>BMAW01083649.1:0-42188 GCA_019974015.1 Nephila pilipes
AAGCTTAATTCCTTCTATTCAACTCTCATTGTCTTATTTATAGTACAGTAAGAAAGTATTAAGAGTTTACCGAGTTATAACTTTCAACATTATATGAGTTTTGAGGTTTATAAGTATTGATTAGTTATTGAGTTACAGTTTATCAGTGTTTCAATATCTGGCGTCCACAACAGGATATCTGCAATGAGTCAAGTAAGTTATATTTCTTTGAATTTTTTATATTTTCATGATGGAGAAACTTAAAAACTAAATAGTATCAAAGGCTATTTGTGATAGCTCATAATGACTCTTTTAATCGTGAAACTGAGTTATCTGTTGAAGGTAAAATTTCGAAATTAAAAGTTCTAGAAGAGAAAGCGAAACTAATGGTCACTTGTGTATATGAATATCAAGAACTTTTATTTGATTCCGAAGAGAAAGAGGAAGATATTGAAAAAGAAATTGATCTATCAGAGAGCTATATTGATAAGTGGAGAGTTCTAGAAAATAAATTACATGAATTTATTAATGAGTAAAAAGAACATCTTCGACATCGACTTTTTCTGGAGTTATGAGTATGGTTCCAAATAATTTATGACATTACCCTAAAATTAATTTGCCCACTTTTGATGGAAATATCAAGAACTGGTTGTGTTTTTGAGGACAATTTCAAAAAAATTGATAGGGACCTTAACTTTGATAATCATGATAAATATGCTTATTTAGCACAAGCTATGGAGAAGGGTTCATCTGCTGAAGAGTTAATCAAAAGTTTCCTCCTTAATGGTGAAAATTATGAAAAGGCTCATTTTTTATGTTTTGAGAGAAGGACATGGGGTAAGAACTTGCCGCACAAAATTGAGTTGCCAATTTTGTGGAAAGAAACATCACCTATTCTTATGTATAACCTTGTCAGTAGAACCTTATTCTTCCTCTTTCCACAAAACGATGAAATTAAAGAACCAATGATGTAGCATAATGAAGCTCTGGCCAATTTGTCTAAATCTTCCAATGTTTTTCTACAAACTTTAACAGTATTAGTGGAAAGAGAAAATACTAAACGTAAAGCTCGAGCCATGATAGATTCTGGCTCTCAGTGATCTTATATTCTTAAAACAACGGCAGAAGAAATGAAGTATAATTCAAAAAGGAGAGTATGTACAGCATTCCTTGTTCAGTGGTTCCAATGCATTAACCTGCCAGCTTGATGTTTTTACGATATACTTATCAAGTGTAACAGATGTCTGTAATTGACACTCTACCTTATTAGCATCTTTGTTTTTAATAGTTTTGTAGTTGCGAATGGCAACAGTTGTTTGATTGAGTTTGAGTTTTGTTTTTATTCTTATTAATGTACGCAGAAAGTGGCTTTTGAGTGATATTTTTATGTTTTTTTCGAGAAATTAATGAGTAATTTTACGCCATTGTTTGCTTTAAAGAGTCATCTTGTGGTGAATAAACGTTTGTGTTTATGCAAAAGAAGAGATCAATCATTTCGTAAATGACAACATAAACAACAAGTATTTTATATTCTTCTGATTTCGATATTCCAAACGGAACAACAGAGGAGTATAGTTGTCACTTTGAAGGGCTTGGACAAGAAGTGATTTGTGACATCATATCTAGAAAGCAAGGGTCACACTTTAAAGAGCTTGGAGACTATGGCATTCATCTAGCAGAAGATCTTGATGGTCCAATTGAAATTCTTATCGTAGTTGATATTGCAGGAAAGTTAAACACGGAAAACATCTGCAATTAAAGAATGGGATTACGGCAATTGAAACAAAGTTAGGTTGGACTGTCATTGGGCGTACAAATAGTGAGAGTTCAAGCTTGTTACTTGCTTCAATGCTCACAACTAGTGCTTGTATAACAGATTTATGGACTCTTGACTCTCTGGATATCATTGATCCTTCTGAAAAGAAAACAGCAGTCGAATTAGAAGAGGCAGCAAGATAACATTTCTTGGACACAGTTAAAATAGAAAATAATAGATTTGCCGTGAGTTTGCTTTGGGTTGAAGATCATCTCCCACTTCCTGGTAATTGGGAACTTTCTGAGAAAAGACTACACAAAGTTGTAAAAAGACTTAAAGCTGAAGGACTGTTCGAATAATTCAAAAAGATATTTGAAGAATGGTTAGAAGAAAGTATCATAGAAGTGCCAAAAGATGAAATTGTTCTCCCTACACATTATTTACCACACCGTCCTGTTTTGAAGTAGAATAGTATTCGATGCTTCGGCTATCAAAAAGGTGCTCCTAGTCTCAATGATTGCTTAGAAGGTGGGGTTAATCTAATTGAGTTGATACCAAATATCTTGCATCAGTTTCGTCTGGAGAAACTTTGTGTTATAGCTGATATTCGAAAGGCATTTCTACAGATTGGTCTATCACCCTCCGATAAAGACTAGTTGCCTTTCTTGTGGATTGAAGAGCATGGCCAGTTGAAATATTTTCGACTCTCTCATGTAGTGTTTGGTGTATCATGTAGTCCCTTTTTGCTTGGAATTGTGATTCAGCATCACTTGCAAAGTGTTTTGAACAGTAAAGATGTGAAGTATCCAGAGAATATGGTAATTATTGATGAGAAGTTTCTATGTGGATAACTGTGTGACGAGCGTACCAAGTAAACAAGAATTGGAGTTCTTGATTAAAGTTGCAACCAATGTTATGGCTGAACAAAGCTTTGACTTGAGAGGCTGGCAATGCACAAATTTTAACAATGATATCACTCCTGATACAAATGTTTTGGGAATGCAATGGAATAAAGATGCAGATACATTAGGTATCAATATGGCTAGTCTGTAGGAACTTTGTGTAGAAAAGGTGACAAAGAAAACTATACTTTCAGCAGCTCATCGCATTTTCGATCTGATTGTTGTGACTTTTCCTGTTGCATTGTTCCCGAAGTTACTATTACAGAAAATTTGGGAGCTGAAATTAAACTGGGGGACAGAGGTTACTCTGGTACAAAGGAGGAATTTCTGAAGTGGATGAGACATTTTTCTTCTAGAAAAGGTGCGAATTCCTCGATATTTAAAAATTGATGAAGAGAATGAGAAATATTTTTTGCATTTTTTCAGTGATTCAAGCATGAATGCCTATGCTGTAGTAGCTTTCCTACAATTTGATATGAGTGAATGTATCAAAAGTACAGTTGTTATGTGCTAAATCTAGAGTTTTTCCAACCGGACAGAAAAAGACAACTATTGCCAGGTTAGATTGTTGGCTGCCACAATCACTGCTCATCTTGCCTCTTCTATTACCTGTGAGATCCCACTTGAGGAAATCTGTTTTTTGGAGTGATTCGACGACAGTAATAACTTGGATTAAAAGGAAGATGCTTAGGGTACCTTTGTTCAAAATTGAGTCTCCCAAATCAGGACTATGACTCCAAAGGAAAACTGGAGACATGTGCCTGGTTTGTTAAACCCTGCTGATCTCCCCAATAGAGGCTGTATTGCAAAAAAATTGATACAGTCTAAATGGTATGAGGGCCGTGACTGGCTATACTTACCTGCTGAAAAATGGCCTTGTTTAGATTTTGTCATCAATGAAGATGGAAGTTCTCAAAGGAAAAAAAAACTGTTGTTTCATCTTCAATTTCCTGTTTGAGTGCTCTGACAAAAAAATGTGGATGTAATACAATCGAATTGGTACTATCGTTACTTTTCACAGAATGAGAAAATTGTACGTATGATTGATTGGTTTTTGAGATTTTTGAGAAATTGTAGAAAACCAAAAGAACAGAGAAAACATGGAAATCTGGAGGCAGAGGAATTTGCAGAAGCAGAGAAAAGAGTAATAAAGATCATACAAAGAGAAACGTTTTTTGACGAGATGAATGAAAAATTAATATTTTGAAAGTTTATACAGATGAAGATGGTCTCATCAGATTAAAAACAAAAATTGATTAATTGCGGCTATTGATTGACAGCTATTCTTTCAGAAGACCTGCGATTCTTCCTTCTTAACAGCATGTTGTGAAACTTATAATTTCCTTTCACAAAAGGCATGGTCATGTGGGGACTCAAATGCTACTTAATCTGCTGAGGGAGCATTTTTGGATTTTAAATGGAAGATAAACTGTACGACTGGCTATATCAAAATGTGTTGCATGCATGAGACATTCTGGTAAAAATTTAGACGCAGACACACCATCACCAAAGATCGAATCAGAGATCCTTCAGTATTTGAAGTTGTGAGAATAGACCTAGCCAGCCCATTGTATTTAAAGGATGAAATGAAGACTTGGATATGTCTCTTCACTTGCGCAGTGTACAGAACTGTTCATCTTGAGCTTTTGTCAGATATTTCCATTGATACCTTTTTGTTGGCCTTCCGTAGATTTGTGGCAAGGAGAGGCAGATGCTCAGTAATCTATTGTGACAATGGAACCAGTTTTGTTGGGGCTGATAAGTTGTTAATATCTTTGGGCTGGAATCAGATCATTGAAAACAGAAATTCAATCCTCCTACTGCCTCATGGTTGGGAGGTTAGTGGGAGCGATTAATCTGAATCATGAAAGATGTATTAAAGAGAGTGATAGGCCATGTCTGTTTATCATATGAGGAAATGATCACGGTTCTATGTAATTGTGAGTCAGTTATCAGCTCAAGGCCTCTCGCTTATATTTCAGAGAGTGATTCTGAATTTGTTCCTCTCTCGCCATCATTATTCTTTCAAGACATCAAGGAAATAGGTGTGCCAGATTGTGATGCAGCAGATCACAAATAAAAGGATAAAATATCGACTTGCACTGCAAAAAGATCTTGGGAGAAGATTCAGGTCTGAGTACTTAGGCTCGTTAGTTCAAAGACCTAAGCTGCAGAAGTGGTCAACGATTTCTGTAGGGGATGTTGTTCTTATAGGCAACGACAATCAGAAACGCATCAACTGGTCTCTGGGTCGAGTAATAGAAATTATTCCTGGTAAAGAAGGAATCACCAGGTTTGTGAGACTTCGAACTGTCCGTGGAGAAATGCTAAGACCAATTCAATGGCTGTTTCTGCTGGAGATTACTTGTCAAATGACTGAAGATGTCAAAGCTAAGGTTGCAAAAAGAGCAAGTGGTTCCTGTTGCCAAAGGGTCTCATACACAAATGATAAGTCCTGCCGATCGTGTTTCACAGACTATAAGAACACTGTCTGGAAGAATCATCAATGAACTGAAAAGACTCGATTTGTGACTTAACAATTTGTTGAGTTGTGAAGTCTCCCAACTTAAGGTGGGAGGATGTGAGAAAGCCGACTGAAATTTTGTATGCGTTCATTTTTTATCTTGTAATTTTGTAGTTCTGAATCTGGCAACAGTGTGTTATGTTTACATTTTCAGTTTAACAATGTAATGTTCTGTGTTCGTAGTAAGATGTATTTAAAAATGTAAATAGAGTGAATAAAATAGTGTTAGAAAGTATTAAGAGTTTAGCGAGTTATAGCTTTCTACTTTATATGAGTTTTCAGGTTTAGAAATATCGATTGGTTATTGAGTTCCAGTTTATCGGTGTGTCAATAACACCCTTTACAGATGAGCCTTAAACACTGGAGATAACACTTATTTGGAGGTTCCTATAAATTTCCTAAGTATTCAGCACGAAACCTTTTCTCTATGTCCTTTGTCAATATTTATGTCTTCTGTTTACAGAAAAGGAATCTAAATAACGTGTTCCAGACTCCGTTATGTCTCTTAAAAACATTGATGGAGTAAGTGGTGTTAAATCTCCTATTTCATCTGAAATGTAGATGACAAAAAGACAATTGTTCGACATACTCTCTGCATCACAAACAATTGTATTATTTTCTTCAAAGTTCAATGGATTTCTGCTAAATATCTTTCTGAGAATTCCCTTAACCATTCCAATTAATCTTTCCCACCAGCCTCCTCAATATGGTACAGCTGGGAATTAAACTTCCAAATTTTGTAAGTGGTACTAAACTGAGATTGAAGTTTCAGCTCCTAAAAAATTTGTGCCATTGTCACAGTAAATTATGAATGGTCATTGTGATTTCATTATGGTAGATTATTCTGCAGTTTTAAGGTAGATTTAAAGTCTAGCTCAAAGAATATCATCAGATCAAAAACTATTAGAGTAAAATAATTATTTTGAAATATATAAAAAATTGCCTGTATCATTTTTAATAATGTAATTATTTCATCATTGTATGTTCTGAAATTAAACATATGAAAATTAAATTTTAGTTTTTGTTACTAGAAGAAATTCTTATTATTCTCCAAATGTTTTAAATTTAAATGTTTAGTCAGTTTGGTAAAAAAACTTGTTTTTGATTTTTAAAAACCATGCTTAGTTAGTTTATACATAGATCATACTTTTCTATCATTGAAATTTGATTCAAATAAAAATCTATAGAACTGGATTAATAATTCCTTATTGTACAATGTATTTGTGAAAATAGATTCTAACATAAATTTGAAAGATTGTTTGTCTGTCATACAAATCCATAGTGTTGATCGTATGGCTCCAAAAAATGTTTAAATAGCTTCTCTGATGAGTGGAAGGAGCTGTAAGCATATAAGTGCAAAAAAAAAATCATATATTTAATTTTTGGTGATATGTTTCAAAATCTCTCCATTATCATTTTTCTGCATTTTTTTTTGCAGAGGCAGCAATGTCTTCCCCCAACTTTTCTGCTTGAAATATGTGTGTTTTAATGAGTTTTTTAATGGACATATAACAGAAAATATATTCATGCAGTGTACAAAATGAGCATTTGATCCTCAATAAATAAGAACAGAGAATAAGATCAATTAGTGGATTTTATGTAAATTTTAAAGTACACAGTAGATTAATTGTTTTTTTTTTTTTTTTTTTGCTTTTGCAAAGATTTTCTCTATGCATTTATTATCTATGTAATAATATATGTTCTATGTTTTTGACATTTTATTATTCTTCAAAGATTTTTCAGAGATCATTATATTTATATTAACCCTTTTGCAACATGCATATTTAAAATATTTTTTAATCTTTAAAAAAATACCGCGGAATAAGTCAGATGAACCTATTTAAGTGTTTCTCAGGCATGAAAAAAAAATTTGGCATTTGTATTTTTGACAGAGGAAGGCGGCATATCGTATGTCTCACCATGCAATTAGCAAGTGTGCTATAGTGTATTAGTGTGTTACAGAAAAAATAAATCGGATGATGAATGAATAAATAAAATGAGATAAGCATCCTCAAATATTACTAATAAACACATTAAAATGTATTTTGTTCAATATATTTAATATTTTTTAAATTTTAGGAACAAAATTTTTTTTTTTTTCTTTTGGGTCAAAATTTTATAACCATACATTTTTCGAAACAAACACAAATATGATTCTAAATATAATATTAAAATTAGCACTTATTGCAAAAACATATATGTAAAAATTAAAAAAAAAAGTTCTTTATCATAAAATTTTGAAAAACATGTTGCTTCTTTCTTTTGCAAACATAAAGACGCTTCACATGTTTCTCACATCCAAAATGTTTGTCGCTCTTCTTTGGATGTGCTGCAATATGCACATCTGTTCGTTTTCTTTGGTGTGGGACTTCATTTTTTAGTCTTTTTTCTGGGTGTATGAATGGTTTTATATTTTTTATTGTGGCTGAGGATTTCAGCTTTCTTTTGGCCTGTTACTTCCCTGCAAGTGATATTAGTCCTTTGGTGACTGAAAGACGAAAATATTTCATAGTTTTTATTTTATAATCGGGTTCCCGATCAAAAGTAAAATAAATGCATTTACTATGCTCGCATCTAAAAAGTGAAAAAAGTCCTGTGCCTCCATTTCTTACTCTTTTGGTTTATTTCATATAATCCTTTTAGTTGGTCAAAGAGCTCAATGTAGCTCGCATTTTTATCATACGAAATAATGCTGTTTGGGCACAGAAATTTGCTTATTGCACCGTCTCGTTCTCTTCTGCTAATGTGATTAATTTCAGCTGCCTTTTCGAGGCAAGACAGGATACAAATAGATCTTTTATCCTTCCTTTTTATGTAATAAATTGAGTCATCGCTAACAGAAAAGTCTATATCCCCTCTCGATATAAATTTATCTTTTAAATTTTTGAGCAGATTCTTTCATTTCATATTCACTGTGCCACATGCATAGAGTTTCTGTGCCTTTAGAAAGTGAAACAAATTACAACTACTGAAATAATTGTCCATGAAAACTCTTGATTCTTTCCATAAAGAGGCTGGCATAAAGATTTCACTATTTGCTCTCCTAGATTTTTTTCGACAAAGTCATTGAGTTTGCCAGTATAAATTCACATGCATATCCGGTGACATTGCACCACATCCATACTTTGTATCCTCTTTTGATTGGTTTCTTTGGCATGTACTGCTTTTGGCTGTTTCTTCCTTTGAAAAAAAATCATTAATTTATCAATTGCCTGTGTTTCATTTGGATTAAAAATTGCCCTATACCTTTCCAAGATATGATCTAAAAGAGGGCGTATTTTGTACAATGGACTAATTTCATATGACATCATGACCATGTGAAAAACTTATGTTATACCCGCCGATGTAAACAAGTCTTGTATTTGTTGTTTGGCACTGCGTTTTAAAAATGTGTTATGTTTCATAAGCTTAAGTAACTTACATTTTACTATATATGCTACTTTTCAATTGAATGAGAAATTATCATGCATCTTTTTATGTCTTATTTTAAAAAAATGTTGAAATTATTTCAGATTCCTGTAGCATAAAGGTATTGAATCATTCTTCTATCAAATAGTAGAAATGATGATTCTGATTTGTTTGGTTCACACACAGACTTTTCGATATAATTACAGAAATATCCTAATTTAACTGTGATGTTGTAATATTAAAAAAAAAAATGATGAATTTGATTTTTTTAGTGAAATACTGAAGAGAATTATTTAAAATAAAACTTGATGCTTGCTATCTGACCAAAATAGTAAAGTCATTATCTATCGCACCATAACCTTTGTGACCAATTAAAATATCCGAAAAACTGGAGTATAATAAAAGGAATATTACTCAAATTTTTTGGTATGTACTCAGTATAACTTTATTATCTAATTCTGAACTTTTATTAATTGACATATATAATCGGTTTAATAAAACTTGTAGAACTGTTCTAAATAATGATTTCAAGTATTTATTTTTTACTTTACAGGAATTTTTTAAGAAATATTTTGAAAATAGGTTTCTTTCTTATTACAACATATATTATGGAAACATTTTGACTATAATTATTCTAGCTGATGTCTAACATACTATATACATAATGTGGAATTAAAAAGAAATAAAGTGGTTAAACATGGCTCTGAATGTCTTTTAACGTATCTTTCATACATTATACATATGGAATGAAATTCCCTATAGTTTCCGTTAATATTTCCTAACTGTATTAAAATAATCATTTAAAAGAAAAATGTCTTTTAGTTGCATTTTTCATGCGTCAGAGTATCCATCAAAAGCATTATGTTGTTCTTGTTAAATAATTCCCCCTTTGAAAACTACTGGCCATTTGGAATGTCAAATTCAAACACAGTATTTAGATTATTTCTGCTTTGTTAAAGGGTTAATTGTTCAGAATAATTATCAGACTTCTCGACTGCCCCAAGTTGTCATGTGTGTTAGTGCTGCTTTTAGAAATTTTGTAACTGCAAAGGCAACTAATGTAACTTATATTTTGCTATATATATTTTAGTTTAATGAGAAATTATTGTCGAATTGACATTCTACCTGATTAGTATCATTGTTTTTAATAGTTTTGTAGTTGTGGATGGCAACAGTTGAATTTTGTTCTTGTTTGTGTGTGCAGAAAGTGGCTTTGAGTAATGTTTTTTCCAGAAATTAATGAGTAATTTTACGCCAATTTTGCTTTAAAGAATTATCTTGTGGGTTTAAAATGAAATAGTATACTTATTAGAGTTGTGAATAAACATTTGTGTTAATGCGAAAGAAGAGATCTTTCATTTAGTAAATGACAACACAAACAGCGAGTATTGATATTCTACTGATTTCTATATTTAAAAGGGAACATCTGGCGTCCATTACAGGACTCATCTGCTGATTATTGAGTGAGTTTTATTTTATCTTATTTGATGTATTTAAATATATTAACGAGTTGAAATGGAAATAGCAAAAAAAAATAGAGCTCAGCAGAGACGATTGTTTACTAAAGCATGTAATGAGTTCAATACAGAAGAAGCAAGCTTAGAAACTTCTGATAAACTAATTAAATAAAAAATTAATGAGGAAAAAGCTATATTAATGGTAATTTTGGAAGAAAATGTTAAAGAGCTACTTTTTTCTGAAAACGTTGCAGATGCTGTAATAGATAAAGAGATCGATGATTCTGAAAGCTATACAGACCGTTGGTGGTTGTTACAGTTTAAATTACAACAGCTTTCACTCTCAGAACGGGAAGAAGTTTCTTTGAATTGTAGTGTTTCTCAGCAGAATACATTATTACGTTACCCAAAAATACAGTTGCCTACATTTGATGGAGATATTAGAAGCTGGGTAAGATTTTGGGGTCAATTTGAAAGTTGATAAAGATCATAATTTCGATTCACGTGATAAATTTGCATACCTGTCCCAATGTATGGAAATGGGAAGCGTTGCTGAAGAATTGATTAAAAGTTTCCCACCCGGAGGAAACAGTTACGAGAAAGCTGTAGAACAATTAAAATTTCGTTATGGCCGAGAAGAATTACTTATACAAGTATATGTTAGGGATTTTAGAAGAATTACTTATATAGGTATATGTTAGGGATTTTTTATCATTAATTCTTCAAAAGCAGAATATGCCGAGAAAATCTTTTAGAAATCTTTATGATTTATTAGAAACAAAGCTCCGTGCGCTTGAGATATTAGGCGTAACAAGGGATAAATATGCAGCGATGCTCTTTCCACTTGTTGAATCTGCTTTACCTGAAGAAACACTTCTGGCATGGGAACGGTACAGATCTACAAGTCGTAAATCTCATGATGAGGAAAATCAAAATAGTAAAATTACTACAAAAACAGAGCTTGATTCTATTCTTGAGTTTCTTCAAGATGAAGTACAAGCAGAGGATTATATAGTTTTAGCCTCACAAAACTTAGGGTTTGATGCCAAGCCTAATTATAAATCGTTCCAGGAGAAAAAGGCTGGAAATAATAAACACAAACATGGGGACACTCGTCAAATAGCTAGTGCACCTGATCTTTTAACGTCGTCAAAGGCACAGAGGCAGTGCATATTTTGTCACAATTTCCATAATTCCGCTGACTGTATAAAGGTACGAAAAATGCCAATGAAAGATGGAGAGAATCTTATTGAGAAAACAGGATGCTGTTTTCTGTGCTTAAAATCCGGTCACTAAGTTCGTAAATGTTATTCAAAAGTAACTTGTTGCGGTAAAAGGCATATTTTATTCTGTCACAACATAAAGCAACAAACAGTTTTATCTATCGAAAAAGAAGCCACAGAAATAGTTAGTCTTCCGGATGGAGATCAAGCACTTGCAAATGTGTCCAAAACTCCCAGTGTTATGTTACTAACTTTTAACAATTTTAATCAGAGGTAATGGTAGAAAATGAAAGACAAGAGCCATCATAGACACTGCTTCGCAGCGTTCTTACATTTTAAAAAATACAGCTAAAGAGATGAAGTATAAAAGAGAAAGCTGGGAATATCTTCAACATTCTCTGTTTGGTGGAGAGAATACAGGAGTCTGCAAGCATGATGTGTTTACATTGTATTTGACAAGTTTTGATGGATTTTATAACTGTCATTTCAAAGTATTGAGTCAACCTATTATCTGTGAAAGTGTTCCACCGGCAATCCCTGTGATCCATTCAAAGGAACTTACTGATTATAGTATTCATGTGAATGATGATTATAACGGTCCTATCGAAATTCGAATAGGAGCTGATGTGGCTGGAAAGATCTATACTGGTGGTTATAAATCTTTACCTTGTGGTTTAACAATGATGGAAACATGATTAGGATGGACCATTATGGGACGAATACCCCGAATATCTGCCGAAGAAAATGAAATCTCAGTTGCTAATTCTGCGTTTTCAACTGCTAGAACAATAACAGAATTGTGGACTCTTGATACCCTCGGAATTACATGAATTTATTCAAGTAGCCAAAGATATTATGCAAGAAAAGAAGTTTGACCTAAGTGAGTGGGAGCACAATTATACTCACTCCTTAACTGAAGAGGCTTCTTGTGTGACAAATAAAACTGTCCCAGTATTAGATCTGCAATGGTCTTTAAACTCAATTCACTTTCTGTAAATTTAAAAGAAGGTTGTGAAGATAATGGACCTATTACTAAAAGAAAAATATTTTCAGAAGTCCACAATATTTTCGACTCTATCGGGTATACTTGTCCAGTGATCTTAAACCTGAAGCTATTGTTACAAAAATTGTGGCAAATGAAAACAACTTGGGATTCGGAATTGCCACCAGAAATTTCGAAGAAGTTCAAAAGGTGGAGAAGTCAGTTGAATCTTTTTAAAGAAATTGCTATCCTTAGATGTCTAATAAAAGATTCTGATAATCCTGGAAATTTAAGTATACATGTTTTTTGCGACGCGAGCCAAACAGGTTATGCTACTTGCATATATTTAAGAAGTGAAAGTAAAAACTTGATTTCATGTCAATTGGTTCAAGCACGGAGCAAAGTAGCTCCGCTGAAGGTTATTACAATTCCTCGGCTAGAACTGAGAGTGTGCTCCATTGGTACCAGACTGGTACAAAGAGTTATAAAGATTTAAAATTAGGGAATATTCCAATTTTTTTGGAATGACTCCAGCACTGTCTTGTGTTGGATAAAAGGTAGTGAGAACTGGACACCATTTGTATATAACAGGATACGAGAAATTAGACTAATAAGCAAATCCGAAAATTGCCAACCTGGATCTATGAATCCGGCAGATCTACCCTCCAGAGGTTGTTCCGCTCGACAACTGTTGGAGACAGAGTGGTGGCATGGTCCTCCTTGGCTCTATTACCCATCTGATAAATGGTGTAGATCTGAATTTTCCATAAATGAAGAAGAAGTGTTGAAGGAAAAGAGGAAGGAAATAGTATCATGTATGGTGAGCCTTCAAAAAATTTTCAATTCCTTTATTTACAAGTTTTCGAGCTATAGTAAGACTGTAAGAATGGTTGCCTGGATACTTCGATTTATTAATAACAGTCTTATTCCTAGAAATTCTCAAAAATGTGGAATCCTTGATTCCAAAGAAATTTCTGTAGCAGAGTATGCAGTTGTTAGAATTATACAGAAGGAAAGCTTCGTTAATGAAGAAGGTGAAAAGTTGAAAATTCTGAGAGCATTCAAAGATAAAAACCGCATCATCTGGTTGAAAACAAAGATTTTATATCGACCAGATAGTGAGGATTTTAAAATGCCTGTAATTTTACCATCAAAAAATGAACTTGTAAATTGTTTAATGATATACTATCACGTGAAAAACGCTCATGCTGGTACTCAAATGTTGTTTAACATTTTGAGAGAGCAATTCTGGATTCTGCATGGTAGAAAGACAGCGAGATTCATCTTATCCAAATGTGTGGTCTGTAACAGACATTCTGCAAAGAAGCTTGATGCTCTCACTTTATTTCTTCCAGAGGAGCATATATGAGAAGCTGCTGTATTTGAGATCTGTCGTATTGATCTGGCTGGGCCCCTCTTTCTCAGAGATAATAAGAAATCTTGGGCATGTCTTTTCACCTGTGCTGTCTATAGAGCAGTGCACATTGAATAAGTGGTTTTATTATCTACACAGTCCTTTTTACTGGCTTTGCGCAGGTTCATAGCCCATAGGGGACGATGCAACACTATCTATTGTGATAATGGCTCTAATTTTGTAGGTGCTTCCAATTTGCTGAGTGCGCTGGATTGGAATCTTATTGTGACACTGCTTTTCATCCTATTAAGTGGAAGTTTAACCCACCAACTGCCTCTTGGTGGGATGGATGGTGGGAGCAACTGATAGGTATTCTTAGAAGATTATTGAGAAGAGTACTGGGCCTATCTTCTTTAACGTATGAACAGATGACGACTCTGTTATGTGATAGCGGAGTCATAATCAATTCACGACCGATGACATATGTCACGGATAATGATACAGATGTGGTTCCAATGAAGTCCTTCAATGTTCCTTCAAGATATTAAAGTGAGTGGTGTTCCCGATTGTGATAGAGTTGATCATGAGAGTCTTAATCAACATGTCAAATATCGGCAAAATTTACAGAAAGCCTTAAGAAACAGATTTCGGTCAGAATACTTGGGAGCTCTGCTTCAGAGACCAGAACACAAAAAAGCTACTGCAGTAGCAGTTAGTGATGTTGTCTTAATTGGAAGCAACAATACGAAACGCATTAGTTGGCCACTTGGTAAAATAATAGAGATAATGCCTGGAAAAGATGGTGTTACAAGACTTGTAAGACTGAAAACTGCAAGAGGTGAATTGCTTCGACCGATACAACGTCTGTATCCTTTAGAAGTCTCTGCAGCAGAGACAGTTCTAATTAGAGAAAAATTGCCAAATACAAAATTAAGTGAGCAACCAGCAGTAAATCATTCAGTCAACTGCAATGTTGAACCTTCTGAGGAGAAAAAGAAGATTAGAAGTGGTAGTATCGTTAAAATACCTCTTAAACTGGACTCGTGAACTCTTTATATAATCTTATTATTGTAATAGTTACTATAATTAGTTGTAAGTTAAATTTTAAGGTAAAATTAACTTACGTTTGAGGTTGTCAAATTGGCACTACTTGATTAGCATCTTTGTTTTTTTAATAGTTTTGTAGTTGCAAATGGCAACAGTTGAGTTTTATTCTTATTTGTGTACGCAGAAAGTGGCTTTGAGTTATGTTTTTTCGAGAAATTAATGAGTAATTTTACACCATTTTTGCTTTAAAGAATTATTTTGTAGTTTAAAACGATATAGTATACTTATTAGAGTTGTGAATAAACGTTTGTGTATTAATTTTTAGAAATACTTTAAACACAATGGTGGATTTTAAATTTGGAATGACATTGGTTTTAAAATAACTGATCTAATGATTATATTACTATGCATTTTTATGTCTAGGTAATGCTTTTCATAAATATAATTTCTTTTCAGATCTATACAACTATATCAAACAAAGTTGTAGGGATCCTGTTAAGGGCACGAAAGCATGGCTTGGTGCATTTTGAAGGTGAGATGCTTTATCAAAGAAGGGATGATAGTGTTATCATCACCCTTTTGAAGCCCATTGGTGAAATTTGCCCAAATTTAAGCGCTCCATTTTTCGCTCAAAAGCGAAAATTGAATGAACCAGAGCCGATGGATTTCATTTCTCCAGAAGATTACTAAAACTTCCCAGTCTTGACAAAGTAGGGAGCATTGAGAACTAATGTTGTTGTAGTGCTGATTAATTTTAAATAGCTGCATGCTCACTTAATAAATGCAAATCTCAAGTTGCTTATTTAATTTTTTTCCCCTTTGAATTTAAAAAAAAAATATTTTCATGAATGTCTAGTGAGGAAGTATGTTCAGATTTATTTATTTATTTTTTTTTTTAATTTGAGAGTATTGAAAATATTATATATAAGATCTGATTTTATTTCTATCTATGATTAAGTACATATAATATTTCAATAAGTCAAAATTAATTCTTGATTTATATTTTCATATTACTTCTTGAATGGAAAGAGCAGCTATTTGCATATTTACTTATTAGGCAGAATTTACTTTTCTGTTTATATTACAGTCTAATTCATCTTTATTTTACTAGATGTTCATTAAGTAATACATATGGAAATCATAATTTTTATACTTTTCATTTGATTGTATGCATTTAACTTAATTTTATGCATTTATGTTTGTAGTTGATTGTAATCGTGTTTTTCCAATTTAAGTTATGAGAAATATTTCACGCTTGGTAATTAAATAAATGTTTTACACAAACTATATAATGTATATGTATAATGTAAATAAAGTCTTTGGCAAAGTTATGTAGAATTTATTTTCAATTTTCCATTTTCAAAATTTGAATTTCTTGTAATTAAAAATAATTATATGAAGTAATTATTTTCAATTACAACATAATAAAGAACGGAATTTTTTAAACCATGTAACTTTATATTTGTTGGTAGCAAATGAAAGTTCTGTATTTTAATAAAATAAATTTTAAAAGTATTGTTAATATATAAAAATTCTTATGAATATTAATATATTATTTAAAAATTTTCTAGATCCTTTTTCTTGTCCATTTATGGTTTAGCTATCTTTGTTTTGCTTTTGTTAAATTTTTAGAAATTAGCGTTTGTTGAAAATTATAAAAACTTTTATATATAAAAAATAATTACGAAAACATAAATATATATAAATTTTTATTATGTTTAAAATGCTTAATTAAGGAGATAATGGAGAATGCAAATTATATATTAATATAATAAAACTCAAAATACAATATAGTAAATGTTTTAGTATGACGTATGTATGTGTTAAAGTTTTTTTTTTTTTAACAAAGCTGAGGTAATGAAATATTGCTTTCATACCAGTTATTTTATTTTATATTACCTCTTCCTTTGGTAGTTTTTAATAAAGTTATAAACATTTATTATGACATATTTAATTTGTGATCATACTATGAGTGAAAATTTATGATTACTCTTACCACACCAAAATTTTTTATTGGTCTGTATTGAATATGAAATGTATGTATGAGAGATTATATTTTCTGCAGAGAGAAATTTCTTCATTCTACTATAAAAGGCTGTTTTTTTTAAGTTAAAAAATATCCTTTAGTTCAATTGAAATGAAATTTTAAAATTTAGTTGTAAATACTTTTTGTAGGAAAAAAAAATCAATCTCTAGTTTCAAAATCATGTTCTGTTTCTAATCTAATGGTACTGAAATCTAAATTTGCTTATATTTTAGCTTTATTATTAAAAAAAAATGCATATTATTTGTTTACATTTTATCTTTAAAAAAATGAGTTAAAAAAAAAGATAAATATTATTGTAAATATATTTTTCATGCAAAAAAAGTTAAATTTCATTATTAACACCCAATGGATTTTTTTTTAAAGTATCATTAATTAATCAGTAAAATAATTTTGCTTTTCAGATTTTGTGTTTTAGAAGCACTGAAAATTTTGAAAATCATAATTCTTACAAAATTTTTTTAGATGATTATTCATCTAATCTTTAGTGATACTAGGTGAATTATATGGTGCTATTAAAATTTTCATACTTTTGAAGTAAGTTGTTGTGTTAAGCAATTATTAAAATTTGAAGTCTTAAGTAATAGCAAAAGTTCATAAGACAGGAATTTAATTGAAATTAACAGTTGAAGAGTTATTAGGCTTGTACTGATATTAGCCTTATTGCTATTTTTATTTCAAAATATCCTGGATGCTTTATTTCATTATTTTTCATAGAATGGTCTGTTTGATTTTCACGAAAGCCTGTTTTAGAGCAATTTTTTCCCTCATTTTGTTGTACATGTTCTTTCTATTTTATTTTTAATTTGTTCCAATAATTTTTCATGTATTAAATAAACTATCAAATTTTTTCCAGTAACCAGTTTATTTTCTTTAATAAATGGCTTTATTTTTGTTCATTTTTATTTTTGTGTATGGATAATTTTAGTTTTAAATTTCTAGTGTATTTCTTATTGTTAATTAACATATCCAGAGCTTTAAGAATTAGGTTTTTAAATTTTGGCAATACTTAGAATAATTTAATCTTTCAGAATTTTAGGTTTTTCAAAAAAACTTGTATTCCATAGTATTTTCTTTAAAATAATGAAATAGTATTTCCATAGTATTTCATTATTTTCATCAATTATAATCATTATTTCAATTAATCTTAAGAGATAAATTTTCATTTCTAAAATTAGGTTCTTTTTTATGATTTTTATGAAATGTTATTTCTATTGCATTTAAATTCTTTTAGCATTTTATAAATAAAGTATTAATTCATATAACTGGATAATGTATGAAAATATGCAAAATAAGTGCTTTAATACATTTGTGAAAACATATTTGGATTAGTACTTAATATGTCACCATTTGTATATAAGTATAATAGAAATAATACTTTGTCTCTAAAAGCTATATTTTATTTTTATATATTCCTTTTTAATATAGTTTTTTTTTTTTTTGAAAAACAAACATTGTCAACCAAGTTATATTTTTAAGGATTCTTAAAAGTTATAAATAATGTAAAAGTTGATGTGATGTGTCAGTTAACTACAATTTTGGTTATCTTTTATGTTACTTATTGTTTTCTGTTATGTTTAAAGCATATTTTTTGTTTATCATTTTTTTAGTATTGCTAGTCATGTTGCTTCATATATGAAAGATGGCCGGATATTTCTGAATTAATCAGAGGAATTACTTTAAGTTTTGGTGATGATAATTTTTGTTGTGTTAGACAGTGATAATTTATTTTTCATTTTATTAAATCTCTTGTATAGAATTTGCCTGAAACTGAATTGTCTGTAATTTAATATCAAAATAAAATATATTGTATATGTAAATAATTTACTGTATAATTTATGTGTAATTTTTTTTTTATAAAGGCCTTTTAAGATGGATTGTTATTAATAAATATTGATTTGTAATTTGTTTTGTGTCTAAATACTTTAAATTTTCTGGAATAATCTTTTAGTGAAAATCAAAATTATATTTCCCTCTCTCTCTCTCTTCTATTTTATTATAACAAACAAATGTTGTTATTAGTGATAATCATTGCAATGGTAGCTATATTTGAGCTTTCAGAAAAGTGTATGTTTGGTGTCATGTCTCATATTTTAATGAACTCTCAACATTTTAAAAGAAGGAAAATATATGTACCAAATCATTCTTATCAAACAAAAGTGTTTACTTTCATAAATTAATTACCTCTTAGAAGAAGCTTACTTATATCATTGGAGTACTATATCAATGGTGTTTGCAAGCTGCATGCGGTTTTTCAAGAAGTTTATTGTGACTCGACTAATAGATGAAAAATTTTTGTTATTTGTTTTTAAATTTCTTGAATACTTGCAGCTTTGGGAAATGATTTGTACAGTCCTTCGGTATTCTTTGGTTTGGTCTGGCTCAACCAACATGAAAATGTTGTTCTAATACTAATACACCTATTCAGACCTCGTATGGGCCAAATAGGGATCCCAGTCATTAGTGTATATAAATCAGGGCTTCGAACCGAAAACCGATAAAAGCCATTTTTTTGGTTGGAATGAAAATCAGAGCTGAACTAAAAAAGAATATCAATTGATACATGTTTATTTTTTATTTTTTTTGTAATGTAAGAGCAATACTACACAGTCAAAAGTCCAAATGTTTTAGTGCAAATCATTAATTTATTAAATTGTACACAATGCTTAACACTATTTTAAAATATTAATCAAATTATATAAATAACAATATTTTGTGAGTAATCCTTTTGTTCTTTTATCATTCTCCACACTCATCTTCTCCAAAACTGTACAGAACTCAATCAGCCAGCTGAATTCTCATTACTATTTAAAATATTTAGTGTTGGTCAATAGATGGCATTGGTAGTTATAGTCCCTGTAATGAACTTCACTCCTTCTTAACTGTAGCTAATTTTAAGACTTTCATTCCTGTGTCTCATACTTAACCTCACTCCATTATCATCTGATATTGGTTTTCTAATAACGTATGTATACCCTGAGTATTAATTTTTGAAATTGATTAGTTTTCTGTACACTGGGAGCACATTTTCTCAGTATTTATTTAAAAACTTGTCTATGTTTATGATCGATAATATAATAAAATACCCCCCCCCCAAAGTTTATTTTTACTCGATTTTGAATGAACGTGATTTAAAAAATCGCCAAATGCACAAACTTTTTTTACACGATTTATTTTTTGAAAGACAGTTTAAGCAACTGTCAAAACTGGGGATTCCTCTAAAATTAAGACTTGGATTTCAATATATCCAACACCCACTGCAACACAGACTAAGAACGTACGACCGAAAATTTAAATTTCACCGTGTAATGTTTGATTGTGGTTCGAAGATATAGTGAAATGAGTTACGCCTTTTAAAACTTAACAAAACTTTATTTAAAGATTAAAATAGGCTCGTAGCACTCCTAGGGAGGCCTAATCAACTGCTCCCCTGCTACTGAGAGCTTCAACTGCCTCTACAAAAAAAACTCACTTTTTCTCCCTCCTCGAGGGCGGTACTTTGCTCGGGCATTCCGGGAGTGTCTCCCTGCCCTTCGCCAAGTCACAGCAGCTGACGACAAGGCCTGCATTATTTTTGAGGCCTATGTCGCACTTAAGCACGGGCGCGCTTACCACGCCCCACCCCAACATTAAAATTCAATCGTGACGTGCACATTTCTCTTGGGTTCTGGAACGCAAATGGTCTGCGTTCCAAGATTGACGAAGTCAGAAACTTCGTCACAGAGCAAAATTTTGATCTGTTTTTGGTTTAAGAATCAAAGCTCCAACCGGGGCAAGAACCCCAGATCGCCAACTATCGTCTTCACAAAGACGATAGAATAACTTTAACTCCTCGTATTGACGGAGGCACCGCTATATACTGTAAAAGTAATTATGAACATTGCAGAGTCCTCTTACCGAGGTTACAGTATATCGATGCAACTGCTATCGAAATTAAAATTAATAATTATCCACCTTTGCGAATTATTTCTGCTTATATTCGCTACACCCCCCACAATCGACACCAGTTCCCTGAGGAGGATTTTATTAAACTTCTTAATTCTGGTCAAAATTTAATTATTGCTGGAGATATGAATGCCTGTCAAAGATTGGCACGATTCAAGATCAAACAATTTTGGCTATAAACTCAAAAATGTTATAAGCAGAACTCCTGGTGCTAGGGTTGTTGCACCGTACACCCCTACGCACATTAACCCTAGGTCCCGACCGGGGGCTAGGGATTCTATTATTGATCTTGCAATCTTTAAAAATATTCCTTTTAATTATGATATAAGAGTCATCCATGATCTGAGCTCAGATCATTTACCGGTCATCTTGACTCTTCACACTAACTCTGCATTTTTAAAATTACCAGAGCAACTCTCTACCAATTGGGAGAATATTAAATTTATTTTAAATTCAAAACCCCTCCCCATTCCAGAAACCTCCAGTAATGAAGATATTGAAAAATCTATAGAACAAATTGGTGTAACTATTTCTGAGGCACTTGTGACGGCCTCAAAACCAAAATTTAAACCTCCTCCTCTGAGACTCCCTATAGAAATCAGAACTAAAATTCGACGCAAAAATTATGTACGGAGAGTCTGGCAAAGATGTAGGAATCCGGCTCTTAAATCTGAACTCCGTACACTCAGTAATGAGATTAAACGAGACATTAAACACTTTTCCCAGGAAAGATGGGAAAAACACATTGAAGGCCTATCGCCTGATACAAACACCCTTTGGAGGGAAACCTCCCGACTCACAAAGCCTTTTCACACCATTCCACCCCTGAAGGGCGCCCTCGGCAGTGTTGCTGTAGCTCCTATTGAAAAGGCGGAAGTTATAGCTGATAGCCTTCAAAATCAATTCGAACCAAATGAAGACGAGAATCCCAGATTCTCAGCTCATACTACGCGGAAAGTCCAAAGGTTTTTGGCCTCCTCCACTTGCCTAGACCTGGAACCAGTCCAGGCTAGCGAAATTTTGGACTTTATACATAATACCAAAATTAAGAAAGCTCCAGGATTGGATTTAATTTCAATCGCATTCTTAAAAATCTCCCACTTAAATTTATTTTTCTTCTCACGCTGATCTTTAACTTTTTAATGGAGAACTGCTACTTCCCTAAGGCTTGGAAGATCGCCGTGGTGGTCCCCATTCTCAAGCCTAGTTCAGATGATTCGAATCCTCAAAATTATCGGCCCATATCGTTACTCAGTTCGCTGAGCAAAGCATATGAATGTGTTATTTTGAATCGCCTGGACCAGTTCTGCAATTCCAGGAATATTGTTATTCCAGAGCAGCATGGTTTTGTTCCCAAGTGCTCTACAGTAACACAGTTACTTAGAGTTACTGAGACGGTCCAGCAAGGCTTTTCCAATAACAAAGCCACGGGTATGCTTTTTATCGATATTGCCAAAGCTTTTGATAAAATTTGGCATGATGGGCTCATTTCCAAGATGATGCGACTTGGAATTTCGGACCAACTTATCAAAATTATACACTCGTTCCTTGACTCTCGCAGTTTCAGAGTTCGAGTCGAAAACGCAGTCTCCTCCCCCCGTCCAATCCTTAGTGGAGTCCCCCAGGGATCGATTTTAAGTCCAAGAATTTTTTCTTTGTACGTAAATGACATCCCGAAGGCTGCCAACATTCACTTAGCAATGTATGCTGATGACACTGCTATTATGTCCCAAGACATCTGCAATCGAAAAATTATTGAAAGATTGCAGACATACATTTCTCGTTTACAGCTCTGGCTCATTGACTGGAAAATTAAAGTTAATGCATCTAAAAGCGCTTGCCTCCTCTTTACGAAACAACGGTGTATTGGCAATTTGCCAGCAGTCACCATTTTTGATCAACCCGTCCCCTGGGTCACTGAATATAAGTACCTAGGGTTAATTTTAGACGCCAAATTAAATTTTGCCCGCCACATCCGAAATGCCCATCAAAAGGCTATCGGAATGAGCAGTTTGCTCACTCGCTTGATTTCTCGTAAGAGCAAGCTGGCGATCAGGCACAAAATCTTGCTCTACAAGTCCATCTTAAGACCGATCATGTTGTATGCATCGCCTATCTGGGCGTCCGCTGCAACCACCCATTTGAAACGACTGCACGTCTTTCAAAACACACACCTTAGGAAAATGATAAATGCACCCTGGTTTGTCCGGAATGAAGTCCTGCATAAAGATCTAAAAATTGAACCAATTCTAGAGTTCATTAAAAAACAATCATTAAATTTCTTCATCAGGATCCCTCAAATACCTAATGCACTGCTTCAGCAACTCCCCGCGTATGATGCGTCAATCGCATCTTCGCAAAAAAGACCGAGAGCCGCGCTCGGACATTCATATGTCCATTTCCCAGCCCTAAAAAGGCTGCGAGCGCACTGAAGTAATGCATCAGTGATATCCTGATTATTTTCAAAATTCAGGACTTCCCATCGATAAGTGGCACTGCCCCATGGTCAAAATGGACCTCGCGTAACACTATCGAGAACTCTCAAAATTTTAAAATCTTTAATTCTAGAAAATTAGATACTATTTAAATTTTTAACTACATTTTCCTAAGATCCTTAACATTTTTCGTCACCAGATGTCGCTTTTAGCGCTAAATTCAGCTTAATTCTTGTTTTTCAAACTCATCTCCTCGCGTTTTAAATTTTCCCTCAAAATTTTTAATTGCATTTTTCTCTAAATTGGTTTCGGTACGGCATTTCTTTTTATCTCAATTTAATTTTAACTTATTTTTCGCCTTGTTATAACCTCTCAAAATCCCGCGGACGACAGCTTTCTCGAAGCCGTTTTACGTCTTCGAACTGAAGTCCCGCCCCTAACCTAGACCCCACGCACCGCTATGTATGCTTCTTAGCTTCTCTTGCTATGGCATCCAATAGCAGTGCGCGCTCTCGTAATTTTAATTTCCAACTAGTTTCGGCAGTCGCCTCAATCTGTTGAACACCCAGGTGCTTGTTGCCTTGATCCTAATTATGATAGCAACTTAAATTACGATAAAACTTTAACTAATTATGCTCATTAAATTTATAAATTATGATGAGAGGGTAAGTTTAATATTTTAAATAGGTACCTCGTAACTTTAGCCGTTACCGTTACCGTCGAGGGCGGTACTGCCAGCGCCGCGTAGCGGAGGCTCTGAACTAATGCTTGGAGGGGAGGGGAACACTACACACCGCATCAAAGTTCATAGAATGTACTAGAGTTCTTATAGTAATTAGTGATGTCCAAGTCTATTTCATTTTCCGGCCACATTAGTATATCCCGCATTCTGTTCTTTTGGATATTGTTTTAAAAGAACTTAGTGTATGATCTACTTCATTCTTTGTTAAATAGATAAATTGTGTAAATCATTGAGATGTTAGATTCCTGTGTAAAAACGTAAGTAGCATTTTTTTCTTAATAGTGTCAGTTAATTGATGTATTTTTTTTTTTTTTTATTTAAAACATACTTTTATCTGCATCGTTACAACTTGAAATATATGGTTTCACTTATGTTTATTTTAATTTAAAAATAAGCATTGTTTTATTTTTTGCAAGTTTTATTTTAAAATGTTAAGAAATTTTAGTTCTCAAAAACAAACAAGAATTAAAATATAAAGCGGAGTTTAGTAGTCTTCATAATTTAACAAGATTATGGTTATGTAGCAGTAGTATAAAAGCATTGAAATTCAATGTTAAACTTCTAATAAAAATTAAGGCTTTTTTTTTTTATTGAAATATAGGTTATTCGTTAGTTAAACTATGGACAGTAATTAGATAATCATAAAGAAGATATTAGTTTCTGTTGTCAATCTGTGTTTACTGGTAATTTGTGTATCGTTCTTCGTTATAGTTATCTTTTTGAATAAAAATTGTAATTATTTAAATCCATATTTTGATATTATTTAAATTTATTAATTTATTGTTGTTCCATATTTACCGAAATGACCTTTGAAAATAAAAGAAAGCGCAGGTATGCCGACGAAAAGAGAAATTTATAAGAAGAATGGGAAGATTTTACTATCTCAGAGAAAAATGGTGAAACAGTCAGCTTAATTTGTAACTCAACAGTCAATTTTAGGTAGGGAATTACTAATGTCATTGTGAAATATTGGACTACGAATTTGCTTCTCAGTATCTGGCAGAATCGGAGTAACAAATTAAAAAAAAAAAAAAAAAAAACTACAATCTTTAAAATCTGCAATTAATAATTGTCATTTTCATGTCAAAATTTACTGAAAATTATGAAACTAACAAGTTGGTTTTAAAATAGCGTGGAACATCACGTAAACAAAACGACCATATATTGATGGGTTTTTTATTAAATAAAATAGTACTGATACACATGTATGATATAAGATGCCAATAATACCAATATTATAAAATTAAATACATTTCAGTTACTTGGCATGCAGTTGAACGCCAAATCTTAGAAATAACGGTAGATTTATTATCTCAATTGCATGAGGACATATATAAATAATTGTGTTGCATTTATAACGAATCATCTGATATTACTGATCAACCTCAAATAGCAGTTTTTATTCAATTAAGGCGCGTTTGATAATGGAATAACACGAAACGAATTATTGAATTTAATTCCATAAAAAAATACTACTCGTGACGTAGATATAAAGGAAGCTTTAGATGATGCCCTTAAAATTTTCCCCAAAGATAAGTTATTGTGACCACTGATGGAGCAGCAGCGATGGCGGGCAAAAATGTAGGACTTATTTATCTTTTGAAAAAAGATGAAAGCATTCTGGATTGTATTCCAATGCATTGTATAGTGCATCGGGAACATCTTATTGCCAAAAACTTTAATTGTGAGCATGTGTTTAACCGGTAAATCCAAAAATCGTCTTCAGTTTCAAAATTTCATTCACGAACTCGATTTAAATGAACAAATAAATGATTAATCATTGTACTGCATAGTGAGGTGGTTATCAATGTGCGATGTATTGAACAGGTTTATAGATTTGTTGAAACGCATTATTGCTTTTCTATATTTATGTTGCAGATGGTGTTCAAGTGTTGAATAGGTGCAATAAGAACTTGCATAAAACTAAACAAGTTTATTTTAAACAAAGTAGCAAATCAAAAGGCTATCATTATTGGGCTCCTTCCACAACATACAGTTTGGCTTCTCATCTGCCACGGTAACAGTAAAGGCCAAAATTACGAGGTACCTGTTAAAAATATTAATTTTACCCTCTCATCATAATGAAAATAAAGTTAATATCGTAATTTAATAAGTTCTAATTAAGAATTAGTTATCTAAAATTGGAATCAAGGCAACAAACAGAGTGAGGAACTGCCGAAACAAACTTGGAGAATAAGTTATGAAAGCTCGCATTGCCATTGGACGCTGTGGCCGTGAGCTAAGGAGCGTATATAGCAATGGGTGGAGGGCCACGGTAGTCTAGTGGTAAAGGTCGTGGCCGACGGTTTTCGTTCAGTCGCGGGTTCGATCCTTGGCCACCAAAGACCCGCCGTGTATTATGCAACAATGAAAAAAAAAAACCAATCATATCGGCAATTAAAAGATAAGCACTAGATCTATGACTTAATGTTTTTCAACGATACAATGGAACTTTAAGAGATTGGGAAAGTCCTATCTCTTCCGTGTTAAATTCACCAATTTTATGTACCTTTTTCTCAGAAACGGTGCAAGATCGGATTATGAAAGTTAGAATAACATGTTAGTATTTATTTTAACGGGCCATTTTCTTTCTAAGTAAAATAGAACTTTTTTTTATTATTTCTTTATTCATAATCACTCTTTCTGCACGATTTCATGGTATAAAATAAATAATTCTCTTAACTCTCATCAAAAGTATGTTAAAAAGGAAAAGTGTTAAAGTATGTATTATAACATAATATACATGTCATTAAAAAAGAACTGAATTCGTAAATTTCATAGATATTGAGAAACATGAACATGAAAAATCAATGTTTTGAAAAAATCACATTTACAGATTTCATTGATACTTTTATTGTTGATTAAGAAGTTAAATTTAATAAAATTCTTTTTTGTATTTTTAGTTCTTTTCTGTGGTGTTTTTAATATTAAGTTTTCGTTCTCTGTTGATAATGCATTCTTAATCTAATTCCTCCATAGTTTTCACACAGTGATGAGACCCGTGTGGTGACCGGGAATGACAGAATAGTCCCACTGTTGCTCATGCATGTCGTAAGAGGCGACTAAAATGGGTACCCAGCGTCTGGGGGTATAGCCGGGCACCCTGCCCCTGGGGATTATATCAGGGAACCTCAGGGACTTGCCTTCTTCAGTTAAGTACGAGCATCATGACCCCGAGGCATCTTAGTGATCTTTTTCTTTCCCATGGGGTTTACTGTCTTTGGTAAAGACGGGTGACGCACTCCCGGGATACCTTAGCGACCCTTCTCTATTTTCGACCCTCCTTCTTGTCAACCACCTTTTACCTTTTTTCAACTTCACGTCTAGACCACAGTTTAATCTTGTTTGGCGCAGCATAGCCATATCTGGCTCTTGCGCCAATAAACTTTACATTCACTCACACAGTGATGACCTGGATCATTTCCAGTCCTTACTATTCCAAGACGTCTGCTAAAGTATGGTACTTTGCTATATTTTCTACATTAAATCAAAAAAAAAAAAAAAACGTCAAAAACACGAATTTTAAGGTTTCGATGGTAACAAATGCAATATTTGATGCACAAATCCAGATGACGCTGTTCACAAATTCCTTGAGATTCTGTGTTTTCCCGTAAAGGCGTTTCCTTAGAAGCCTTGATTCAAGCTCCATGGCGGCCGCGGTAGCCTAGTGGTCATGGTTTCGGATTCGTGACCAGCGGTTTTCGTTAAGTCGCGGGTTCGAACCTTGGCCTCCAAAAACCCGCCGTGTAGTCGGGGCTGATGCACGTTAAATCTGTCGGTGCCCAAAGTCCTCCCGTTGGCGTGGTGTGGATGTTAGGAGAGGGAGTGCAAGCTCAACTGTCGTCCCTTGACCGTGGTTCAAAATTACGAGGTCCGTGGCCAATAGTCCTCGTGTTGCTTCTAGTGCGACGTTAATAAAAACTAAACTCAAGCTTGATGACTTCCGTTATAGGTAGAGATAATACGTTTCGTCTTTTGCTTGGACACGATGAAAATCACATCGGCTTTCAGATTCAATTGGACATAGTTATTACTCATCACTGGATATTATTTCATTGCTCGACAACAAATGTGAAAATATTCTGCCCAAACAGCTTGCTGCATTTTTGGAAAGAAAGCATTTCCAAAAAAATCTAATTCTTATGTAAGGTCTATTCGCTTTTCAACTCGCATAGATAAGCTTCCATTTTGCTGGCAGGAAATTAATCATATAATTTCGTATCCAGAATCTATATTTTCACCACATTCATTATACTGAAAGAAAAAATAGCTCAATATGGCACTTACTGTTCCCACACAATCATTTGATTCAATAACAGTCTCAATATCACTGCTGCTTGACTTTCCAACACTTTTACTGTTTTTAAATATACTCTTACTTCGTGGCATTCTAAATAAATCAACTAACCCTTTTATACCAGTAAAATACTTCTTGTTAAACAAAATATAGTGCTATCTAAGTGTGCAAGACAGGATGCGCCAAAAATATTAGATAGTTTTGTAGGATATGTAACAATAAAGTCTATTACCCCAATGTTTAAAAATCGCGCAAAGAACAATATAAACACTGTAAAAAACAATTACAATTAACTTTATCGCTGTCAATTTTTCAATTCGTAAGAAAATTATAAAAATTAAACTAATAATATATGTAAAACATTAAAAGAGGTGCCACGCGAGTGAGGTTTACTTGCATAAGTCATCTCTTTAAAAAGAGCAATTTGTGAAGTGTTCTAAGAAAAAATGAAAAATTCCAACACTTTTTTTTTTTTTTTTAAAGAACACGGGTGATACATCGTTGGAAAGATGAAGGTTTAAGGCTCCCTTCGAGGGATTCCGAAAGTAAGAATCGACGAAAGCTCCCTCTACTGGGAGGGGGGAAGGGGCGTTACTTTGTGCGGACGAAGTACTCTTACAATACTGATCATTTGGAGCAGAAGTAAATAGTTCTCTTATAAAAGAGAAATTACAAGCTTTATTTTTCTTAATTTTCATTATTTCGCTTGAATTCAAATTAGGAACATCTTAGATGCTCTTAATTTTTTCAATTTTGTTCTAATATTTTCCATTTTCTTCTATTTATGTTTTGACAGCCATCATGAAGTTTGAAAATGACGTCACAGGGTAATAAATATTTCCTCTAGGCAGACTGATAGAAGCTAGTATTGTAGACCTGTCCACCACCTCCATTCTTCCCCTCCTATCTCCCTCTCCCATTCAAAGCAAGAGAAAAGGAGAGTAATTGAATCTCTGTCGTTCTTTTACAAAGTTTCTTTTCTGATAAGGAGGGGTCCCTCGCCCTCATAAAGGAAAGATTTTCTGTCCCTCGTGAGGCTAAATTGCCTTTCCCTGTTGTTCGTAGTGAGACTGCTTCACTGGAGCCCCTAGCATACAAGTGCCATATCTGAAGTTAAACCTGATTATTTACCATGCCATGTTTAAAATTTGGATGCTTATGTTAAAAAGAAATTAAAGACTATTACTTGTAAAATTAAAAATTTAAAGGATGTTGAGTAATAATGAAATATAAAGATGCTAATGCTATTGCAATGATCATAGGTGTGTGGGAATACAGGGTGAAAGTGCTCGTCCAATCAGGAGACAGCTGCTCAATTTCATTTAGGATCTGACTTAGGGAGTATCCTTCCCCGCCTTTCGGAGGGAGGGAGCTTTCCTATTGGTTATTGAGAATGGTTGGTAAAAACTGGTGATTTTATATACTATGAAATTTTAAAGGGTGCTCCTGAAGCTGTTGTAATTTCTGATTTCTTGGATAGATGGGTTGCAGTGATTTAAAAGGTTATTATTAAAAGTTTCTGCTATTGTAGTTATATAATTTTGAATTTTGGGGATGTTTAGGGAGGTTCTTATGTCTTCATTTCTGAAGAACCAGCGAGCTTTAGCTGTTGTTCTAAGTATGTTATTTTGAAGGATTTCAATTATGTTAAAGTGGGTTTGAGCAGTTGTATACCAGACTGGGCAAGCGTAGGTTATGATTGGTCGCAGGTACAGTGTATAGACAAGCAGCTTATATTTATTAGGTAATGATGAATTCCGACGTATTAGGGGAATTAATTTATTTGCGGCGAGTCGGAATTTGTCTTGGATATGTTTAATGTGTTGAGCAAAACTGAGTTTTTTATCAATGATTACGCCAAGATGTTTGACATTTTGAGACCAGGGGATTTGGTTGTGTTGCATGTAGATATTTGGGTGGGTAGTTCTGTATCCTTTTGTAAAAAAGATGGCTTCCGTTTTGGATACATTTAACTGGATTTTCCATTTGCAATCTTCCAGGATAGCAATGTGGTTATTGATATGGTGCGCAATGACTTTGTTGTTTCTATGTTTTGCCAGTATTGCAATATCATCTGCGAACATGCAGAGAATAGTGTTGTCATGTTTTGGTATATCGTTCACGAAAATTTGGAATAAGGTTGGCCCTAAAAGCGATCCTTGTGGAATTCCTGAGTTTATTCTTCTATTTTTTGAAAAAGTATCATTAATTTTAACAGTAAAATTTCTATTTTTAAGATATGAATTAATTAAAAGAATTAGGTAGGAGGGAGTATTGTAATTAATTAATTTGTACACGAGTCCCTCATGCCAGACTCTGTCAAATGCTTTCTGAATATCAAAGAAAACAGCCCCAGTGTTTTCTTTAATTTCTCGGCCGGCTTTGATAAAGTTAATAACTCTAGACAGTTGGTGGGTTGTCGATAGGTTAGGCCTAAAACCGTGTTGTTCTGGGATGATAATGTTATTATCATGAAGGTGTCTATTTAATCTTTTGAGTATAATTTTTTCTGAAAGTTTACCTAATATTGGGAGAAGGGAAATCGGTCTATAGCTATCTGCATTTGTGGGATCTTTTCCTGGTTTTAGAATGGGAACGACTGAGGCTGTTTTCCATTGAGACGAAAAGTGACCTAGTTCAAGCATCTTATTTATGAGATAATTAAGTTGTAGAATAATAGGGATAGGAAGGTTTTTGAGCATTTTGTTGGTTATTCCATCATAACCTGGAGATTTACTTATTTTGATATTCCTGATGTAATCAATTATCTCCGATGGTTGACAAGGTGGGTGTGGGGGGGAGTCATTAAAGTTGTTATCATTAGCCATGAAACCGTGAACGATATGTTTTACTGTCCTATCGTGTGTATGTCATTAAGCTGAAATTGCCTTTGCAGAGAATCAGCCAGGATTTCTGATTTGTCATTATCTTTGAGTGCAATACCGGCTGGTCCGTTAAGGGCCGAAATTTTTGAGCTTTTCTTTCTTAACTCTCTAGCAGCTCTCCAGAGGGGGCCACAGTCTGGGTATAGCAAGGAAAGCGTATCTTGTAGTTCGTGATAAGTTTCTTGTTGAATTTTGTTTTTAATTAATCTATTTAGTTGATTTAAGTATTTTTTATCTATTTGATTTCTTGAGAATTGCCAGATTTTTCTGGTTCTGTTACGATGTCGGATGAGTGTTCTGATTTCTTTGCTTATGTAGTGTGACTGTTGTTTGGTGATCGGGGTAGATGCGGTTTTGTGTGCATTTAGAATGTTGTGAATAATGTTGGCAATCTGCTTTTCTAGATCCTCTCCGGTATTTATTTTTGGTAGTGTGAAGTTTATATTTCGAAGGATTTGATTAAAAGTTCACCAGTCGGTGTTTAGTTTAATTTTGTCTTCATGTATGTAGGTTTGTAAGTCTATGTGTGCATAGATTGGGTTATGGTCGGATGAGAGTTCGGGGAGGGAGGTGATGTGAGTTGAGACCAATGGCAGCCTCTCGTGAGCATGATGTCTATTGTGGTCTGTGATGATTGGGTTATGCGTGTTGGGGTGGGCGGTGCTAAGATTTTTATGTTATTGGTGTTTGCGAATTTTAAAATTTTGATTCCTCTAGGATGATTCGTTGTACATCCCCAAGATGTATGTTTGGCATTTAGATCCCCGCAAATAATATTTGGGGATCCAAGTTTTAGTAGAATGTCCAAGTCATTGGGAATTTTTGAAGTTAAATTTGTGTAGGGAGAGATGTATATGGAGGATATAAAGATTGTTTTTTCTCGTGGTGGAGTGATGGCGACGATGGTCGCTTCAGTTACTGTTAGAATGGGTGTAGGTATGTGGTAGTGCCGGAGAGAATTTTTAACAATAATAGCAGTGCCTCCGTGTACGTGGTTTCTGTTGTCTGGTATGTTTCTGTCAGTTCTATAAATAGTGTAATTAGGGATACTTAAGTCGTGTTCTGGTCTCAAGTGCGTTTCTTGTAATAAAACTAGATCAGGAGTGTGCTTGTCTATAAAATCCCGCAACTCAACTATACGGAATCTGACACTGTCTGCGTTCCATGAAATAATATTGAGGCCAAGAGGATTGAATTTTAAATTTCAGTACATATTGCTTCAATGAAGATATTTAGTTTGTCTATTTTATCGGCTGTCTTGCTCATTTTTTGACAAGCTTCTTTTAAATTGGGGAAACATTTGAATAAACTTTTGAGTTCTTTTATTGCGTCGAACATGGTGAAACCATTGTCTGATTCAGTTGCTTGACTATTATTTTGGTTATTAGATTGGGTGTTTTGAGAATTTATTCCTCTTGGCTCTGAAATTGCTTCGGCTATTCCCCCGTCGCGTGTCTCCCTCTGTTGAGGTAAGTTGTTGCTAGTTGCTTGCGCAAAACTGGTGTTTGGTCGAATGGTGTTGGAGTTGAAGGTCTTGTTTCTGTTATTGGATTTCATGGTTGCTTGCCCTTTCCCTAATTTAGGATAAGAGGGGCAGCCTTCTCACGAGGCAACATGGCCAAAGTTAAAACAATTGATGCATCGAAGATTTTCTTGACGTTCCTTGATGCTGCATTCAGGAGTGCTGTGGCTTTCACCACATTTTAGGCATCGGGTTTTCATTTGGCAGTTGACCGAGGAGTGATGAAAATAGTTACAGTTGTAACATTGCGTCGCTCCCGGTCTGCGTTTAAAGTCATCGATCTGCACCTGCATATGCAGTACTTGTCTGAGTGTGAAAACATCAGTACTGTTTTCAGCTTTTCTGATTTCAACCAAGAAGATGGGAAGTGGTTGTTTTGAATCTTCTCAGCTGAGCAACTTTTTCAGCTGTCACTCCTTGTTGTTCAAGCTATCCCAAACTAGGAAGAAACTGACTTTTTCATTGCTTCAAAAATAGCCATTCTTCCCTTTCGATAACTTTTTTACTGCTTTTTTCATGCCTTCTAATTTCAAAAAAATACGTTTCTACTATTTCATTTCTTTGAAAATCGTATCACTTGATTTATAAAAGATCGACAATGCTAGTGATATTCCAAATTTTGTGTATACTGCTTAATTATATAAAAATAAATTTTAATATAGTAAAAAGTTCTATATACAAAGTTTTGCAAAGAACAGATTTTGCCACCCAAAGTGCGTGTTTTTTTTTTTTTTTTGTAATTATTATTGAATTACTCAATTAACTATTAGAGTTAAAGTAAATGATGAAATATCGAGAAACGGGCAATAGATTCTATATTAAAATTAAAGGAACCAGTAAATTATTAAATTGAATATATTTAAGATAAATGTAATTAAAATTAAAGCAAATGATAAATTATTAAATTGAATATTATATCAACTACATGTAATTAAAATTATAGGAAACGATAAATTATTAAATTGAATTTTATGTCAGCTACGCGTAATTAAAATTAAAGGAAATGACAAATTATTAAATTGAATACATTTAAGCTAAATGTAATTAAAATTGAAACAAACGATTTAAAAGTGATTTCGTACGCGAAAAGTCATCTGGTTCGCCAAAATTGACCCAACTAAAACAATAGCCCCTTGGGTGGCTAAAAAGACGGTATCAAGTCAGAACAAATTGCTGTATTGTCAGTATGTGGTTGTATTAACTGAAATAATTATTAGAATTCTGTTGATAATATTGCATCCAATTCTAATTGCCCCAATTTGAAAGAAAATTTATATCAAGGCACATGCTTTCATTAAGAGTTTGATTTTTATAACTAAAAGACACAGATTGTAATATACATTTATTTAATATTTCTATAGCTCTCGTGTTGCTTTTTAGAACGAAATTAATAAAAACTAATATCTATATATATTTCTATTAATATATATATACACTTTTCATTTACTTTTTTTATAAGATTTTTTTTTGGATTACTCTCATATTGAAAACAAAAGTTTTAAAATCATTACCATAACTCAATTTTTGCTTTGAGTGAAACAATTATCTATAACAGGTGTATTCAACCTTTTACACTTTGGGAACTCTTTGAGCTTATCGTTTTCTTGAACGAACCTCTTGATCAAAGTGTTGAAAAAATAGGATATAAAAGCTTTATCCTACTCAAATTAGCAAAATTATTCCTGCATCTTTTTTTTTTTCATCACAACACAAACTTCTTAATAAGATAATAAAGGGAAAGGTAGCTAATGGCGTTTTTTTTTTTATTTTTCTAAAATGAATTATATCAATAAATAAAAACAGCATTTAAAATTAAAACAAATTTAAAAAAAAAAAAGAAAATTTTTAATGAATTGGCTGTGATTGATTTTTATTTCAAAGTATTTCAAAGCCTGGAATAATTGATAAAATCTGCAATCTAATATCCTGTTCAGCAACCAATCTGTTTCTGCATTTTGTTTTTGTCGCAGTGTACAAAGAGAAAACGTTTTCACATACATAGGTAGAAACAAATGACATTAGATGTTTCACAACTCTTTTGACAATTTCAGGATATTCTTCTTTAATGTCAACCCAAAAATTGCATGATATGAAATTGATTAAATTTTAGTTTCAATTGAGTGCAGGTCAATATATCAATTTGAGAAATATCGACTGAGTCAAAGAATGGAGACTAATATGTGACCTAATGTGTCTCGATTAATGTATTTGAAGCACGTGACTTTTATGAAATTTAAGATTTTGTTTTACCCAAAAAATATTTAGTTATACTTATTTTTTTATAAACAAACTGCATTTAAGAATTCAAGCTTGTATAAAAATTAAAATTTTGCTAAAAAATGGCGCTTTGATTAAGAAAATGGTGATCACTAACGGCACACCAGTCAAAGTGCCAAGGTACTTAGGTTCCGCGGAACCCAGATCGATTTCAGGTGTCGTTACCTTTATCAGACCTTGGTTAATTTTTCTGAAGTCTATCACTGAAAAGTTCATGTTACTCTAGTACGTCATTTATGCAAACAAATAAATAACAAAATCTAAGCTTTAATAAATCATATTTTTCTAAAAATATAATGCTATTTAATAGAAAAGAAATAAGACATAAAATATGGTAACTAATTTTACGAACTTTATAGGAAAGCTATATTCTAAGATACTTCATATAATCGTAATCTACATATATATTAAAAAAAATAATTAAATCAACCTTAAATTATAGATTTATCTCAATCAAAAGACTTTGCCCACACAATCTTATCGTAATAGAAATTTGACGATTATTCTCGACTTTTAAATATGTAAAATAATGTAGTTGGGGGACAAATTTACACTTATGGATACTCTATTTTTAATTATAAGAAGGGAATAACATTTTAGATATATATGAAATTAACACGAAATTCATTAGAGTCTCTCAATAAAAACGAGTACTTGTTTCGTGCTAGGATTATTTCTAAAGAATCTAAGTTATTTATGTTTTGGCACTGAGACTAAAAAAATCATTTACTGGAAAAGAAGAGACGAGAATGATAAAATATCAATAAGCATTACTACCATCATAAAAATGCAATTTTTCCTTCGTATATATAGTTTGGCGCAATCTCGTTTACCTATTTTCATGAAACGTCCTTTTTTTATTTTAGAGAGGTGAAAAGACAATTCAATAAAAATTAAAAAGTTCTATGCAAAATTTTGCAAAGAACAGATTTAGCCAAACAAGGTGGGTCCACATAAAAAAATAGTTCATTTGATAGTTAATAATTGTAAATCAATATTAAAATCATTTGACCACTAAGCCAAACTAAAAATATGTAGTTTGAAGTTCTCGGGGGAAAAAAAAGGCTGCCTCACCGCTTAAAATTCTAAATAAGGTTATTTATTTTCAGACCTTCCTTGATTCCAGTTTACAAATGATTCAAGGTAATACATAAATAGATAAGTATACAAAATACTTAATTTTTATATTTGTTTCACTTCAATCCAAGAAAAAAAATTGGGGGAAATTTATGATGCTGTTTCAAAGTAGTAAAATAATGTTTCTGTTCTTGAGAAATGTAGTTATTAGCCATGTAAAATTGTTCACACATATAAGAACCAGAAAAAAATTAATGCAATAAATTTTTTCTCTGTATTCTTCATTTAATCATAAAAACTCGATATATTTTAATCTGATTCCTACAAATGGAGTTTTGAAAAAATGGTAATAAATGGTTACGCACATAATTTATGTAGATGTGCATTCAATTTTATCATAAAAATTTGAACAATATTCCTTTAGTTATAATACAATTTAAAAAAAAAAAAACAAATTTCTTCTTTATCTCTCTCTAAATAGCGTATCTAAAATATCTATTATTCATTTTAATAATTAATAAAGTAATTTGTATAGTGTGTGTTTTTTTTAAATAAGTAAAAATAGCGTAAAAAACGAAGGATTACTTCTATTTTTAAGAAATCGTGAATGAAGCTTACTTTTTAAACACTGTGAAATACCACATAGATATCTGTATAGCAAGCTAGACAAACTTTCAACGGATATTACGCAACTAGGGGGGATCCTAAGAAATTCCCAGAAATCGGCCGACTTCCCCTCGAAGGGTTGTAAATCTCCTTTTGTCAACGTGGCTTTACTATGTATCCTTGCGCATTGAGGCGGGACTTTTAATATTGCTTTCCCCTCTTTTCATGCTTAGTTTGCTGACTCAACAAATTACAAGCAGGGAAATAAATAATTTTTTTAAAAAAAATATGCATTTGAAAGAGCGTAAAAAAAGGAAGGATTCTGTGGAATTACTTTTTTTTTCCAATTATTCAAAGTATTTTTATGATCAATTTAGTGCGCCGGATGCGAGTTTTCAGATCTTTAATAAAAATTTAAAAATACTTTCAAAAATCAGAAAAAAAAAGTAATTCCACAGAAGCCTTCATTTTTTAATGCTCTTTAAAATGCACTTTATTCCATGCAGTTAAAATAAATATTCTAGATGTGAGACTTTAAGTACGTAACTCCATAGGATTACCATTAGGTGGGGAAATTCGTGGTGGCGTGTCGACGGGAGCCTTAATAGCTTAAACCTAAATGATACAAAAAAGTAAAAATCGAATTTCACTTACACGGTCCACTTAAAGAAACCTAACCGATTTGTAAATTTAGTAGCATTAAAATAAGCAAAATTGCATTTTTATTAAAAGTGAATAATGGATTTACTTTCTGAAACAGCAGCAGGAGAATGAAAATTAATAGAGATGCAAGACGGTCTCCAAATGTTTCATAAATAAGGAAAATCGATTAATGAATTTAGGAAATGTGTACCATAAACTAAGTACAAAAATTTAAAAAATGTCATTTACTGTCGATTTTTGGATCGACATATGATGTGGAAGCATTGTGTTTTATGATGAAATTTATTAAATAAAAATTCCGTTCAAAGTTGACCTACCAGCATCTTAAGAAATTCAATTTCTAAATATCAACCTGATGATAAAAAATTAGTTTCCACATTACAAGGACTCGTGCCCCTTAGGGTGCTCATCTTCTTCAGATGGGTACGGGCATCACAACCCCGAGGTACCTCAGTGATCTTTTTCCCCTCTTCTCCTCCCTCTTTTTTTTCTTTGTCATGTGTTTTGATTTGGGGGGGGGTTCCGTTTGATATTTTGTGATGTCAGGCGGAAAACAGTTTACACTAACTCAGTTTTATAATAACTATGTGTGTGTGATAACATTTGTGTTAGAAAAATATAAAAATATTTAAAAAAATAAAAAAATCTTTGTGGTGTCTCTACTAACACACTAAAAGGCCAACGGCGTATCAATGCTGATCTCCTGCTTGCCTAGCTCTGGCAATAAGGGGCCCCAGAACCCTTCACGTGGAAGTACCTAGTGTTAAACCGCATGGGCGTGATTGGAAAAGGCCCTGGTTGGAGAAGGGTGTGCGAGGAGAGGAGTTCCGTGCGCCATCGGTAACAGTTTCGGAACGTCATTCTCAAAATGTTCCCAGAGGGAGAGCCTTGGTTGCGTATGGCTGGATGGTGTGACCTCCCTCCCATTTCGAGAAACCCTCCTTGGTTTCGGCCTTGGACTGTGCCTCTGCCTGGGCACGTAATGGGCGCAGTTCACATTATCCGGCTCGAACGAGTCTCTCCGGAGGTTACTCGTTTCCACGTTAGGAAAGGGTGGGGAGGCGGGCCCCCCGATCGAACTAGAAGTCAATCCGTGTTCTTTTTTTTTTCCCTCGGGCATTATGGATACAACTCAAGGTAAATCGTTTTTGGCTCCCAAAGCTATCAAAAAATCTTTAACAATTCATTATATATATATATATATATATATATATATATATGATTCAAAGTAAATATTTGACCATAAGTTTGGGAACTACCAATGACTGAGGAAATATAAGTGACCTAAGTTTTGGTTTCAGTAAAATTACAGAAAAACACTCAGTTTCATAACTCCAGTATATTAAAATGTTTCCCGATCAAAATAATTTTGCTTAACGAATGTTTATAACAGTAGTATATTAAACTGTGCGTAAGGTTTTTAAGATTCCCTAATAGAAATTATCTCTAATATTCAAAGTGTATGAGTGAAATATGAGCTGACCGTGTGGAACGTCATATTTTGAATACTAATAAAGAACATTTACAATCTGCAGACGCAGATAACAAAACAAATTTCCGTTTTTTCTTAATAAAGAGAGAAACTGAGACTTTTGCTCAAATATCGCCCTTTTTAATTCAAAAAGGAATTCAAGGGATGGTAGGAACCGTCAAAGATTTAAAGAAGCTTCGTTCTGGTGACCTCTTAATTGAAATCAATTCAAAACAAGCAGAACTAGTTTTGAATATGAAGACCTTGGGACCTTATCCTGTGATCACTTCACCGCACAGAAATTTGACTTATTCCCGTGGCGTCGTATCGTCAATTGATTTAGTGAATGTGTCGGAAGCGGAGATTTTGGAGAATTTGCAAGACCAGCAAGTTTGTGGTGTCCGGAGGATAACGATTAAGAGAGATGGAAAGGTGCTTAATATTAAGCACCTCATCTTGACCTTTTCGAATCCTTCCCTGCCACAGACTGTTCAGGCCGCATATCTCCGACTCTCCGTACGACCATACATTCCAAACCCTCTCGGGTGTTTCAATTGTCAGCGATACGGCCATTCAAAGAACGCGTGTAGGGGACAATTGACATGGGCTCGCTGTACAGCAACAGGGCACGATAGTGCTTCCTGTACCGCTGCACAGAAGTGTGTTAATTGTCAGGGAAACCACCCTGCATACTCTCGTTCATGCCCTAAATGGGCAGAGGAAAAAGAAATTACTACGGTGAAGATGATGCAGAATTTGTCGTATCCCTAGGCTCGCCGTGTAGTCGCTTCCCGTACCCCTTTACTGGGAAAAAGCTACGCAACGGCCACCCAAACAAAGAAAACTTCTAAATGTACTCAATTTCCGGAACCTCTTACTGCCACACACACTTAGTTAGTGGTAACTAAGACACCATAACAAAAAAAAAAAAGTAAAAGTTTTTAAAACCCCATCAACTGCTAAGACTAATACTTCGCTACAAACAAAAAAAAATGTTATTTAAACCCCTTCCTCTGCTAAGGCTAATCAGGCTAGGCCGTTGGCCAGGTCGAAAGCTTTGCAGAGGCAAAAACTTGCTACGATGAACATTGACAAGGATGTGGTGGTTTTACACCCATCGCCCGAAGATTATGACTCCATGGGGGTCCTGGAAACGGGACCTTCAACTTCTAGTGCGCCCATTTAATGACTTTTGTTTCCTGGAACTGCCGTGGTTTACGACCCAGACTAGAGGATCTGAAATCCATACTATCTACGCACCAACCTGTCTGCATTGCTCTTCAGGAGACTTTTCTAAAGAGTAATATGACAACCCGAGTGCGTGGATATCATTGTGTACGACGGGATGTTGATGCCACATCACCTTCTTCTGGAGGTGTTTGTATACTGGCATCTCAAAACTGTCCTCATAACATCGTTTCACTGACCACATCGTTGCAGGCTGAGTGAATTCATACTCGCACTTAAATCACAGTCTGCTGCATTTACCTGCCACCTAACGAAGTTTGTCACAAATGGATTTAGACCAACTAGTCGAACAGTTACCAGCTCCCTTCCTTCTGCTAGGTGACTTTAATGGACACAGCCCTCAGTGAGGGTATGATGACAAATTCTCGTGGTCGGCAGATCTAGCAATTGATCTCTGATCACAGTCTCTGTCTGCTGAACACCGACGAGGAAACGTATTTCCATGCTCCCACTATGACATTTCATTCCCTTGATCTAGCCATTTGTTCACTGACACTGCTACCGTCGCTGAATTTAGAGATTCTAAATGATCTACATAATAGTGATCATTTCCCTCTCCTGAACTCCCAGGTCCATTCATTGATGACTCTCATATTTAGATTTCTCTCTCGAAGAAAGATAAATATCAATTTCTCTCGCAAGTTGTTGTGGTTTAAAATACTCTTCACCCTCCTTTATTGCTATGTGCTTTTTCAGTTCTTTATCAAGGTCGCTAAATATATTATCCGAAACAATCAATTCACATAACTATTTAAAATCGCTTACTTTTCGCAATTGACAATAAAATTCAAAATTAGCAGATAACCTCGACGCGAATTGTACAACATTTTCATTGGGTAATTTTTGCGCATTGCGAAATTTATTTAAACTCTCTTGTGGGGTGGTATTCTTTTAATATTACAAATTTAAGTTTTTCATAATTATTGATATCCTCCTCTTTCATATAAACCATTAAATTTGATACCTTTTCTCTAATATATTTAATAGTATTTCCGCTTTTAATCCTTCCGGCACATTTTTTGTTTTAAATGCTTTTTTCACTGATTGGAAGAAAAGATTATAAGATTTTACTCAAGTAGGCACATAAATCGTTAAAGTTTTTACACTTTTAATTAGATTTTCAGTGCTTCTGGTTAAGGTATCTATATCAGTTAACTTATCTCGACGAGTTTCTTTTTTAAGGTTTTCTAATTGTAATTCTTTTCCTAATAAATCAGATTGTTGTTGCAATTGAGCCAGTTTAATTTTCTCTGATTCTAATTTCATTATTTCTCTTTCCTTAATTGATTTCTTTTCCTCCATAACATAATCAACGATATTTTGAACGAATTCAATGTCATTAATATACAAATCACAATTTTCAATAATATTTCTTAAGTCAACGACTTTTGCTCCATCAGGAATCATCAAGCCTAATTCCTCAACAACGACAATTAACTCGTCTTTTTTTTTTTTTTTTTTTAATTTTCTAATTATAGACATGGTTTTTTAAATTTCAGAAATGAAAACACAATAGAGAAATTTCTCTCACCTCAAAAACAGGATCGATGTTTTGCTTTAGTGCGGTCCCTTCTGCACTGATGAGATACTTTAATCCATAGAAGAATATCACACTTAATCCATATCACAAGAAGAATATCACTCACTTCTGTTCACTAAACACAATATAAACACTTAGAAACTTTTGTTTCTTACCGGTACTTGGACTCCGGCGATTCGGATCACATGAACTACACAATATTAAAGTTCCATAGGTTATTTGCACAATAATACACTTACTCAGTGGAATCACGGAGAAAAAATAAATACTCAAAAATGAATACCTAGACGTACTCCTTTTGAAATGAGTATGTTTGTATCAGATTTGAGCGTATACCTTTATCGAATGTGAACATTACAAGTATTCAAAACCAAAAAAAAAAAAAAAATGGGAAATCAGCATTCTCAAAAAATTATTACAGATATAAGGACTATAAAAGTTCCTTTTATATACTGACAACGTATTTTACAAAGTGGGGTACAAAAACAAATATGGTTTGCTTTAATATTTCGAACTATATTTCGTATTTACCACGCTACACGCGGTAGAATACAGGAATATTAAAATGAGTATGTACGCATACTCATTTTCGCGTCTGTGTTTGTTTACATTTTTTTCCCCAGTGTCTGATTCACAACTACAGAAAGATTCTTTTATTTAAGATATAAAATTGTTGTTGAAATGTTATTGATCATGATTTTCTGATTTATGATTTGAAAATGATTTTCTGTGAGTAGTTATTTGTGCTTTGCAGGTGTTTTTTTGTCTGTATTCATATTACATCGTAATCGTAGCTTAGTGACT
>BMAW01083661.1:0-32348 GCA_019974015.1 Nephila pilipes
CTGGTCCGATCGACTTAAAATTTTGACACGTTTCAAGCAAAGGTTAGTACTCTAGAAAGACCTGGTTACTGGTTTACTACGAGCGCCATTTCTGGGTTAGTCTTGGGAGTTATTGATCGATGTGTTATATATATATATATGTGTGTGTGTGTGTGTGTGTGTTTTGCTTACGCTTAAGTTGCAAAATGCATTAATTATTATTAAAGATTCATTCAAACATATATCGCTACATTCTGCAATTAAAAGAAACTAATTTGTTATTTTAAGCTGTATTCACTAAAGGAAGATAAAAATAAGAATTTTTGAGGTTTATAAAGTAAAATATTTTCATTTCGTTATGAAATTTTCTAAGTTTGATCGGATTTGCCTCACTGATACATCAAAAATTCATCATGAAAGTTTTCAAAATTGTATCTGAGATGCAGTAAATGTTTCAAAAAGTTCATGCAAAATGTGAGAAAGTTATGTCAGTTATGCAATTTCCAGCTATACCTAGAAAAAAAAAATAACGAAATCGCTTAGATAACATATTTCTTTATTAATAGAAACTTAGTTTGTAAGTAGTTTTTAAGTCTTAATAAGAATCTATTGAACTTTGACATTTAAGATGGTTAAAATTCATGAAATTCAGTTTTTGAATAAATTGTGGTGTTTCAAAGAAGCCATGAATTTCACACTTCACCTATTGTCAAAGTCTATTTGTATATGCAAAATGAAGACTTTCTAGCTGAATTCGAAATATTCAGAGTTTACATTGAAAAAATATACCAGTAGGGGAAAAAGCTCATATCAGTGCTTAAAGAATTGTAAGAAATTATACCGCTTTCATGTACTGCGAATTATTTTGTTCCTGTACTGTAAAAATTATATTGCTTCCTGTACTGTAAAAATTATATCGCTTCCTGTACTGTAAAAATTATATTGCTTCCTGTACTGTAAAAACTATATTGCTTCCATGTATATGCTGATTCCATTCGATTTGTTAATATTTTATAATAACATGGATTTAAGTTCCATGCTTTCAAAACAATAGAAAAGCGCAAAGAACCTCTTCATGTTACATATGGATATTATGTAATGTAACTCTTCAAAGCATTTTTCTTTTAAAGAAAATTAAATGTAAATTGATTTAACTACTATTTACACTATTGAAAATAAAGTTTAAGTGTCAAAGTACAATTGCAAAATTATTAATTCAAAATATATTTGCATTACTGACAATGAAATCAAAACATGATTTAATTTTGAATACCTATTTTATATTCAAAAGGATAAAACGTATGGAACGTATTCAATTATAGTGATACTAACAGTCACAATAAGATCCTTTCTGTATGAAAATCTTATAGAGGAATAAAATTCAGGAAAAATTTCTTGATTTATTGAATCCGTTAACTGGTCTAGAACGAGGCTTCTTTTTAAAAGTGGATAAAAATCCATATTTCGATTTCTTAGAAGTTATCCCTTTCCTTGTTTAGTAATGATACTCCAAAGGTTCATTTTAGAAACTAAATATGAAGCGTGATGATCGAGAATATGTTTAAGATATTATAAAGGTAAGAATATTTTTTTGGAAATTAAACTTATAAATATTAGATCTTATTAAAGGAACTGTAAACCAATATTTAAATTTTCGACTATTTAGGTGCGTAAAATCATTAGTCAATAATATATATAGCTTTTTGGGTAATTTTGTAAATGAGCTAACTTAATTACTTTTCCTGTAAAGGATATATTGTATATCATGAAAATTATGGTTTTCTATTTGCAAAATTTATCCAAATTAATAAATTTCAAGGGAAAGTAAAGGCTATTAGAAATAAAAATTAATATAAATTTGAATTATTTTTAGGGCGGCACTATATAACTTGCAAATATCATACGAAAAACTTAAACACAGACGATATGAGAATAATTACTTATGATTGTGTGTGATTGAATTATCAATTATAAGTAATTGTTCTCATATATATATATATAAATATATATATATATATATATATATATATATATATATATATATATATATATATATATATATATATATATAAAACTGTAATGGATAAAATACATTCAATTAATCAAAAAGGAATCAAAATTGTAGAATTAAGTAGTAAAAGATACTTAAATTACAAAAATTAACCATAATAAGAATTCAAAATGAGACATAAAAATACAATGAAAAATTCATATCCTTTATAAATAAAACAAATTAAAAATAAAGTTGTTTCATACTGTCAATGAGTTAAGACATCGTTGTAACTTATACTAGTATTAGTGATCGAATGATTGCTTTAGAATGAGCTTTACAACAACTATAGGTATTTTAATTTCATGATCGAAATATATATATATATATATATATATATATATATATATATATATATATATATATATATTCTTCAGCGATCAAAACTTGTCCTAAAGAGTCGTGTCAATTTGACATTGGGATGTTTCATTTAATTACAAATAATTAATGTATTCTGGACAAGACGACTTTTTTCATTTTTTAATTAGGCTCTAAAAGATCGATATAAGGCTATCTTCCCCTAATCTCAAAGATTCTGGTCTAAGTTATATGCAGAGTTTCAAGCAGAATATTGTTTCACTTTAAATTTAAATTTTCACCGTTATAACGCTCAAGTTTGGTTGAAACCAAGTCCGCAATTGGAGTGGCGATCAAGGTTGAAACCAAGCCCATGATTATAATACCACATGTGCAACAGGTCATATATCCCTCTGCGTTTCACGGAGATCTTGGCCTAGACACAAACAAATGTCTTAAAGAGTATAACTATTATCTAATTTCAATAAATAGGATGAAAGTTTCTGCCTCGAAACCATGTATCTTTCCTAAATGGAACAGCCCGAGAATGGTTTAGGAATAATGAAAAACTTCTAACATCTTAGGACCTATTACAATCGGAGCTAACTAAAACATTTGATGACAGTAGACAATAAAAGATGAGAGCCAAAGAAGAGCTAAGATGGCGGGCACAAAACCCTGTTGAAAGTACGCAAACTTACATTCAGAGCGTGCAAAGACTCTGTAGTGAAATGAATCCTCAAATGACAAAGGATGGAAAGGTGACCCATCTCATGAAGGGTATTGCGATGGATTTTCACTAAGTTCTGTAGACTAAAGAATTTATGACAACGAAATAATTCTTAAAACTATATCAGTATCTAGAAGAAAGGAAAAAGAGACGAGTTACCCGAAATAAATTCGATTTCTTATCTTTTGTCATCCCGATGTCATCTATTACTAAAGAAACGGATCTGGTTACTATAATTCGGCATATTATCTGGGAGGAAATCCAACAATGTTCAGGCAACGAACATGGAAATTCCAGGAGCACAACCACAATCGATCGAAACAATTGTCCATGAAAAGGTTCAGGAAGCACTAGGACCTCTCACACGAATGGAAGAAAAGTGGAGTAAAGTTCGTCCACGACCCAGATGTCAAACACTTTACTCTACAGTAGCGAAAAGGTAGAGATCATATATTGAATCTGAGTTTAGGACAATTGATCTCTGGCGAACTACAGACAAAGCACCTGGCAGGTGCTTTGTCTGCAGTTTGCCAGAGATCAGTTGTCCACTGTGGTCGAGCGGTACATGTCTTTCATTCCTGTAGGGAGCGCAGGGTCGCCTTTGGCACTTACAGCACGAACAGATAAAACGCTATTGAACCAAGAATCAAAGTGAAGGACCCAGCCGATATAGCCGAATAGCTATCACAACCGCCTCAACGAGTCCATTCCAAGAAAGATCCTTGACTCTAAACTTCAGATCACTGTCATCATATTGATATTTCAGCTCTTCACCCGGCCGATGCAATGAGGAAACCTACAGATCGAGACCTTCCTAGGAGGTTAGGTTGTCAAAGAAATTCCTCCACTCATTGCGATGATGTCCGGAAATCATGTTGAATTTATTGCTGACAACCATCCTGTCCGTGCTCTAATGGACTCCAGTCATCTTCCTCTTTTATTTTGGAACAATACAGACAACCCCCTTCGAAAACTATATTCTTGTCAAAATGAAAAGATCATTCTAAAAGTCGCAGATGGAAATTATATCAAGCGAGTAGAAAAAGGTGTATTTCGTCTTGAAATTAACGGTCGAATTCACCCTTTTGAATTTACAGTATTAACACATCATAGGCATGACAATATCCTTGTTTGGAAACTTATGGAAGAGTCACATACCGTAATAGACTGCTGAATATCTGTATTGACATTAGAAGACATTAGAAATGAAGCTTCAAGTCCTTTAACCTAGACTTTGCACACTATAGACGATTCTACTATATCTGATCATTCTGTCACCAAAATACATACTACAAGATAGTCATGTATTTTGGTGAACTCTCTCACTTTCACTACCATTTTTTTTCTGTCGCCAAAATATATGGTAGTGAAAGGAAGTTAAATATTGTTTTGGGGAAAGGAAACTAAGATACTGGCATCAATAATAACTTTGTGCAATAGCAAAGGTGAATTATGGGTTGCTTATGGGCAAACTGTTGTTCAGATTATTCTCAAGAATATGTTCGTAGGGAATACAACAGTGTTAGATGAGAACTGACTGAGTGCAATTACTCTCATTGGATATAATAATGCATTTCTGACAAAACAGAGTGGTTTAGCAAGTCGATTTCTTAAGAATGTTATCTCCTAATTTTCCTTCGAAGTAAAAAAAAGAGAGGTTTCTTAGATTACTCCAGAAATTTTCAGTTTTTCAATCAATCTAGAAATCCCAAAACTCTGAAGGGAAAGGTTAAATAACTTGTAAATAAACCTTTAGCCGAAACTCCTCTAAATTGCCACAAATAAAATATATCATATTACAAGAGGAAATTGAGAAGGTGTTATGTGATGGCATGATTTAACCATCTGAGTGCCATTGATCATTTCCGGTCGTCTTGGTTAAGAAGAAAGACGGAAGTTAGTGCTCCTATATAGATTACTGCCACCTTATTCAGATTATTAAAAGGGATGTGTTCCCTCTACCATACATAGATGATACACTAGACTGTTTAAAGAGTGCTATATTTTTCACCACTATGGACCTGTGAACTCTTCACTGGTAAATTGAAATAGATACAGATGAGACCGTGAAAAGGCAGCGTGTATCACCTCAGAAGTACTGTATGAGTTTAAAGTTATACCATTTGGTCTACGTAATGCCTCCGAAACATTTGAAAGAATGACGGACAATATACAACGCAACTTAAAATGGAACAATGTACTTCTGTTACCTAGACGACATCGTGGTGTTTTCCGAAATCTTTGAGGAACATCTTGAAAGGTTATATACAGTTCTGGGTTGAATCCAAGAAGTTGTTCCGAGTCTCAATTACGAAAATTGCTACTTTTCCACTAGAGAAATAGACATTTTGGGCCATTTTATTTCAAGAGATAGCGTTCGGCGTAACCCAGAAAGAATAAAAGCTTTAATCTGTTTTCCAACCCAAAAATTTACATGACGTCAGAAGCTTTTAGAGACTCTGTTCTTATTACCAGAGTCTCATTCAATATTTTTGCTATCAGGCTCAAACACTTCAGGAGATGATGAAAGGGGATTTGAAATTTTGTTGGGGTCCTGAACAAGCCACTGCCTTTAACAAGTTTACGTCCGACCCTATTTTTGGACTGTTTGACGAGAAAGCTTCCACATCAATACATATGGTTACGGATTCAGCCCAGTACTTAAACAATTAAAAGATGGATAACAGAAAGGGTTGCATATGCCTAACAGACACTTTAAAAAGCAGAGAGGAATTGTTCCACAGCTAAAACAGAATGTCTTACTGCCGTATAGGCAGTGCATGAATTCCGACCTCTTCGGGAAGCAATTTGCTGTGACATACCATCATTACCTGTTTTGGTTAATTAGCCTTAAAAACCCTTCAGGAAGATTAGCAAGATTGACTCTGTGCCTTCAAGAATATTACATGTACATTGTTTATAAGTATGGTGAGAAGCATAAAGACGCTGAAAGCCTTTCTCGGAATCCGTTAAAAGATAAAATTGACTCCTCTAAAGAATTGAATATCTTTGACTATTTCTCGTATCTAGCGGCGAAACAAAGGAAGGGTTCAGAGCTCGAAAAAATTACCTTTTCTACAGAGAAATTTGAATCAATAAGAACAATTTGTGAATTTAATCAGAGAATACTTTACAAAAAGGACTTAGATCCAGATGGAAATATGTGGTTACCGGCCGTTCCGGGACACAAACGCAAAGAAAATACACCATTGTCTTCATGACGCAACCACAGCAGGCCACTTATGATTTAACAGAATGTTTGATAGAGTGTGGAAACCATTCTGTTATCCAGGTCTCTATCTCACTATACATTGAAATGTTACACATTACCGTGAATGGCAACAAAAAAAAGCTGCTCCACTTCAGCCATCCGGAGTCACTTAGAATTTATTTTTCTTGCAATCGCTTCATTCCATCGGATCGAATTAGATTTGCTCGGACGATTTCCAAAGTTGCTTAGGGGACAGTATTCTAATGTTACATATAAACATATGGATTTTTAGTCAGAGAGAGTTCTCAGCTAAGTGTAGCTGCTTTTAATTGGTTAATGAATCATGTTATTTAGATAACTCTATTGTGTTTTCAATCCAATTATCTCCAATGTCTACGTGTTCACATATTTATATAAAATTTTGGTAATTAATATCTGCCATAAAACATTTTATTAATACAACAAACCTATCATCTTTAAAATTTAAATTTCATGAGTACCAAATTGTTACAATAATCATCGCAGTTTTATAAAAAAAATAAACAATGTTAAAAAGTTATAAGAGTTTGAAAAGGTTGCTGAATAATACAATTTAAAAACATAAGGAATACTTTAAATGAAAAAAATACTTAAAAACTGATATTTGTATGTAATATAATACTTTAACCCTTTTATAATATTTAATAAAATATTCAATATAGATATTTCTGAAGAAGTTGTATATGTTGCTTGTATCTTACTTTATTAATACATGATATATTTTTTTTAATTTTAGCTCACAATTCAAATCTAAATAAATATGAAATTTACTTATATGATATTCATACTAGGTGTCATTCCTTACTTAAGAACTAGCACATTTTAATATAAATTTTATTTGAGAATCTACATTTAAACACGACATTTTCCTTTACATTTGCTAAAATAAATTCACTTACAGTTTATAACTAAACATGAGAAGATAACCTCTAAATAGAAGAAATGAAATTATATTAAACACAAATTGCTCCCTTCACATACGATATGAAATCCATAGTAAATTTTCATTCTTAAGTATTGAATTCAAATTAATCAGAAAAAAAATACTTCAAATTTGTTTTTAAGCTCAGAAAACGAAAGAAATAAAGTATCAAACAGTATTCTAAAAGTTTGATCAACAATTTTGAAAGGAGTCTTGGTTGGCATTTACGAGTACTATCTAATGAAGATGAACTTCACAAATCCTCACCATAAACTGCACTAAGTCTTTTCTTCTTAGGTACAAGTAGTAAAGGAGGCATTATCTGGATCCAAAGTTCTCAAAGGGAAAGACAAAATAATGTTTTATTTTCTACAACATGAGATATTTTTTCCTCTGTAAGATCAATATATACGTGATAAATCTTTTTCATTTCTCACTATCACTTTATCAGTTTTGTTTCATTCCACTGACAAAATTTCTAAAATATTGAAACATATTGTTCTGAAGTGTTTTGTTATAAAAAAGAACATAAATTTTTGATTCCAATTTAAAAGACAATACCATTGTGAAAAACAAAAAAAGGAACTTAGGTATTTCTTATTGTATAACGTCTTATATTTAGATATTCTATTAAATGCCAAGTTAATAAAATGAATTAATATTACACTTAAGTAATGCATTCATTTATGCCGCTATTCTTGGATAACAAACATATGTAATTGAGTTAAGTGGTTAAAATTTGAGATATTAAAATATTTTTGACGTAGATTATTATTTTAACCAGATTATTAATTAATTTCTTGAATAAAACAGGTGTGATAAACACATTACGTTTAAAAAGTGACACATAGACTATATAACATAAAAATATTTTTACATTTGATATTAAGCTTGTATACAGTCCCTTTCCGATTCAATATAACCCTCGGAATAAATATACTGGTCTGCAAACTTATTCTGGAACGCCTCCACTCCAACACTATTAATGATGCCCATCATCATTGCTGACGTAGTTGATTCTATCGACTCGTACTCTGCTACTCCTTTATCTCCAATTTCAACTTGAGAAATAAAACATAATCCAAAGGTGAAAGACAGATCAGGTCAGATAGAAGACAAGTGAGTATAGGGGCTTGTTGATGAAGTTTACCTTCTCTCCAAAATATGCAGCGCAGCGATGGACTTGTGAGATGAAGCATTGTTGTGCCTAGTGACACCAATTTTTTCAGACCAAAAAATCGGGCTTCTCACTTTGCCTTCATTGAAAAAGTCAATCCAAAATGCCATTGTAGAATATCCCAGTCACACTAGAGCTTTGACGTTGAAACTTTGCTGCCCAAGTTCAACAGTTTCATCTCGACCTTATTCACCTTTGGTTCATTGTTATACAACTACTATCAAAAGAAACACTTATATCGTCAGCATCAAAATTACATCAGCAAAGTCCCTCATGTGAATTTCGTATTTCATTGTCTACTACTCTTAGCATCGTATTTACAGACTTTGTGAAGAAGTTTTGTACATTTGCTGTATATTTTCAGTGAATATATGTATTGCCCTGCAAAATTTTTCATTTGCCGAATAGCCTTTTCAAACGTTGTAGTATTCTTGCGTGAACTTTAAATTGATATCAGGAATAATATCTATTTGTCTTTCATTTGATGTTTCAACAACCCAAATATTTGAGATGGAAGAGCTGCATGTTAAATTTAATTTTGACTTTGACTACTACTTCTGCTTCTAGTTACAACTTCCCAATTTCGATCCACTTAGAATAGCTTTAAACTAAAGAAATAATTCCAATTATGATATGAAAACAACATACTTCTCTGAAGCTGATATTAAGAAGTATGTATATACAGATCTACTAATGGATATTTTTTAATACAGATATAAGTGTTTTAAGTAGTTTGAAATCTTAGAATAAGGATAATTGTATTTGATCAGAGAAGAACTGAAATATTTCAAGAAACAAGTCGATTATTGTACTCATTGTGTTGCAACACTGTCCAATATTTTAAAGTCCTTTTGGTTATATAACTTTTTGAAAGTAGACTACGCGTGGGATCTGTATTCAAAATTATGTTTGACAAAAGTGAAACTGGAATTTTTAGAGTTCGTTATATGTTTTAAAAAAATGTACATTTGAGTATTATAAAGAGTTTTGTAAATCAACAATGTAAGCTTGTATGTTTAAGGAAATAATATAATTTAGGAAATAAATAAGGTGCTATAATAAACATTTAATCAATAAAAATTTATGTTTCATTATTCATAATTTATCATACGTGACTATATAATTTATAAATTTTAAGATTTTTTGTGTGGATTCATTAAGATCATCGAAACTCCTTTTTTTCACTTGAAATGAACTTTTAGTAATTTAATTTATCGTTTCTCTTACAAAAAAATTTCAATATATAAATATGCACTTGGAAGTATGCTTTATCTTAAAGAAAGTATTTTTCTTTACATTTCATTTCTTTTGAAAGCACTCTGCCTTAAGTAAAGATGTTTTCAAATCGTCTAGTCAGCTTTTCAGTATGACTGGTGACATTTTCTCCACTTCAGAGTTTTTTGTTATTGTTGAAGCCTCTCGATTTTTTTTTCTTGTTCTTTTTTTCAACGAAAAGAAGAGTACCTGAAAAATTCTTATTCTATGTCCAGTATTGTATAGTATTTGAAAAAGTTGTATTGCGGACACATAAATATTTTTGTCCTTAATGAATTAAATTCTAATTAAAAATGATTAAATTATATCATTTTTTGATAACACAGTTTTAGCATAGTTATCAGAATTTAAAAAGAAATATATATGAATTAAGCTAACTTTTTTTTTTAATCTTTAAACATAAAATAATATTTTCCATTTTGTTTTTATACCAATGGTTAAGAGAATTGATCATTTAATACTTTATACTTATGTATTTAAGAGTAAAATAATAATAATTATCATAAAGAGTTTGGGTCTCAATTACTCCAAATGTCATTGCACGGAACAAGAATAGCAGCCACTTTTTTTTAAAATTTATTTCAGCCTGAAAGTCCACACGAAGATATAGAAATATAAGATATATGTAGACCTAGTGAAAAATATTGGAAGATCTTTCAAAGTGAAATAGAAAATTATGAAAGTAAAGAAAAACGCGGATTAAACATTAGATCTTATTTTTAAAAAAATACTGAATTATATTCTATTATTCTTATTTATTTTAGTTACCAGTCAACATTAAGTAAGTTGGAAGAATTTATTAAAGCTAAAACATGTTTAAATTCATATACAAATACCTTTAAGAACTTTAAAGAATTCTATGAATGTAAAATTTTACATATATATGTAAGATTTAATTTGTAATAAAAGTCTTCAAATTTAAAATTATAAATTAGAATAGTTAAAATAAAACAAAATATAACTTTTCTTTTCGCTGTTTAGAGAAATAATTTACTACTAAAATAAATCGATGACATTCATTTTCAATTAAGCTTAGCAAAAGACAAAGAGATATTAAATAAAATTTCTCCTAAGGCTTTGATTAATGTTTTGCATTTTAATCCTTCATAAGAAAGGGAATTTTTTAAAAACTTATTTAACTTTGCTTCATTCATTACCCCCCCCCCCATTATTATTACTCTTAAACTTCTAAACTCGAAAAGCAAATATGATTCCATTAGACATTTTTAAATTTTAACTTTATTACAGCTTTATTTAACATATTTTCTTTATTAGAATAGATTATGCAAATTTAAAAATGCATTTAATGTTTAGTATTGTATAGTATTGTATTATTATTTAAGATATAGCAGTCTTTTTAGAAAGACAAGAAATACATGAATAATTCAGGATATATTTGTTTAAATTTAGTTTAAAATTTCATCTGATACTTTAAATGCTACAAAACCTTTCACAAACGAAGATTATAGATTAAGTTAAGGAAATAATTTTTAAGTTAGGAATCAACAGATAAAAATTGTACAGAAAATTAGCAACGAATTATTTGAATTTTCCTTAAAGACATATTTTTAAAACGGAGCTCTTCAGTTTCCAAAACTAGAAAGATCGGATGTACTATCATCCGCCTTCCGGCAAAACGAAATTGGAAAATAACTTTCGCATTAGATTGTTAAACAAAAGTTTTCGCATCTAATCTAATTAACTTTCCAAACTTGAGGAAAAGAAAAATTAGGAGAAGCTAATCTGTAAAAGGATCTTTTACAATATTTGCTTAAAGAGATTGTATTACAGAAGTGAATTCTCAAAATTCAAGGGGAGTTTTATCGCAGAAAATAAAATCATCCATTAATAAAATGTGTATAGTAAATTATTATATATTTTGAATCATGCAACTCAGACACACACACACGTGTGTGTGTGATAAAATTAATTTCATGAAAATACATAGTTTATATTAATTTTTTACGGAATTTAAAATTACCAAACATACCAAATTACGTTCTTTATAAAAGTATTCATTAATCTATCTATACAAATATAAATTGTAGTTTTAATGATTGTATAAAATTTTCATAGTCGTTATGAAATATTTTTATAGTTACAGTTAATTACTTTCTGAACAAACACGTAATAATTTCTTAGAAATTTATAATCAATTCCATAAAGATAATTGAAAGCAGAAATTCCACAAAAGTTTCCCAAACAAGGAGATATGTTGTCACAAGATGTTCTAATTTATTTGAAATATTTAACTGTATTTTAATATTGACATGAAAAGTAATCTTTCATGAAAAAAAGTTTTTAATTTATTACCCCCCCCACAAGAAATTTAAGTATATGTATGAGCAAACTTTTCTTTTTATCGTCGGTAAAAGTTTTTAAATGATAATATTTAAGAAGAGCGTCTTCTAAGGCCAAATATACTTATTATTTAATTCTCATTTTAAATTATTTTATAAATTGCAGAAATTGATTAATCTATGGTATTTATAAAAGAAATCTCGATTAGGATATTAATAGTAATTACAGGACAGTTTAATTGAATTTCTGAGTTCAATTAGATAAAAATTAGTGAAGAAACCCTTTAAATATCAGAGTATAGATCTAGTAGATTAATGGTTTTGAAAAACAAATACTTTTATAAAAGTGTCTGAAGCATTTTCTAATTGTATAAAATATATCTGAAAAAAAAATTAATTATTATGGTTTTACTCAAAACATTATATTATTATACATGCTCATGCATATTCCAGTCTATTATGTATTTAAAAAACATACGAGTCGATAATATAAAATGGATATATGGAAATTATTTAAATCATCCTATATATTTAGAGCATCTTAAGCTTGAATATAAATTCATAAACTATATATCCTAAATTACGACCTATATATTATAATAAAGAATAATTAATTAAACTTAAATTAAAAACGGCGGATTACTTTTATTATATCTATTACACTTAAGATGTTCAAACTAGACATTCCACAATTTTAAACAGGTTATATTATTAAAATATGAATTAATTAATCATTATTTGTAAAATTATCTGCTGTATTAGTAAATTCTTTTTATTACAAAACTTGATCTTATTGCTAAGGTAGCAGATAATAATTTTTACATTTCCTCTTTTATGCAGAAAAATACATTAAATTCTTAAAGAAGTAAAAATATATACTTATTTGATTTGTATAAGGAGAGGAATGCTTTAGAGTATATTCAGCGTTTCTATATAATTCATTGAGTTTCTCACTTAGGTCAGAGATATTGCATGAAAATGTATAAAAAGTCGTCGCTTGTTTTGAAAAAAATACTTGAAGCTAATTACTGTAAATTGCAAAAAAGTTTTATCTGCATATTTTTCCTTTTTAAATTTAAGTAAAAACCATGCATATATGTAATGAGGCATTTTAATATTCATCGAGATTAAATTCATAATTTTAGAGTGTAATAATATTTAAAAAATCATTGAATCAAAATTTAAATTCAAAGCAATCCTTATTTCAACATATAATGCTTTAATTTCTAAAAAATAAGATGAAAGCATTTGATAACATCAGATATTTCAGTTCTAACACTCAAAGTATTCTGAATCTTAAAAATATTAATATTTTATATTCAATCTAAAATTTAATTGGGTTTTAAGAAATTTAAACACATTTTTTCATATAATACATATATTTTTACTATAATATAATTCGAAGAGAAGAGTTGCAAAACGTTTAATAGACATTTAGTAGAAATTCGATCCATTCTGATTTCAAAAGTTTCATTTGCTGAATTTCTTACAAAATAAATTATTTTTACCTTAATATTTATCAAAAATATTTTTATTTCCATGAATTCAGAAATTCTATATAATCTGTCTATCGAATACAAGGAAGAATAGTAGTAATGCAAAGCAGAGTAGTTATTAAAATTTATCTAAATACTAAAGAGCTCACAGTTTTTTTCAAACATTTCAAGGAAAAAGTTATAACTATTATTTCTTAATCACTTTCTAAGATATGGCTTAGAATATTGAATTAAGAATTATATGTTGATATATAAACATTAAACCCAAATTGAAAAAAATTGTATTGAAACTAAAAAGTTACAAATACTACAAAATTAACTGAAAAAGTCAATAAAATATTATATATAATTAGCACATTTCATGATGGTTAATAATGAAACATTAGGAGATTAGGAGTCATAAAACTATATTTTGAATAAATGGTATTTCCTTGCTTATTAAAATTTTTTTAAATTTTTTCATTCGTCAATTTTACGTTTTATTTGTCAAGTCTTTCAATGTTATGATTTGATTCTCGGAAAAAAATTTACTAATTATATAGACCATAAAAGTTGTGTTGTCATCATTTTACAATTAATGAATTATTGTTTTGACAATGGAATAAATTTATGAATTTAAAAATACTTAATACTTTTAATTTCATTCATACTATCAGGAGTATTTTCAATTATAATAATTTCATTCTAAATACCCTTGTTTCAGAAAAAAAATGCAGAAACAAAATACCAAAATTAATAAGATAATGCATACTTTTCCTAGGAGAAAATAAGTTTTTTGATTGATACCGGAATTTTTACGAAACTTTGTATACTTATTTCTAAAAATTGTATTTAGAGTACAAACAATAAAGATTTCACAAATGTAACAATAATTTAATGTTACAGTTACCTTAAACTAATATATTACATGATGTTATAGTAAAATTATTAAAATATCAATCATAACGTCAATAAAAATTAAATTTTTATAATTGTACTTAATTGTATAACTTATTTTTTAAAAAATTAAAATTAATTTAGCACAACTATCATTTACACAAGTTAGTAGTATTTCTTATTTAAAGTATTTCTTATTTAAAATAAACGCGAGTCTATTAAAATATGTTCCATATTACATATTTAAGAATTAAAAGAAAGATTTAAATTTCTACATATGTTACAAAAAAAACCCATTTTTTTTCTGAGAGTGCTTGCAACCTGTAGCAAGTATTGCACCATTTTAACTACAAATAATATTCTCGTTCACACCAAACAAAAAAAAGCAATATTTTTTCGGGAAAAGAAATCATTAATCTTTAAGTCATTGAATCGGGATTTCTTCTTCCATTATAAGGTGAAAAAGTCTCCTACTTTTTTAAGTTAATCTCAAAAAGTATAAATTGAATTAAGGAATCAATTTGAACATGTCTTTTATTTTCCTTCACATTTACTTTGAATTCGAATTCGCAAACTATATATTTCTAAGAATGATGAGTTATTCAAGAGATACAGTTGTCTGTATAAAATCTCAATTATTTTAACCTTTACTATAAAATATGTTGTAGCAAATTATTTTTTCTTCTCGATTTTCTTATTTCTAATTATTACTTTAGAATGCTATAAAAGTCAAACTAGAAGTATTACAATACGTCTCCACTCTTTAAATATTTGATTTCATAAAGAATTTATGTTACAAATTAATAATTAAAAGATGATACACCAGCATTTAATATAAATTTTTGTTAAGGTTTAATGAAATATGGCTTATTTACAGAATATTATTACTTAAAATATGTACTTGAAATACGTGTATTTATAAACTAGAGATCCTTGTATCATAATATTTTATGTTTTAATATCAAATTTAACTGCATAATTTTTTAAAATCTTTTTGATAATTTTTTAAAATTGAATGTTTGAGTTTATTAATGAATTTTATTAATTTCCTGTAGTTCTCTTAATCTTTCAAAACTTTTATTAACCTTTGCAAGAGAAGAAGTATTTAAAAATTTTATAATATGTTTCAATATTTTATTTATGAAAATTGATTTCTAGAGCAAGATATAAAGGACAAAACATTTGCTAGCAGTTTTGAAAGTTTCTGAAATATTAGTGTAACAAAAAATTATCTTTATATTTTAGGTGTGATGGTCTGAAAAGTTTCATTGTGAAAGAGTTGATCAGAAAACGTTTGAAAAATATTTTTAAGAGTAAACATTTCAAAAGATTTCAAAGCTATATGTTTGAACTATACACTTTTGCTACGATTGCTGGCTTTTTTAAAAACATTTTGGGAAGTGTTTGTTAGAAATTGCTATCAAATTGATGTAAATTTCACTCAGTGCACATTTAAAAGGTAATTATTATTACATTAAAAGTAGATGTCAGTTATATATCAGCTGTTGTGTAGTGACTTAAAAGCAATCTGACTGAGGTTACGTGTTACATTGAAAGTTAGTAATATAAAGTGAACAAAATACTTAGAGATGCATCAAACAGTTCTTTTATGCTAATAAATCGATTTGAAATAAACATGCATTTTTATTGGTTGACGCTTTTGTTGACAAAATTTTATAAATTTAATTTTCCTTCTTGTAGATTGTTCTTAAGTCACGCTATTTGGTTGATTTTTTTTATTAAAGAGACACTTATATGAAAACAATAATATTCATTTTGAAATATGCATAATACAATCTACAGTTCACAAGAAACTCATCTGCCAAGAAATCAATAAATAAAATCAAAAATACATATCTTTGAAAAAGGATGAATTATTTGAAATTTAAATATACAGAAATGTTTTTTTTTGTTTTTCAGAATTAATATTTGATATCATTATTCATGTATGAATAATTATTTTGCTGATACAGTCACACAAATTTCTAATTCTTAAAATTATTCATCAAATTTAAACTACAGATGACTAAATATTTTAAAGAAGTACTAACAGCAATAAAATATTTTGTAATAAGCTAGGAATATATAGATATTAATATTCATACTTAATACATATTAATATTCATACTTAATACATATTAATATTCATATTTAATCATCAAAATATTTATTCAACTCATTTTAATTAACGCTGGAATATCCCAATGTTATACTAAGCCATTTCATGAATAAAATAGGATTATTATTTTATCAGCTTCAAGGTAGCATATATTGTCAAGCATTTTTTTGAAATAAATAATCCAATAATAAAAAGAAACTAATATTTCGATGAAAATATCAGAAACCATCTACAACAACAGTAATAAAATGAAACGAATAGCAGATAGGCATTGTAATCGCATAAAAAGTATTATTATTATAAAAACAATACAAAATTCAATAAATAAATGCTTTTTTACCATATTCATCGAAATTGCGAATGATGTGATACATATGCATAAATCATTTCAAGGTATTCGCCATAATTGAGGCAAAAATGCAATAAAATAAACTCAAGATTACTTTAGAATAAATAAAAAAATTATATACAATGTAAATTATTAAATAAAAGAAATTACCTCATCATCTGTATCATAATTAAAATCGTCATCATCATCATCATCAGATAAATCGAAACTGACGAATCTGCTTCGTCTTGGTGGTGGTGGGGAAATAAGTTTGTCCCCATTTCCTTTTCTATAGATCCCCGAATACCTGGGTGGTGCACTATTTGGTAGTAAGCAGCTGTCAAGGCTACTACCCCTCCTTGTAGGATTACATGTAGATCCATAGGATGATTGACGAAGCAAATTCAAGCGCTCGCAGCTGGCACGGTAGGTCATTACGCTCAACTTCATAATTAAACAATACTGATATTAGTTAAGCCGAAGAAATCAAAATTCAGAAAATAATTCTCACAAATTATGAAGTTCGGAAATCTTGAGATATGTCTTCATTCTTGTAGCATGTTATGATATAAAACGTGGTAACATACATTTTAATTCAAATTCATGCAGTAAATAGAGTTGTGTTTCGTTTGAGTTTCCTTGACACCGTATATAAATATTTCTTAAGTTATTTTCCAGCACTTTGAATTAAAGTTGATTCAGTAATTACATAGAATTCTTTTGTACTATATAATATACTCAATTTGGTATATATAATAATTTATTCAATATATATATTTGTGCAGACTAAGAAAATTCTTAGGATATGACCTTAATAAGATAACGAACTTCAAAATTAGTTATTTTAATAAAATAAGAAATTCGAAACAGAGACAAATTTTAATTACGTTCAAATAAATGTATTTGATATAAATAATCAGAAAAAAAATCAGATCGTAAACTCATAGAATTGCTGAAGAGCAAGTATGTTGATAAATATAATCTTCAAAATCCTTTAAATTGCTTTCTCGTGCACCTTTTAATGTTTTGTATTTCTCAATGAAGTGATACAATGTAGTTATTATATCTGATACAAGAGTTTTCAAAATGTGTATCAGTATTTCACCAGTAGAAGAAACCATTAAAGAAATTGAATCTTAATATGTTGTGAGCTTGGAAAATACGCTTAATAATTCTTACACACTTTTTTAAAACAAACGGTTTTTACTATTTGGGCTCAAGACGATAAGTATTACTTTCTATAATTCTTGTTAAAGTTAATTTTAGTTCACTATTTAAGTATGCTATTCAAGCGAAACTACAATAATAGTTAAAGATCAATTTCTCTGAAGCTAAAAAGTGCCTGTATTAAATATAAATTAGTAAGATTAAGGTACTTGTACAGGATATATATAAATCAAATTGACTGAAACTACATTATCATCACTCATATCTATGGAATTACCAAGGTTCAATCTCTGAATGATTATGATTCCCTCTACTAGCTTCCAACTAAATTCAGATAAAGCACCTCACGCTATGCAATTGAATTTGCACTAGGAATTCGACCTTAAGCACGACATTAGTATTCGCATTACTAGAATGACCAGTGTTAATATAATATTGATAGAGAGATTACCGGAAACATATCAATTATTTTCTAGAGTTTAATTCCATGTCACACGTTTGCGTTGTCAGCAATGTATAATTCACAACACTTTTAAATGATTCATTTTCAAAGATATGAAACAAATATGATATGCTCTCTCTTCACAGATCGTCTTGATACTTCAAATCTTATTCACTACTGAAACAAACGGAAATAGGTAAACCATGGAAGAGTGATTTCTAGTAATTTAACATTTGAAGAACGATGATATAGGTATTCATTTTAAGAATTTCATCTACAAGAAAATATGCTTTGAAAAGAAGAGCACTCTTTGATATTGTTTTATACCTTTAAAGCTTTTAAATGCATGTATAGTGCATTATATATGCGCAGCGGTAAATAGGTGGAATATATAAAAACGATTATATATATTCGCTTCATGTGGTTATACTGCGAGTATTAGCACATCCTTACTAATATTCTAAAGATATGTATTTGAGTCGAATTCTCATTAAATAAACTTTTTCTCTTTAATACAAGTTACTTAACCGTTAAATCTATATTTATGAAGCCCATTAAGGAAATATGACACAAATGTATTGTTGACATGTCAATTCATACATTATTCAATAAAAGTGAAAATAATTAATTTCAAGATTTTTCATTACATTAATTTTGTGTAGGAGATTATTTTAAGACCGAAAACAAATCATAGATAATTTTGAAAACTTTAGGTTTTCATACCATCATCACTTAATAACTTCATTAAGAAGTGCTTAATATCAGTAAAAATAACTTTTACCATTCAACCATCCAAGCACATGAAAATATTGCTTAGAATTTACTTGTCGCTTTGTAGATATTGTAGATATTACCTGTTCACAACTACTATCATTCCTCGTTATCGCACAAAAAACACAAATTCAACTTCCATGAAAGAAATGTTGTAAATATGTATCCAAGTGTTATAAACACATATCAAGACTCAACACAAATATATTTAAGCACTTAAATATCTTTTTCATCGATTTGGCTTCTAAATATCAGAAAACACCAAGAAAAAAATCCAGTCTATATCTTCAGAAGCAAATGCAAAAATCGTAAAATGACACTTTCAATTCCTGGTCAGTAAATTGACTATAAATCAGAGAAAGAGATGACTCTTGCTCTTTTTTTTACCCTGGACAGTACTTTTATAAAAGTTTGTTAACAAGATATAGGGAAGCGGTCAGAACTAGAACGTGTGTGCATAACAGCAGCGGCGATAGAAGTGCCAAGTTCTGCTCGGAAAGAGAGATCGCGATTCTCAGACGGATGAAGGTGTGGCGGGTAATGGGGTGGGAGGAAGTATAGGAAAAGCCTTATCGACCCATGAGTTGTAAAGGAGGGGGGGGACTCACCCTCCAAAACTCTATTGTAGAATATCTTTCCTATTATTATTTTTGATGTACCCTCGCGATTCTCTTTTATCCCTCAACAAGTTTCGAAAAGTTGGCACACGAAATGCCGAAGAGTGAAACCAAAACGAAAAAAGAAAAAAAAATACAAATATGGAAGATAAAAACAGACAAAATCCACAGAACTGTGTAATATTTTTAAGAACGCAAATGTGTTTTTCTCAGTATCTTTTTGAAGTGAAAAAAAGGACCGAACGAAATATAAAATGCACCGTTTTTTTAGATGGCCAACTGAAGGATTCTAAATTTGATTTTTTTTATAGAATTAGAATTTAAGGTGAAAAAAAAGTTACGCATGTATGATGGTATGATTTTTAATTATTTGCATTAAGTGTCTGAAAAATTGCTTAAGAATTATTGCTGAAAATAAACAAACATATTAGATCGGAAAAACCTTGATGTAACGTAGAATGACAAACAAATTTGGATAAAAGGAATTCAAAAAATCCTTTTGGTTTGTATGCAATTTTTTTTTATAATTTTAATGAAATTTGTGAAATAACTGATAGTTCGCTTCAGAAAAGTATACATCAGTTTCGAAGGAAATGTTTGCTAAAATATGTTTTATGTATTACATCTATGTAGTTTTTAAAAAAAACTGAAAGGAAAGTGAACTTTAAATATTAAATGTAACAAATGCTTATTTTTAAAAGAAACTAACAAACATATATTTTTCTTTCATAGTTACTTATAAATTATTATCGAAATTCAAATAATTCTAAAATTTCAAAAAAAAAAGTATTCGGCAGTTTTACAATAATCGTTGTAATAATGGTAATAATTGTATTATTAAAATTGCATACATTGATGCATAATAGGCGTACCGGTAAGTTATGTCATATAGGTTACTTATTCGTTTCCTAATGAAATTTTTGACTTACAAAAAAAGCTAAATTTAGATGTCCAAGCTAAGTATAAATATCTATTTCAATCAAAGCTTTACTTCATAGTTCCATCTCATTAAAGTTGAAGTTTCTCCTAAATTATGAAATGCTTGAAGATTTTGAAGTAAAGAGAATGAAAGTAATAAATCTCCTCTCAAAATCTGTCATCTACTATTACCTCCGAATATAATTTCTCCAAGGAAGCTGACGTTTAAAAGAATCATCCAGAAATACGTCTATTTATATCAGCATTCACGTTTCTATCGTAAGGGATTTAATTCTATATCTAAAGTCTTCTGCGTATCTAAAAGCAAATTTTGATCTTTTATGGTTGGCTGATGATGCTACGCAGACTGCAACACATAACTTTCGAAAAGACTATGATATAATGGAGATTTTCTAAGTGCAAAGTTTTGTATTAGAGAGTGAGAAAATTTTTCGCTTAATTAGATAGTTGCAGTAAAGTCTTACGCTATGATGTACACGCTAAGAAACGTTCGGAAACATAAAACAACTGACTGTTCCTGTAAAATAAATTTAATGGATCTTAATAATATTAACTTGTTCCGAAACTATTTATCTAATTTGTAAATCATAAAATAATAATTATATGTAAGATTGGAATTAAAAAATATTGAAATATTATTCATAAAATTTATTCTCCTCTATCGTTTTACGGATGGCAACTAATCTTATGATAAAAAAATAATTGTGATTATTGAGAGCATTTTAGTTCTTTAGAATAAAAAAATCATTAATTAGCACATTTTGCAGACTAGAGCTACTCCCCTTTATAGCATTTGTTTTTAAAATCAAGCGGAATCAGAGCTTAAGATTTTTCAACCCTGCTTATATCAAAGATGAATATTTTAATATTTTAAAACAATACAATTAAAATCATAATTTACTACGAAACATTCATTATTTTTTAAAAATTGTAATTTAATTTGATATTTAAATTATGTATTCCTAACTCAATAAAAACGCTGACAGAGATGATTTATGATTAAATTTATCTGAGTCGAAAAAAAAACTCCGGAGATTGATTCTGATTCTGGAGATGATAGTTTTTAATAAATGTAATAGAAGTTTTATTAAAAAAATAATATGAGTTTAATTTTAAGAAATAGTTCTTAGGATATAATATTGATGAATATAATCAGTTGTGTGTTTGCTACAACATTAAATGAGGATCGATATAATGAAGATAAGAATTGATCGAATTTTCTAAAATAGCAGTTTTGTAGGGTATAAAAAAGTAGAATGCAATTCACTTCATGCCAAATTAAATAAGGATCGATATTCAATGTACTTTTATAATGCAATGTTATTGGATATAAAATATATCTATCAATCTGTATTCAAAGTTGTGTTTCAATGCTTAAAGAAAGATGAAAAACTTACTTGATGGATAAAAATATACTTAAATTTTTTTTTGAGTCCATTTGATTAAATATAATAACAGAGACATAACAAAATGGTAAAGTTTTTAAAATTTTACCCGTATATGAATTACAAAAATTGAAATTTAAAATAATCTGCCTACTATAAAATTACCTCGATTGAAATTATATAAAAATAGATTAAAAGATTTTTCAAAGCAATTAAAAGCGAATTTTTATTCATTTCGTGGTAAATTTTTTTCTTGTTTAACATGGTATCTTAAGATAATTACTTATTAATAACGATCAAACCATAAAATATTTTTTCTTTGATTTCAACATTAAGAAAATTAAGTATATTCGTGCCAGTTTGAATTTTATTAACTGAGAAAAACATAAATATATTTTAAAATTTCCTTGATTTATTTGTGTCCCTTTATGTTGCTTATTTGAGATAAAAAATTTTTACTCTTGTTGTTGTTGATAAAATTTTTACATGTGATTCGGGTACTGAATCGTTCGTGTATAAATATTTACTAAATGATCAATAGTTGTGTCTTCAATTATGGCAGCTTATAAGGTTTCCAAGAGGAAAAGTGATACTTCTAGTTAGAACTCGTTTATCATCCATAACATGGTATCCATTTTCCTAGGGGGAGACACTTGAGAAAACGGTTTTCAAGTTAGAAATGAAGTAGTAGCTCAGAATTTAGGAAGAGATGATATGATATTTTTCTACCACTGGATTCAGAAGTAGGAAAAATAACGAAGGAATAAGAATTTATCGTAACAAACACAATTTTCAAAATATTTCAAGGATTCATATTCTAGGAAAAGAAATCAAACTATAATGAAATTTCGTTTACTGTATTTTCTCTTAGATCAGCATTGAGAAGATTTAGAAAAATATTTGCAAAATTACATATCAAGAAGTAGAAAAATATTTTTGAAAATATAGTAAAAAATCCAGAAGAAATTATAGTACATTTTACTTTGTCAAAGGGGTAAGTGGACAACTAAGTGAAAAAAAAAATTGTACTGAGAAATTGTTGATTAGTTCCTGTAATGCTAATGTTATGACAAAAAGTATCCCTAAATGTTATAATATTAATAATAAATATCCCCTTATTTAATATTTCTTTCTAAACCAACATTTTTAATAATGCATTTTTTGAAATAACATCATGTATATATAAGGGTCCAACAATTTCCCGAAATAATGTGATAGAATTTTCAATACATGGGAACTATTTCAAAACTTATTATTATTATGAAAGGTTGCTATTTGTATTATACGATATATAAGAATACAAGTCTAAAGAAGGCATTGTAACGCTTATGAAAATTAAGGTTTCTATATTAAAGGTAATTTTTCTCTCAAAATGCAACTCTTGACGAAATTCTAAATCTATTTACTAAACCAATCCTATTTTATTAAAGAAATTATAATCCTAAGAATTGAATTATAATAACTAGAGTTTTTGTTATTATACAAATATAAAAGGGCCTAAATTTTACATTTTAGAAATAGATATTTTTCTTAATATTTAAGATCCGTCATTGCCAACACAAACAAGAATATAATATAATTCAAAATAGAAATTGAAACAAATATAAGCGATGTTCTTCCGATATGAATATAATATAATACAAAAAGGATACTGGAAATCTAAGAAATAGTTAAATGAAAATTATACTATTGTGTAAAGGAACTAATAATTCAGACTTGAAAAATTAAGACAGAACATACTCAAAAAAGATGCAACATTAAATTAAATTGTTGTGATTGATTTCTTTATTTTTTGGTTCAAAAGTCTTCTTCTTGTCAAAAATTTCAAACTGATTACAATTTTATGTTTTTCCGAAGTATACTACTTCAAAATAAAATTTAAAGTTTAAAATTTACATCGTGCACAATATACAGGGTTATTGACTATCATTCAAATAATTTCAAATTTCCATACTTTACACAGAATGATAAGTAATATATAAATACAAAAGAAAACTATGGAAGTTTTATATTGTGAAATATAAATGACACTTGTTCTTTGTGAAGCTATTTCGCTAAAGCTGCTTCAGAAGCTAACTGCATTTTTATTTGTATATTTTGTGGATATATGGTTGTAATTAAAAACATATATTTGTTCGAAGCATAATAAATATATTGTTACAATCTAGTGCAGTTTTAATTTCAATTTTAAATTTATATAATAATAGCTAAAAACTTACTTAATTAACAATACTTACCTATTTGAAAATTTTTCAATTTTCAAATCAGATTCTTATATGAGTCTTATCCTTATTTATTTAACTTCAAATTGAAAATACTGGAATTTTATATCTCAATATATTTGAATTGCTCAGTAAATCAAGCAAACGTGTAAATTATTCTCGAAAACACTCTGAGTATATCTATCAGACTATTGATAAATTTCTCTAAAAATTAATAATATTATGGGAAAAAAACAGAAAATATTATTAACATAAGGAAATTTTTTTTTAAAGAGGAGGACGGGAATTAACTGATTGTGTTAAAACGTCGTTAGGATAATTTTTGTATGATTAGTAAACTACCTTTGTATTCCGAAGTTTTAAATACACTAAAATAAGAATGTCTATTAAATAATAACAATAATTCAAATTATCCCGCTGATACATGTAATTCAATAAATACAATGTATTTTTAGAGAAAAGAAAAAAAATCATTTAAGCAAATATTTATTTCAATTGAATTACAATGTACCAATAAATTAAATAAGTTACGCGTACACTGTCTCTTGATCTAGTTTGGCATATGGGTTTAATTTATACACTAATAAATTATAATACCCCACCCTATCTAATTACCCTCATAAACTCGTGTTTAAAAAAATAGAAATTTTATTGTTAAAATCAAAAATACCTATTCAAATCAAAGAGAAATTAACTCAGCAATTCCGCAAGGATCGCATCTCGGGCCAGCCCTTTTCCAAATTTTCGTGACCGATATACCAAAACATGACAGCACAATTTTCTGCATGTACGCAGACGACACAGCGATAATTGCTAAGCACAAAAATCCTAATGTAATAGTACATCATATCAACAGACACTAATCAAGCTTAGAAGAACGGTTCTCCAAATGGAAAAACACCCTGAATGTATCGAAAATGGAGGCCATCTTCTTTGCAAGAACAAACAGGACATTCAAACCAAATTTTTCATTGAAAACAAACAAATCCCATGGTATCAAACAGCCAAATACCTTGGCGTCTTTCTAGATAAGAATCTCACTTTTAGACAACATTTTCAGTAAGAATTCCGACTAGCCGCGAATAAATTCATCGCCTTAATTTATTGGAGTTCAACTTAATTTATAAAATACAAGCTGCTTGTCTATACAGAGTTTCTGAGACCTATCATCACCTACGTTTGTCCAATTTGGAACCCAACTGCTTAGATCCACCATAATAAAATAGAAATTCTACAAAATAATATTCTAAGGATGATAGCACGAGCCAGATGTTTCGTGCAAAATGAAGACATAAGAGACTCATTAAAAATTCCCAAACTCCAAAACTATAATAATCTTATCATAGAAAAATTCAACAATAATATTACGAACCACCCAAAACCCACCATTCAAGAAATAAAAATTACAAAAGAAATTATAGAACGCATTGGAGTTTAGACTAAAAAAAATACTTTTTATCTGCTAACCAACTCAACAACCAATAGGAAAACTCCCTCTGCCTCACTCGAGGCAAACGGAGATTTTCCCAGTAAAGAAACTTGAAAACACTCTGACCCTGAATAGGCGCTTCCTGATTGGACAAGCGCCTTCACCCTGTATTCATCCCTCTGATTTAGTCATCGCTTGCTCACCACGAATTCTACGCCTTCGAATTTCTCAAGATTCATCTTTATATTTTTTAAATTCAACTGCTTCTCACTAAATAAATTTTTCTTAACTTTTAAGTAATTTATTTATATTTTTTAAACTTTAATTAATTTGTGTAAGCATCCATTTCAGCATGGGTAATAGAAAATTTTTTACCAGTTTCAACTCAGATAGGAGATAAAGGCCCGTATTGAGCTAGGTGCTCTAATATGAACTTTCACTACGTACACACACACACACTCTCTCTCTCTCTCTCACACACACAAACGTGTGCGTGCATGTAGTAGGACATATATTATCCAAATGTCGATCAACTGAAACATTGATTAACTTTCGACGCTGATGTTTCCTCCGAAGCATTGAGGGGATGTTTTTCTATCCCGCTCAGAGGGAGAAAGCTGAAAACCTTGGAATGCCTGCGTTGTTTTTAGCTCTAGTCCAGTGGGTTCGAAGAAAGATTGACCTGTCGCTTTTTGTCATGCCCTAACCACCTAGGCTGAAAAGACGTCTCATCTGGCTAGTTATAAGACGTTTTAACATCTAGCGTTTTCGCAGAAGAGAGTCACTGCAAAATAAAACTTCAAAGTCAACAGATTTAAATTTAAGCACCCTGATGATGATCATTTGTGAGTGCATTCTCTGCCCCCCCACTTGCGTCTCACTTATATGAATATTTTTGCTTCGTCGTCAGTGATGAAAGAGTTTGTGTTTATGACAGATCATGTTGATGTGACTTCTTAAGAGCATCTCTAAGTAAACGCGTTGTATTTAATGCTTTCGTAAAACATTAAATATTATCCTTTAGGCTTCTACGCATAGTCACCATCCAAAGTGATACATTTCTCCCAACGTTTCTCAACATTTTAAAGCCGTCATTGTAGAACTCAGTAAATTGAACTCGATCTTCTGCATATTGCAGGTTAATTCATTGTGCAGATGTATGAAACCTACCAAATCATCATTAATATCCGTAATTCATTACATTACGGATATTAGAAGCATTTAACACGCAGAATAAATTTTATCCAGATACTCTGTTATTTTTTAGGAATAATTGATGGAAAAAATATAATAGCTCTTTGTATATTTTTCTAGGATATAGTTAAACACAATAAATAATAATTAGATATTTTATAAAGCATATGTAAAAATACGGATATATTGAATTTCAATTACATTTTGATGTTTGTTCTTCTCTGAAGCATTTAAACGTTTTTAAGAAAATACCAGGGATGTTTCAAAAGTACATATTTCCTAATTTTTTGTGCATTGAAGCGTTATAGCGAAATAAATATATGAACCATAATAGTATGATTTATACACCTGACACTAATTTTAAGCTGATCACCTCCCACATTGAGACATATGTCGTAGCGAATACTTAGTTGAAGAAACCACTCTGGTGAACTTCGGCACCCTTCAATGTAAGGTATTGTCGAAGCGCCTGCTACACCTCAGCGAATTTTTTGGAAATGACGTCCCGAGAGTGTGGTCCATCTGAAGCAACGAATCTGATCTTGTGTGAGCCTTGCTTTGTGTGGTTTTGTGTTGCCAATCAAGAGCACAAAACCTTAACTCCTGAGCTCTGGTCCCATTCGTGGAATGGAATTATGGACCTGAGTTTGGTAAGGGTTTCGAGTAGCGTGTCGCATTGATGTACCTTGAATGAAGGAATCATTGATATAACATTTCCTGCGGAGGGTAACACTTTGATCTTTTTCATCACTGGTTATATGGTATGCTTCCATGCCATTGAGGCGGTCTTTGTTTCTCGGATGAAATGGTGCACCCATGTCTCATTGCCTGTGATGATTATCAGCAGGAACTTATTTCCCTACTGCAAGCACAGTATCTTGTGATCGAGACTGATTCCCATTCTTAGATTAATGAAATTCGGGATCAGGGTTTTCGGCACTCATCTTGTAGACGCTTTTCGATAATCCAAGCCATTAGAGAGCGTGTGTTGCGCCGCAGCACAACCAAAATACATTGTGGACGACACATCTAACACTACTATGAGTCTGACGCTAACACTATGTCCTAAACTTCAGCAATATTGTTTTCATTTGTGGATGTGGAGAGACACTTATTTCGATCTTTTTGATCCCCACTCTGCCTTCCTTCATAGAATTTTAAGCACCAGCGTCCAAACATTTGACATAACCTGTTCACCACACACAGCCGGTGGGTGTTCATGAACACTAGTTCCACATGCCCATTAATACTGGATAAAATCACGCACTTCCATTACCAACCATATTGTCAGTACACACCTGTTTGCTACCTTGATTTGTACTCGAATAAATTCGGGCACGCTGGTTTGCGGCTTCTCTAATTTCTTCAACGCTCTGATCATACATCATTCCTCCTCCACTGACGATACTTCCTTCGTTGAATCAGTTTCAGGCATGGATTCTACGGATGATTATTTGTTTCACTTGGTATACCATCAGCTTTTTAAGATATGGCAAAACTTACTTTAGAAACATTCCTTGCATTATGAGATGTATAGAATAGGTCTTAGAGAAAAATATGAAGCCTCAAGAGAGTGTCTTTTGTAAGAAATATAACTTTCTATTCTCTTTAGGACATTAAATTTTATTCAATTTCATACATATTTTTTGAAGTACATTACCACTATTTTTGTACTTTTTAACTTCTTTCTTTCATCATGCTATCACTCTATTTGTACATTAATATAAAAAATCCAATAATTAAAAATAAAATAAAATGAACTAAATTTGCATCACATTATATTCACTCAAATACTTCTTCCCTTGTTCCTATATTTTCCAAAAAAGCAAAGAGCAAATGCATTGTCAGGATCACTTTGTTATACTTTAATATAATTTTATAACTATTAAACTTTAAACTAAACTTTTCTGGAAGATTTGTGCTTCTCTAATGTTTTAAATGGTTATTCTTACAAATGATTTTTACTTAGTGATTGCTGACACTTACGATAAAAGTGCTTGATTAACCCTCAAATTATTTTGGCACGTATAATCCCATCCAGATTGATATCCACCAAAAAAGATTCAAACGAAGAACTCTGTATGGCTGTGAAATCGTCGTGAAGAGACCAAACGTATTTTTTTTCTTCATGCTGAGCCTTGTAGTACGTTTTAAAAGAATTTTGCCAAATTCCTTTCCACTTATTAAATCTTTAACAATTAAATAGATAATTGTGGAGAATTGCGGTGACATATTGAATGTTGACAGGCAATTTGGTCTCTTCTTATGGAGCCTCTTTCCTTCAAACATGATTCACCCTAAGTCGTGCAATCACTGTGAGCGAGCAATCGCCTAGTTTCCACTAACAGGCAAAGACATCGAACTCAATAATAAATATGTCCTCTCCATGTGGTTGTTGTAGTCACCCACGTCATAAAAAGTAGAAGGACTAGAGGAATTCTGCTTTTTCGAAGATGTTTGTAAAAAAAAAAAAAGGAAAATCTTTTCGCTACAGGTAGCAGATCGTTTCAGGAATAGCATCATTCTTGGAGGCTTAAAAACAACCGCTTTTATATTTTTCTTAAAATCAGTGTTAAATGCGGTGGAATATATGTAACAGATTGACTAGTAAATAATTAAAAATTTGTGAAAATGTATCTTTATATTTTTAATATATATTTTTATACTCATTACCAACAATTAAAAAGTATAAATATTTGTAAAACGTTTGCTGTCTAAAATAGTTATTAAAAAGAGTAAAAATAATTTTTTTTCAAATATGCTGTAATATTTTTGTTATATCTGACATCTTTTAAAATTTTCGAGTTTTCGAAATTGTCCCTTAAAAAATATGCAATTGTAATTTCGTAATTCAAGTATTTTCTAAAAATTTAAGAAAACTTTTATCAGGTCAAAAAAATACGAAATTTGTAATTGATGAAGTGTCTATTTCGGCACGAAGAGAGTAAAAATATGTGTATGTACTTCATAAAAATCTTTGAATTTGTTCAAAATTCCTTTTTACACAGTTAAATTAAATTCATCTTATGTCCGTAGATAATAAAAAAGGTAAGAATGAAGTTCGAGTCACACTTATTATGTTAAGAATTTAAAGAATAGCTTACTTTTTTTGTAATTATTTTGCTAACTAGAAAGAGCCGTGGTAGCCAAGTGGTCAAGATCGTGAACTCGCGGGTTCAATTCTTGGCCGCCAAAGAACCACCGTGTATCCGGGGCTGATGTACTTTAAATCTGTCCAGGGCCTAAAGTCCACCTGTTGGTGTGGTGTGGATGTTAGCAGAGAGGGTGCCAGCTCAGGTATCGTCCTCGTCACTTAACCGTGGTTCAAAATTACGAGGTCCGTCGCCAATAGCCCTTATGTTGCTTCTAGTGCCCCGTTAATAAAAACTAAACTAAAACTAAAAAAATTGCTAACTAGAAAAATTTCTTTAATGGTATATTTTATAATTTATTTTACATTTTGTTTACTTTCGTTTCCTCAGTTCCTGAAGTTCACACATTACATTTAAACAAATAAAAAAATCTCAGATTCCAGTAAATTATTTAAGACTGAACTATCCCCATTATCAAAATTGATACAATACGTTGGATAAACTGAGATGTTACTTAACACAATTTAATTCCGCTAAATATATTTATATGTTACTTCATTTCCTAAGTTCCTGAAGTTCACTTTACATTTAAAATAAAAGAAAATAAGATTCCAATAAATAAATGAAAACGTTAACTAACCCATTATCCAAATTGATACAATGCTTTTGATAAGCTGTGCCTTTACTTACCATGGCTTAATTTCTCTAAACTTTTGCATAAAAAAGCGCCTGAAGTCAACTGAGAATACACTCTGAAAAGTGAAGGACATACGCCATAAGGCATCCTTATAATAATCGACTTATGAAGAAAATTCTAGAATGATTGGAATGTCGAGAGGAAGATAAAAGGTAAAACTTCCTTTGTGAGTCTGAACAATGGAGAAGCTCCGAGGTGAATCGAGTGAAATATGTGATAAAAGTATTGACCATTACACACTTCTCGTAAACTAAGAGGAATGCCTTTAGAGATATCAGAAAAGCAAAATATTATTTTTTCAGAATTATTTTCTTAGTTTTGCCAGATAATGGATGTAATCAAGAAGAATCATATCAAAGAATACTTTTTTAAGGGGGGGGGGGTTAATTCTATTAAAAGGAATTAATTATTTTTACCATGATTTTGAACATATTTTAATATCATTAAAAGGTTTTTAATGTGTAATATATATTTTTCAGGGTTGGAAAAGAAGCATTAATAAATATAGAAAAACGTGCAAATTTTATAAGCCGTAAAATGATCCCAACAGTGAATGAAAAATGAAGGAAATTATATTTTACAATTAAATTGAATTCCGAACAATCATTTTCTTTTTAACACTTACAAACCGAAGATTTTTCGAATACATGATTTCCTTAGAACAGCTTAAAAGGAAGCTTAAGGTATTAAGATAATTCTCAAACTTTTGCTTTGGGTAATCCGATTTACAGAGAAAGGAAATTTAAATGAAAATTGTGAACATTTCTAGCAAGTAATATTAGAAAATTAGAAAATAAAGAATAAAGAGGTTAAGCTGGTAGCTGCAAGAAATATGTGATTATTTGATTCTTTTATATATGTCTGATATAAATTTTAGTATTTCCGCTTCTTTTTATTCGTAATGGAAGTAGATATTTAATTTGAAGAAAAGAGATTTTCCTTATTTTCTTTCTGTATTTTGTATTTAATTCCATATTAAATGTGTGTCAGAAATGTGCTATTTACAAGAATCTTGGAAAATTCGTATATAGATATTTTTTCAGCCATATGTCTCTGGATGGAGCAGCTCCTTACATTGAATAATTCATGTTGTTACATTAAAACATTTTCAAAAAAGTTTTGCTGGAAAGTTTTTGAACTTTCTAAGGATTAAATATTTATTAAAATGGAAAAAAATGAATTACTTATAAATAAATGTGAATACATAGGATATATATAACTTGATGATTGGTTTTCATTTCGATAAATGAAACCCCATATTAATAAGTTACTGTCAGTTTTCAACTGAATTAACTTTATTATAAACCAATCGTAAATGATTAAAAATTTCCATTTACCGAGTTTTATTATATTTATAAGTAATTTTGACATCTCATTATATATTTAATTTTACTTGTGCATATTCCTTACGCAAATCTGATATAAATCTCTTAAGCATTTGCAATGTTATTTAATACTGAAACATTTTCAGCTGCAACCAATTATCGGTAAACACTTTTAATTATGACTCATTTATTTCTAATTAAAATAGTTGGTTCTGTTTGTAGAGACGAGTTTTTAGGAGTGAATTTGGGGATAACCTCAAAAAAAAAAA
>BMAW01083669.1:2201-14632 GCA_019974015.1 Nephila pilipes
CACACACACATATATATATATATATATATATATATATATGTGTGTGTGTGTGTGCGTGTGTGTGTATGTATATACAATGATCAGGAAAGTTGAAACACACACACACATATATATACACTGGTGTGCAAAACTTAAGCAACAATATAAATTTTAAGCACATAACTTAGACCCTGAAATTGCAGAAAAGGGAGTTATTGCGATCAGTACAATGAACTCGCAATTCAGTAGAAAAGAGACGCATATGAAAATGTGAGGAACAAAACGTCTTAGGCGACGAGAGTGTATGCAAAACCCGCAAGGTCGACGCGCGCAGCTCAAGACTACAATAAAAGGAAGAACGGGGGCGCAATTAAATACATTCTCTACAAGTGCAAGGGAGTTTTTTCGGTAAATATGGCTAGAAGAAATCACCTGGATGGATTCACACGTGGAAGAATGATCGGAACGCTGGAGGAGGGGCGTAGTTTGACTATTGTAGCTGAAGAGTTCGGAATCAACAAACGTATAGTTTCGCGCACTTAGAAAAACTTCCAAACTATAGGAACAGCTGTGAGAAAGGTTGGTGGTGGCCATTCTGGGAAAACAATTGCAGTGGAAGACTGATATATCGACCTGCTGGAGAAAACAGCCCGATACCAGTCAGCAAGCGCCATTGCTCAACCACTGTATACAGCAACAGGGCCGAAAGTTTCGTGGTTTACTATGGCCAAACGCCTTCCCAAAAATGGCCTATTCACCCTCCGTCCTGAACGCTGCACCCCTTTGAAAGTTAGCCATCGGCGGCAACGATTAGAGTGGTGTAAGGAGCACAAAAACTGGACATCTCATCAATGGAGTCGTGTCTTCTTTACGGATGAGAGTCGCTTTAGTGCCACAAGCGATTCTCAACGCCAGTTGATTTAGAGAGAGGTCGGGACACGGCTTCATCCCAGTAACATCACGCAAAGAAACCGTTCCGGTGGTCCTGGAGTTGTCGTTTGGGGAGGCATCATACTGAGCGGGCGGAATGAGCTCCATGTTTTCGACAGAGGTTCTGTTACCAGAAATCGCTATTGTAAGGCGATGATCCTTCTCCATGTGCGTCTGTTCCGAGGTGCTATTGGAACAGACTTCGCTTTTATGGATGACAATGCGCAACCACACCGGTTTGCTGATGTTCAGTAGATATTGGAATGTGAAAACATCACTCGAATGGATTGGACAACGTTCTTCCCTGATTTAAATCCCATAGAACATGTGTGGGATGATTTGGGGAGACACCTTGTTGAACGATTACATCCTCCGGGGAATACCCGACAACTGAAACATATGCTGATTGAAGAATGGGCACTCTAATCTCAAGAACTGTTGGACAATCTGGAACTGAGTATGGAGAGACTCAGCACCAGATTGTCCAACAATTCGAAAATGCGAAGCAACCATTACAATAAAAAGAGGATATTTCTCATACTAAGGAACATCTGCTTGTTGTTCTTCCTCTTGGACAGACAATCATGTGTAAGGATACTATGAGTTCAATAAAGTCTTTTTTGTTTGATTCCATACTATATGCACTATACAGAACCGTACTTCGGCTTCAGACAATCACGGCCATACAAACAGTGCAGCGATCGTGAATCTATTTTGCATACACGTCGACCGAATAATTGAAACTCCGGTAGTGCTTCTTCACGTACGTAGGGGTGCTGCGAATGCGTCGAATACGAACCTGTCTCTAGGAAGAAATCAACCCCACCTTCTGATCTGAAACTTGGGTCCATTTATGTCTTTTTGAGTACATCCAAATGATCAATAAACTATTTTAAAATCTTGATGCTTTCCGAAACTTCGAATTTAAAAATCGACGGAATACGACAGTCGCGTTATGGACTTCAACAGACGATATACGAAACTTCTGATTAATTTTCAAAATAGCGAAATATATATGTTTATATTTTTTAGTTAATAAACAAGTTAATTAGTGAGGAGTGTTTTATAATTTTCTTTTCGAATTTTTATTCAGATTCGTGGAACCCTGTGGTTTGACTAGCGGAACCCTGGAGTTAAACAGAACACAGTTTGAAGACTATTGGTTTAAAAGAAACAAAATTCCACTTCGATCTGAAATAATCTAAATTTGCAATGCACAGTGGCTTGGGCCGCAGTAAATACTTTGCCCTGCATCTGATTTATAAGTCTGTTGTAAGAGAATTACACAAATCAAGTATTGTAAAGTTAATACTGTTCCCATAGAGACAATCTTTTTAAGACATATTTCTCAAATAAGTCACCGTTCTAATAATTCTCAAATTTCGGACACAGAACACCCAGTCTTATGTCAGGAACTTCAAAAAAATTTCAATCATTATTGATTGTTATCTAGATTTCTAATACTTTAAATGGTCTTTTATTATTCAGAAAATGGTTCATCAGTTCGATTAAAGTTATAAAAAACAGTTTTTGGAAAAAAAAATATCGAAGATATATGTTTAAATAAGATCCCCCCCCCCCATTCATTAATCAGTGAATTCACAGTTTTCAATAGAAAAATCTCAGAAAAAGCCAAAAACAGTTTCATAACTTCCTCACAGATTATGAAAAACCGTTCTCTATCAATTACTGAAGGTTTGACACCTTTTACAGAAAATCACTTCTAAATCGATTTTAGTTACAGAATATCAATTACTTCAATTCTAACATACAAGCTTCTAGAGACTACTCACCATCAACTCTCTCCATTTCCCCTTTCAATCCTATTTCACTTATCATTATTCTCAATTCATCACACTTCTTACTTTCATCTAATTTGCCTAGATCACATTTCGTTTGGTTGGAAAGGAGTTTGAATTTTACGCAATTCAATTACAAAGAGTCTTCAAGTGCAATGAAGAGAAAAACGCGAATACCCCAATGCACCAATTTTACACGTAACAGAATATCGGAAAGTTGAATTAAAATCGACAAATAGCAGTTGTTGCGAGGGGATTTAAAATCACCCAAGGTGTCGATTCCGGACTTTGGGCATCGTTTCATACAAATGAAACACGTGGAAAGCTGGAAGATCCACCTGGTATTGAACTGCAGTCCGCCTGGCACTATGGCAGATGTATCATATTAAGAGCGAAGAGATAATTCGCACCACAATTTGTCAATTCGCAAATAACTTTTGATGCTGCCGCAGTTCTCAAATGTTGCATAAAACTGTTTCCAGACACTCGCGGCAAATAGGATAATACGTCTAAAGATCCAGTGACAAGAAAGCGACGCAACATCCATTTGTCCACAGAATCGAAATTGGACTGAGAACAACTAGACATGCATGCTGATTCTTAGATTAGAATAGTGTTACGAAAAGTTCTTGATATGTATGAGAGTGAAGTCAAGTGCAACACGGAAGATAGCGACAAATGACACTTGATTTACAAATCTCCAGAACAGGACGAACACACAGTTACAGAACTTGGACAGTAACAGCGCAAACAGGAAACACAGCTCTTGCACAGATTAGAGACACACATACAGGAACAAAACAGTATAGCAATGACAGTCATAACTGTATCAGCATCGTTCAGCTCCCTAGTTTACTAGTTCACACCATAGACAAATCTCCGACATGCAATACCCTGGACTTCCAAGGCAGGCTTCGGCCGTCCCATATATTCACTCGGCCAAGGAGCCGTCAGTTCCTCGGCAAATCCAATGGCTACCACTTCCGAACGATCTCCAAACGCAGGCTCCAGCGACAAACTCACTCTTTCCGGCTCTCAGAGTATTTATACCTGTTCCGGCGAGGTAGGACGCCACATGGAAAATTCACGAAATGTCCATAACTTTCTTCCTGGTCGTTATTTCGCCAAGATTCCAGCACTATCTGGAATTTTCTGTTTGTCGCCAAAAAGGTCGCCAAATCCGTCACCAAGGTTAAGGGCCCATTGCTTAAACTTTTCTTGGCTGACTTGTGACATCTTTGTAAATTGTCTTTTCCTTCGGAAGTGAACCGCTGCAAGGAATCTTCATCTCGGGTTCGTAACAATTGATTCAGTCTTGAATCAGACTAAAAACACTATTTGGTCTTGCGCGATGGGAGTAATACGTATCGACGCCAAAATATCCAGGAAAGTTACCATCAAAGTTCTTATAGAGTAATGGTATGGCCATTATTATGATGAATAGCTGCACACTACTATATGTGATGCCAGTTGAGACTATGAATGCTGATCAATACATTACTGAAGGTGTAACCTTATGTTATTTTTTGTTATATGCTGCTTTCGGAGATGCATTCCGTTATGTGGTCGACAACGAGATATGTTATCTCACAAGTGTTGTCCACGTGTGCCTGAACTTCGAGATTATTAAGGTCTCATCTGACCATCACGTTCCCTAGATTTAAATCCGATTGAAAATGTTTGGAATGCTTGAGGACGACGTCATGCTGCTCGAGACCAGCCTCCGACAAACAAGGACAACCTTATCCATATACTGAAACAACAATGGGAAAGATTTCCTCAACAGGTCATGAATAATGTTATTAACAGCATTCCAGACGTGTTGACATTTAACTATAATGGTCTTCACGGTGCTCATATCACTTATGAACATTGTTTTAGGAGAGAATGTTGTGCGTTCTTTACATAATTTGTACAGTTACGTATTCGGATAAATATGTACACCTTCTACCTACAATGCTCCCTCTGACTTAATTTCGAAATAAATTGTTGATGATGTTTTAGCAATACTACGTCAATAAGTGTACCATTCAAATTTTTTTTAGTTACGCGAATATTTATTCTCCGTCATTAGGCCTAGTCCAATAGTGTAGTTGGATTTTGTCCATGTTCCAGACATTTTGAATTAGTAACAGTAAAATAATAATTTTACGTAATTTCTAATTGCTTTTTTAAATCTAGATCAACGCATGGATATAAATGCTATAACATACATCATAAAAAAATTCAAAAAGAACGGCTGTGTCAGCTTATTTTTGGCCTTTTGTTTTAAAGTATTTTATATGTATTTTATTCATTAATCAGTGGAACTTATTTGTAAATATTTTCTTAACAATATTTATAAATTTTTGAAACTGTAAGAAAAATTCATCCAGACAGAATTCTTTTGAAAATTATTTTTACTGATTGGGAGAGAACCCATATTTCATTACAATAAATACAATGGTATAGAGCTGAGAAAGTAAATAGAAAGAAGCTCCATTGTATTAACATTGTGTTCACGAATTCAAAGTGGCTGCTAGACGGTACAGCCTTCATCTCAATATACAAGATTTGGTCGAAAAATAATGTCTCTTTGGTCATAACTTTTTTATTTGTCACCCGATTTTCTCAATTATAGTTGTATCCAAAAGATATATGTGTCATCTATGTAATACATTTGAGTTCTTTTTGTTCATAGGTGTCATTGGTAGACTGAGAACTGAAGAAGATGGTGATCCATGTCGAGTTGAGCTTGAAACAGCAAAGAGTCATTTCATCCGACCTTGTGGCTTTCATCTCCTCCAAGATGAAAAAACACGCAAAAGGGCATCATTTTCGCTCCGACGACGAGGTGAAAGCTGTCATTAAAACCTGGTGTTGACAGCAATCATTGGAATTTTTCTCCGACTGATTTTTCCGATTACTTACACGTTGGCGCAAGTTCGTGTAAACAAATAGAAACTATCTTGGAAGGTAAATAGTGCATTACAAAGAGGATACATGTAGCTTTCAGGTACAGTAAGAAATGTGAAAATAGGGCAATGAGTAAAAATAATTATGGTTATGGAGCCATTATTTTTCAATCAAGCGTTGTATTTTGACCAAATCGTTTTAATAAATGCTTTACCTTGACTTAATATTGTCTTCGCCTGATGTCAAAGAGCCCGATCGAAACTTGGAACACATTTTCAAAGAGAAAGCTTGCAGCGACTCTCCTCTACAACAACGTTAGAAGTTAAAAGGCCTTACTCAACCAACCCGATGAGATATCTTTTCGGCCTGATTGGTAGGACGGTTTACTTCGGACCCCTTGGTCCAGGGTTAGAAATATCGCTGCCGCATCAAAGTCACCAAACAACTCTCTCCCCCACCACGGAGTCGGAAAAGCCACCAGCGGCTGAAATGGTGACCCGGACGTGATCACTAGATGGCAGCACATCCTGTACCTATTGATTGCGTATGCCCCCGACGCAGAAATACTTGCCTCTGTACGTCTAAGAAAAACGCTCTCAAAAATCACGACTAGTGATATTTCTGCTCTGGCGCCCGTGTCGACGAGACCCGCCACTCAACACGAGACAGCCGATGACTCAAAATGGAAACTGTCTCAAGCTAACTCAATTACAGTAATGGCTGAAAAAATCGAAAAACAACTTTCTGAACAATCTCTTCGTATCATCACGACTCTCTTCTTTAATAACGTTAGAAGTTAAAAGGCCTTACTCAACCAGCCCGATGAGATATCTTTTCGGCCTGATTGGTAGGACCGACAACTTTGGACCCCTTGGTCCAGGGTTCAAAACATCGCTGCCGCATCCAAGTCACCAAACAACTCTCTCCCCCTCCTCGAGGTCGGAAAACCATCCGCGGCCGAAAGCTGTTCCGATTTTCATAAAAGTTTGTGATGTTGTAACACGTGCGAGTCCGAGTATCTGTTTCTGAATCAATACTCTTAAAATTTAAGACCATTCCAAAAACGCGCCATTTTTCTCTCGAACAAGTAAATTTCGAGACTCAATTAGCATTACAGTATAGAAAACGAAACATGGAACATATTTCTCATCAGAGAAAAAGGGATTGTTTCAGATAGAAATGAGTTAAGTTATAAAATATTCTACTTCCCACAAGATAGAGAAGTCAGAATACTAAGTTATATTGTTCCTGAACGTTTTTAACAGAAAAAGTGTTCCAATTTCGGGTCCGAATCTTTAACAGTACATAAAGACAGCCTTAACTTGTTCCGTCAGATCTAAAAAAATAATGAAATATTAAAGAATATATACTTTTAAATGAATGATTATTCTTATATCATCTTTCTATTCAGCAGTTTTGTCAACCAATCATTCTTTAATCGTTTGTTCTGTGTATATATATATATGTATATATATGTGCGTCGACTTCGATAACTTTTATTTTAAAGCTTGTCATTTTTTCCCTCGGCAATCTTTCTATGGAATCAAAATGACATAAAAAATAAAAAAATATTTCGTGACTGCTCGTTCACGTGTATTTTTCTCCTTTTAATGCTTTTACTCGGCGTCTTTTACTTTTGTTTGCTCTGCTGCTTTTGTTTATTTATTGTGATATTCTGGCATCCTGTCAGTGAAACCATCTTGAAGGTCGCCTGAAGTTTCCAGTAAGAAACGTTGAACACAACAGGTAACTTCTATTTCCATTCTTAGATTGCTTTAAATAGAATATTATTAGAACTTATATGATACCGTGACTGGGGTAATGTAGATGTTAGCACGTCTGACTGCAAGTACTGCGAACCCTGGTTCGGTTCCAGGTGGCTTCGGCTTGGGTAACTGATCAGGGGTTAACTCAACCCTTCGGGGTCGATTAATGAATACCATAATCACTTGAGAAGGTACCTGAGTTCCAGTGTTGGGGTTGCCACTCTACCTGGGCAGTGGCTATTAATTAGTGCCCAGCCGAAGAATGAAATGGAGATAGGCACCGCCTGATGGGACTTCTTTGGTCTGGGAAGACTAACTTATATGATATCAAATAGCTTGAAATACAAATGCAATTAACTTGAGATCAATTTTAAAGAAAAGAATTTTGATGACGGGTTTGTTCGACTAGTCACGAGTTGATGCAAATGAGTGGAAAGGGATGGGGACCATGTCGAAAAGTGAATAATGCATTACATAGATACAACAAGAACCGAAGCATAGCTAAAATCATGAAAATCGGGTAACGAATGAACAAATTATAGCCACGGAAGCAGTAACTTTCAATCAAGTTAATGCGTTTCTCAACTCTTGAGAATGTTTTATAAAATGTTGGTCACCGAGGTCAAATACAGCCAAAGTTATCCTTTTTTTTTTTTAGTATGTTTTATAAAGTCTTCTAGATTTCCTTAAAACTTCTCTGAGATTAGAACTGAATATACTTCACATTCTGGCTACAAGAAGTGGCGTCGTTAGGGAAGGGGAGGACATCTGTTCCTAAGCGCAGCATCAAGGGTGCGTTAAAGTGATAATACGAAATTTTAGAATGAAATGTTTCCAATTCTTAAATGCATTAAAAAGTAAATAAAAAACATTCGCATCCTTAGTCCATCACCCCATCAGTATGAATAGCCACGGTAGCTATTCATTACTCATCATCACTTCATTACACTTCAAGTGGTCACGGTTGGACTTTGCTGGTACATAAACGGATTCGAAATGGTCCGACAGTCAACATTTTCTCAGTTTTTTGGAGAAAAAAATATTGGGGGGGGGGGGTTTAAATTCCGACTGGACAATGCTGTATTTCACAAATCAACTACAACTATGAAGTACCTTACAGACAATGGTGTAGATCTTCTGAAGTGTCTCCTACTGTCTCCGGACCTCATTCCCGTAGAACATTTTTCAAGTTGTGACGTTGGGCTATTCGCGATTTTCTCTTCCCTAACCTTGGGGACTTTAATCGAGATTGATTGTATGAAATAACAATTTCTTCCCAACCAAAATGAAACGAGATTATGCTAATTAGATGCAGTTGGAAATAAAGTGAAGTGGGTTGTATATGACAGTATATAAGCGAAGGGAAATTGAGAGGATAGAGGACGAGTGGGGCTAGCTCTGAGTGTATTGCTCGCAAGAGATTGATGATATCAAGAGTTGTTGCTGATGGTAACTATTGCTGAGGATTTAGTAAGGCAAAATAACCTCGACTGGATGGCTTTTGGTAAGAGTGTATAATCGTAATATTATTTGAATAGGTAGAATAATCCAAAAGTCCTCCCGAGAGAGTGAATATTCATTAGACATTATATTACAGAAATTGGTAAGTAAATAGTTGTGTTAGACTTGACTATCTTGTCCTTGCGTAAATTATTGACTGTTAGTTGTATTTGACTGAGTTATGACACAAGAGTCGGTTAAAAGAAGTGCTTCGCCACAAAGTATTCTCAAATGCAAGATCATGGAGTATCCAATTACTTCAAAAGAGACATTAAAATAAGCGTTCTACTGCGAGAATGGAACAAAATAACCAAAGACAAAAGTTTTAATAATGCGGGCATCAGGCCAAAAATAATTAAAGACGTAATTAAGGCTAAAAGAGGTCCAAATAAAGATTAATTTTTGTTCATAAAAATGATTATATTTTGCTGTAGCTTTATATTTTACCAACACAGCGGTATTTTCCAAAAACAAGATTTTTAATGCGTGCCTAATACTTTTGTCCACGCCAGGACTAACTTTGGCATAACTCATGCATCCATTTTTTTTCATTTTCACACTTCTTCAGTCTAATTTTGTCCAGATCACGTTTCATTGGATTGGGTCGATGCTTTATTTTTGGTGATTAAAATTATAAAGAGTCTCTAAAGTAACTAATGGAAGAGTGCGAATGGCCCATCATTACAGGGAAGATAACCTTTTTGAAACCAAGAGTGCAATGAAAAAAAAGAACATAATTGTGAGCGAAGGGTTAGCCACCATTACTTTTAAGTGTTACTTTTCAAAAGAATTGTGACGGCTGCCCATTCCGGGTTGCCTCTTGTGCCACAGCTAAACTCAATGTTTATACACTAAGAATCAATAAGTCGATCAAAGAGACGTTAGAAAAATAATTACACAATTTATTAGCTGCTTGTTAATATAACAACAATTATAAATGCTCTCCCGGACAAGGGCCTTAACTGTTTTAACTCAATTTACCAGTAATAATCTAACTGAATCTAACCACTAAGCCTTCCTTGACTTTAAACAGACATTAACCAGCCGATAACTTGTAACAATTATCGGCTTCGACTTCTTCTACTCCGACTTTGGAACAAATGCTGAACAATGGAATCACTCAACCTCAACTTCTCGAACAACTCAGCCTCTACTTCAACCTCTCTATCGCGACTCTCAGTCGGAGTTTATATATTTCCTAACTCTCCCGCTTCACTTCATTTCTACCTGCTTCACATAATCACATTTCATTTTTGGTCGGGCAAAGGTTGTTTAGCAAAAGCAATCAATCTTAATTAAAAGTCCCCAAGGTTAGTGAAGAGAAACCGCGAATAGCCCAACGTCACAGAATAAAATACCGATATTCATTTGGAAATCGCTTAAAATTATAATACTTCAAAAAATTCTCGAATTTAAAACGAAATATGAACTTGAGGATCTACATTTCGGGAATATTGGGACGAATAAGTGATAAAGTCCCTCGCAACTCCTCTTCTGAATTTCTCCCGCGTTTCTTTGGTTTGGCAATATTAACAATGATCGAAAACTATACGTTTCATAATAACCTTCACAATATTTTACATTGCAATGATTTTTCTTTTGTAGCAATTTTCAATGGTGCATTTGATTTTCACGAAGCATTAGTGTTCCGTGGACTGTAGCCAAATATTTGAATGATTTTTTATTAAGGTTTACGAGATCCAGATGAATCCTTCTAGATTCATATGAAACCCCTTAATTTCAAGATTTTTTTTTTCTCTTTAAAAGTATCTCTGAAAATTTTATCTTAGTTATTTTCAAAAATTCATTTTAAATGTATTCTTAAAGTCAACATCTGCATTAGCCGTTTAGCCTGCACAGTACTTGCTCCACCCACTCTCCTTCTATAAAATAGAAAACTTCTGGGGTAGCCAATAGTGACGCTCCCTTTTGCAACTGAACAACGAATCGAATAACATTTTCTAAGTAACATTTGCTCTCACCAGAAACCAAAAAAATCTCCAAGACATACTCTTAGCCTCTATTATGCAATAACCAATGAGAAACTAACTTTTATTTTCATCATCCAATTGGAAAATACCCTCTCATCCTTCAACACAAATCATGAAATTTCCTTCATCCGTTGAACTCTGTTACGAGCTTGAGGGCTCCTGGCCCAGCCTGGGCGTTTGAAAAAAGCACAACTTGTGTGCTTTTTTCATACGCCCAGGCTGGGTCAGGAGCAACACGAGGACTATTGATGCAACACGAGGGCTATTGGCGTTGGACCTCGTGTTTTTAATCCTCGGTCAAGTGATGAGGACGACACCTGAGTAGCAACCTCCCCTCCAAACTTCCACACCACGCCCATGGGAGGATTTGGAGACTCGACAGATTTCACATGCATCAACTCCACTGCATGTTGATTTTTCTGTGGCATCAGGCCCATAGGTGCTCTGTACAGAAAAGATAAATCTGTTTTAAACTTTGTGAGTTCAAGTGAAAAATTGCGTATATTTTTGAATTTTTCTTAATGTTAAGAATGGTGTATAATAAATAGATCTGTTAGGATGCCAACAATTTATATGAAACTTTTTCTATCTAGTGAAATGTGTACTGTGTTTGGAGCAGGTTCTTTGACAATAGGCGAAGTAAGACGTAATTTTATTGTTTAAATTAAAGTTACTCTAGAGAGAGATAGTTGTTATTAAGGATGCACAAAATGGGCTGTTAAAGAAATGAAAGGAAAACAAATTATTATAAATTCAAAAGTTTGTTTTCTCTCTTAGAAGACTAAAAAAGTTTCCAAACAAGAAACTTGAAAATCTTATGCCAAAAATGATACTGATTGTTACAATCGTTTTAGAACTCCGTTTTCTGTACTGCTGTGAATTTCTAATTACGTATAATTTTTTAACATAATGCACCAATTAAAATTTTTTAAAAAAATACCTAGTTTTTCCAGAACTTTCGTTTGATTTGATCAAAAATCTCGAGAGGAAAACTTTTATGTAAACATTTTTTTTTACACTGACAAATACCGCCAAAAAAGTTTTTTCAAATCGTCTAGAATCTATTTAACATTTTATTAGGCTATTCACCGAACATTTTCCGAAACTTTGTAATTTTTTAAACATGTAAAATCGGAAGCATTCGTGGAACACATCTGTGGAAACTCATCGAAACATATGTTATATTCTTTTTCAGCTGTCGATCTTTTCCTCTGATTTTGAAAATGAAAGTGTTGGGAGGGAATATTTAAAAACTTTGCCCCCTGCTCCGGATCTCATTTTCCAGACGCCTCCAAACCTTGTCGGATGGATACTCACAATAAAGTTAACCCTCCGTTTCCGCTCTCTGTTGTGTTTCACCCAGACGGTTTCCTATTCCAGACGTTTCCTGGTTCTTTCCGTTTTAAATGCAGAAACTCTCAGAAAAAAAAGCGTTTCGTAAAATGTGAAATTTAATTTAAAATTATAATGTGAGATTTACAAAAAATTTTTAATAATATATTTATTATTATGTATAGATTCGTATATTGATTCTTTAATTTATTTAAAGAACTTAAAATGTTGGGAGAATC
>BMAW01083676.1:3588-24691 GCA_019974015.1 Nephila pilipes
GTGTGTATGTGTGTATGTACGTGTGTGTGTATGTATGTGTGTGTGTGATTCTTGTAAAAACTGTAAAAAGCCAAACTTTAAGGAGAAGCAAAGTAATTAAGTATGGTATATTTAATGTTTTAACAGCATTTAGATTGTTTGGCTGAGTAATGCTAGAATTACGGACCTAACTATTCCTCTCAACAAAATATACTACTAAAAATCTTTATAAAACCAAAGAAACATTTGAACAGAGATCCTTTGCAAAGCAAATTCATTATAAAAGCTTTTATGAAAAAGGGATTAAAGCAAAACCGCAGAAATCCAAAACCTAATATAACTAATAGAACCTAAACTGCTATTAATAAAATAAAATATATACCAATATAAGAAAAACTTAAATGAGCATATCACCTCGTGTAGGAATTCAACAAATACGATGTACTAAATGCACATAAAACTAAACTAATTGTTTGTTCAGAAACCATCAAATAGACGTTTAAGTTAAACTCTTGAAAATAATTGCTCTCTCATTTGACCAAAAACTTGTGTAGGCAAATAATGCACATAAACATAGACAAGAAAACAAATAAAATTTGTGAAATTAACATAGAGAGTAAATGATGATGCTCAATTTTAAACTACTCTAAAAACAAGTTCTTGCTGTTGCCAATATGCAAGCAATAAATTCTATAAACAAGTAGTCAAAAGTCTAAGCCTTTCACACAGCTTACATTAGATCTTGAATTGTAAATAAAGTTACTATTAAGTAAATAAAAGAACTTAAGATTCTACTAGCAAGAATATCAATTATAAAAAACTTACATATTATAACTCTATTTAATCAAATCCAAAAAAATATTGCAAATTACTCACCAACTACATATATATGAAATGAAAAGGCAGAAGATAACAACCCCATGTATCGAAATATGTCAGATGAAAATAAAACCCCAATATATTTACAAATAATACAAAAAAAAAAAAGAATTATATATAAACATACATACTCATACAGAGAAGGTGCGATTTTCTAGAACAGATTTTAAAAGATATAGGAATAGAAAAAAGATATATACTATATTCAGATTTAATTCTAAAATTAAATATTATTGTGTTGTTATTTATTAAAAAATATAAACGGAGAAAAATTATAAATATTGAATTATTGGTAAAAAAGTTTTGTCTATAAATATTTTCGAACCATAGGGAGATACATAAAAATATTATTATTCATTAAGAATAACTATATGTTTTCACTTACATTTAATAAACTAATTGTTAGAGTTTGAATATTCGAAGAATTTGTCTTATTAACCTTACAGCGGGAGTGCGTACTTGAGAGATACACTGGATATCAATTTCGTTTTACATATTTGAACCAGATGGCACTGCGAGCTTCTATTCTTAGCTATTTTTCTTGCTCCTTTTGACCTACTTTCAGTCATTGTTTGAGTTTCGAGGCATTAATAGGTTTCTGAAAATCTGCTTTTTTGTATTTTAGAGATACGCGCGATTGTTCAGGTAAGTTTTTGTTATATCTAATTTCCTTCGTTGTTATGAAATACCTTTAATGTCTTAGGCTTAAGCATTATGATTTAATGTAACTTTTGTATTTAATAGCTCTCAGGATTAGAACAGAGACACTGTATTTGTCATATACGTGTGACTGATCATGATACCTAATTTATTTCCTCACTTTTTCTTTGTTGTGGTGGGTAAAAACAAAATACTCAATATGAAGAATCCAAAGGATCTTGAGACTACAAAAAACATGCTTTTATGTGTCAGTGATGAGGAGGAGGACATAATTTTAGATGAAGAAGAACGCATTTGTAAAAGAGAAGATTATTCTGTCAGAATGAGTGCAACAATCATTTCAGAAGATGAAGATAGTGACGATAGATATGCATATGCCTACATAGTTCACCTAAGGAAAGACAGAAACATCATCGATTAATGGAAATGGTAGGAAAATCTATGCAGGAAAACTAAGCTATCACCTCGCAATATATGTATATATGTTCCTGCAGTTATCGGGAGAGCCAACAGTTTAACAGGTATTTTGTATACATGGAAATATATCATTACTGATCATATAACTGAAAGCATAGTTGAAGAAACTAATAAGTATATGTGTTCCGTGAAGACTAATTACTCTCATTCAAGGAATGTTAAAGATGCGAATATAGCAGAAATTGAAGTTGTTATGGGCTTGTTTTATTTGGCTGGTATTTACCATGGAAATAGAGTTAACCTTGAAGAATTGTGGACATTAAAGTGAATGTAATAAAATGACTACGGAACGGATTTTTATTCCTTTTCATCTAAATTTAGTTCATTTTTTTGAAATTGTGTGTTATATTTAAGCCATTATGTAAGAAATATAAGTACTTCAATTGAAATATCACCAATTTTGTTTATTTTATTTTCATGCAATTTTAATTACATTTGATCATTTTATTGTGCTTATATGTTTTATTTTTACATTACATTAAATTAAATTATATTTATTTGAGGATAATGTATTACTATTATCCTTAAATAAATATAATTTAATTTAATGTACTTCTTAATCATTAACTAATTACAACCAAATTTTACCATTAACACTCTTAAATACAGTAGCGTATCTAAGAAATAGGCGCGACCTTTAGCGGTAGTATAGAGGGCACACCCACTGGAAGGATAAATTTCAAGACGTGTAAAGTGAGTAATTGAATGCAAATATTTTCAGTTATAGTAAAGAATAGAACTCTAGTATAATGTGACAGGAATACATGAATAATAAATCATTTTGGCTGGATTAATATGAATAATACATTAAATCTTAATTATACATACACCGAAGTTCCAAAAATCACTGCATATCAATATGCAAATATCCAAAGGTCAATAGAAATCCGTAAGAAGTGTCTCAATGAGCATTTTCAGGGCTTCCATTAATTATCAAATGGTTCATGTGACAATTCTTTTAGTATGATTATGATCGCATGTTGATTATTAATAGATTTTGCATACGGAATGCTATTTGGAGGTATATGTATATGGAATTCAATTTTGGAAATGATTTGAGAACTCCTCGATTCTTCGGTAAAAAGTGTATGCTGAGAATATATAATTTGAGTTATAACCTCTCAACTTTCATAACGCAGTGACCGACCGTGTCTTTTTAGTAATTGAAGTCAGCGACGTCTGCATAGAGTTGTCAGTTTCACCAGACAAGTAACACTGCGCAAAATAACACGAACAATCAATATGGGACGTACAGCAGACATATCCGTAAGGACAGTGTAACGAAATTTGGTGTTGCATAGAATATGGTAATAGAAGACCGATTCATGAGCCTTTATTGAATACGCGTCATCGACTGCAGTGCGTCTTTAGGGCTTATGAATATATCGGTTGGACTCATGATGACAGTAAAAATATTACTTGGTTAAATAAATTACGATTATAATTGGTAAGAGCTGATTGTAAGATGTAGCGAAGACTACAGGTTGCTATGAACCCAAATTCTAACCGGATACCGTGCACGTTGTTGGTGGCTGTGTAATAGTGTTGGCTGTTTTGATTAGAAATGGCAATATTCGGTTACATTTGTAGCTATTCGTGTATTCTAACAAAGATGGATTTGTACAGAAAGAAAAGGCGCCTTATCACAGAATCAAAATAATTCGCGGTTGGTTGGAGGAACGTTATGGGCGATACAAATAATTTGACCCCTAGATATCCAGACATGAATCCCATGGAATATACGTATATGGAACATGATCCAAAGGCCAGTTCGTGCAAAAAGCTCCTCGCCAGTAATTCTTTTTGCAATTATGGACGGCTGTAGAGTCAAGATGGCTGAATATTCTTCAAGGCATTTTTGTCGACTTTTTAAGTCAATGCCAGGGTAAGTTATTGCACTTCGCGAGGCAAAAAGATAATATTAGGAGGTATATATGCTTTTTGGCACCAAATACTTGTTTGAAACTGCTTGCTTCTCTGTGTGTTTTTTAACCTACATATTTCATTAATTCATTGGAATTAAAAGTAGGTAAATATATATTGAAATACATATTTGATTCCAAAATTAAAGCGTAGTTGAACATATTTTTAATCAGTTTTAAAGTGAATTAATTTTAATAAACATGAAATTTCATTCAAAAATATTTAACGTTTTTATTTTACATCAACGGCAAGAAAATTATTATTTTAAAGTAAAATAATCCGTCTCATTGAATTAAAGAAAAAGAACGTGATAGGTAAATAAATACAAATAATGAAGATATAGTTACAGTTTAAAAGAGGAAAACATATTTATAAAATAGTAACATCATTATCGGAATGAAAGTCCACAATATTTTGGTTTATTATGATGGATATTGATGTTGTGATTGATTGCCAGTTATCGCAACCAAACAATATAAATGCATGTCACTAGCAGATAAGAAATATTTCAGCGTCCACGGTGAATTGCCGGGAAAAAATACTTTTTATTTGCTATCAGGATTTGAAGTCAAAAATTTGATATCAATATCAGTTACTCTACGTTTTAAGATTGAATTTTTTTATTTGCGAAAATGATTCTGACTAAGCCTTTACAAAATATTTCTTATAATGTAATAAAATAATCATCGTAATCATTGTTCTTGAATATTCATTGGCATAAAAACTAAAGTATTAAAAATCTGGTAAAAAAATTAATGTTATCCCATATTTTCTTATGTAATTTATGAATAAATTAAATTTATAGAAGCACGACATAATTAAAATTTCAAACAACGTGAAACAAAGAGAGGCGAATAAACTAATACAACCAAGACAACCTCGCAAATGCATATTATTTCGTTTTTTATGACTTCATTTAAAATTCGTTAATATTCATTATTAGTTATCATTAATTTTTATTAATATTCAATTATAAAGCGATGTTATTTTAGAACTACACCACAGAAGAATTGAGTTATTGATTGAAAAAATATTAAAAACTTCTAGTGAATATGTTTGAGACCTTTAAAAAATGGAATTATCATAGCAAATAACTCATACAACTCATATCAATAAAACACTATACTGTTAAGTCAAAAATCTAATTAGACATTAATATTTAAATGAAAATTAAGATTAAGAGTCTTGTACCATTTTTTATGTTAAAAACTAATCATAAAATTGAAACAAGAGTATGTTTTTTTATAAGAAAAAAAAAAGACTTCTCTAGGTCATAATTCATTCAAATCTTATTACGTATTCATCTCTACTTAAGACGAGTAAAATAAAGAAGTGAAAATTTCTATTTTTTATAGTTTAAAAAAACGTCAATTGTATTCTATTCAAAGTACCTTTTTTGAATAATACGAGAGACACTTTCCTTTAGCATGACACTTAGAAACTAATTTACAGATATTGCTCAGAAAGTAAATTAAGACTTATGAATCCAACGTTAAAACTTTTCCCTTTCTATAAAATAAAAATTCAAAAAAAAAAAAAGCAAAAATAATGCAAACTGTAGCCCTTTCCCGTTAATTTCAAGAGTGTTGCCACTTGTCTCGAGTAATAATGATATATCTTTCCAACTTTTCTTTAAAAGCAAAATAATCGGTCAAATGAAGAAAAATACATTTACAAGAATATATTTTAATCTTTATCGTTATTTTATTATCATCATCGTCTTTCGATGATACCAGTTCTGTGTTAAAAGAACGAAAGTGTTAAGCGAAGTAATTATTTTTCATTAAGTCAGTTGAAAGTTTTGCCGAGGAGAAGGGGAGGGTGGGAGATAAGGGTGCACGAAAATCGTCCGTAACTCAATCAGGTGGCAAAGTAGAGGGAAATGGGAGGGAGGGTGGGGAGGAACGCGATGAAAGTTTTAAAGGAGTCTAGTTCTTAAACAGCCAAGAGGTGTCTTTAGGTATTTTGTTCGCACTTAGAGTTGAGAAGATGTTAAGTAGTTGAGAGAGTACTTTATTTTTTTGTTTTTTCTCCCACATTTTTTCGTTCATCCTGTCGTTGTTGCTTTTAAAAGTAGTATATATTTTTTTCGCTAACAGAATGAGAGAGCTTTGCATTTTTTATTCTTTTTAAAGTCTCGTAGAAAATATCGTTGATAGTGACTTCCTTTTGATATTCTGAAGACAAATGTAAAGTGACATGACTAAGGGCTGTGATTCTTTTTTGACGTTTCTTTCTTTCTTTTTTTTTTTTTTTTTTTTTGAGACAGCTTAGATAATTGAATAATTTTAAGTGTTTTTTAAGGGTGGAGGGGAAGTGATTAAAGCGTTTTAGGTGAATACTTTTTTTTTCTTTTCCTTTTCTTCCATGGGTAATTTTTTTTTAAATATTCAGTATTTGTTTTTAAATATAATGAATAAAAATGAAATAAAGTTCATAATTTTTTTTGTAAAATTAAGGAGGAAAAAAAACTGCGGATCTTTAAAAAAAAAGGTGACTTTCTGTTTTTAAAATAATAATAATAATAAAGACAAAGATGAGTTTTGAATAAAAAAATTTAATGAAAATAAATTAAAACTTCCACTTACAAGCATATTTCTTGCTTTAAGAGGGAAATGATTGAGCTAAAAGAAGAAATTTAAATAATGAATGTTCAGTTTTCCCACGGTAAAAAACGTGTTTCATTATTTATTAGGTGTACATATCCATCCTTATTCAAATTATAATGTTTTTATCTTAATTCTTAGACCATTAGTGAAAAATGATTTTCTCGAAAGTAAAAAAATAAACTTTTGACATCATCAACAATTCACAGAATTTTGCTTTTGAATATGGTAATTATTCCACACTTGTTTATTAAAATAAATTAAATTATGCGCACAAAATCTAATGAAATTTTTAAATGGCTGCAACTAAAGAAAAAATAAAGTTTTGAATTTCTGTAAGCCATGTTTTCGAAGAAGTTAAATTTCTTAGCATCGGATTTGTAAGAAGTACGGTAATCTTATGCACACACACACACAAAACAATGTTTATTTGCTTATCAAGATTCAAAAAAATTTAATTAAGGTCAAAATTTTATTTTGACCCTTGATAAATAATATTAATCAAACAACTATTATTTTATTCACTGGTTTGTAATGTACTTATTAAAACTTACAAGTTATTTTAGACAGTTATAACTTTAATATATGTAATTGCAATCACGTTTTACATGTGTCATTAATTTTATATTTAAAAAAATTAAATAGAAAAATTAATCTTTCTGATACATTTACACTTTTAAATAAGCTAAACTTACTTTATTTAGAGGCGAAAAACTATAATTAAAGATTTTAGCATTATTTTTAAAGGTTCTTAGGAACTTGAATGCAGCTCAAGAAAAAAAAATGGACTTTGATATTTAGTAATTCTAACATCTTTATAGCCTAACACTTTCTTCTAAAAGTGTTTATATATTTATTCATAATGAATGCTACTGAACATTTTGAACAAAAGAACTTCAATTATTGGTGCTCAAAATTACAATTGAACAAAAATATTTAAGAGGTAAAAAAAAATATTTTTTTGTTCATTCCTCACTCAAAATAACGCACACTTATGTTTAATATATTTATGAATGTTTTTAAAATTGAGCAAATGTATGAAATGTTGAAAAGTAATGAAGAACAGAATTAATTTTTTTTTTTAATTTTTAATTTTACAAAAAATGTAAAGGTTTAGGAGAATATTTAAATGAAATCATTTCTTTATTTCTGTCTATTTTTGCGAAAGCAATTATCTGTAAAAGATAGATAAATAATTTAAACATTTTCAAAGGCACTGGATATTTATTTAAATACTTTTCTGATTTAAGAAATAGAAAATCATTCGTTTTTAATGTACAATGATTATTCTTCCTGATATTTGTTGTTTTCTTATACATATATAAAAATAATATATGGTTAGAAAAAATTTATTGTTTTTAGCTAAATTTTTATAATCATGTTTAGTACTTTTCATTGCAACTGGATTTTAATGAAACGAGTATAAAAAATGGTATCACTCATGTTAAAAAAATATTTCTTATCAAATGGCAATTTGAATGTTATTTCTATAGAAGCCACACTTTGTTATCAAGCCCTTACTTATAAAATAAAATATGATCCACAAAATAAGAGGAGTTGATATTAATTGAAGAACATATTCAAAATTTTGTTTTAAACGCGATTTTCGAAGAAAAGTTCTAAAAACTCTGTATACATGAATATATTTATTTATGTATACAGGGTGATTTTCAGGGAAAAAAAGTAGGATGAATAGTAAAATGTGGTAGTACACATCAATACAGACATTTTTCATTCAAAAAAAAAAGTAGTCTGAAATAAAACGCCAATCATATGTTAGCATATTTCGAAACTGCCATTCCGTAAAGTTAAAATGACATTTCTGTTGATATAGGGAGAAAAAGAGCAACGTGCAAGAGAAAAAAGAAAAATTAATGTAAGTGAAAGACACCGACTTTTGAGTAGGCCAACACTCTAACAACTGCTCTGAGTCGGTTAATGACACGCTTTTTTTTTTCTTAGAAAAATTGAAGAATAAAACTTGCATTTAATTTACAGAAGTACCAAAGAGGCCTCACGAATATATAGTGAGCATTTTCTTCAATGGCGGATGTTCGATCCGAAAGCATTTGTACCGTCAGTTGTACAAAACGGGATCCTTTCTTGCGATAAGCCTGGAATATTCCAGTACATTCTCCATTTTCACCTTCACAACTTTCTTCTTGCATCGCCATTGAACTTCGCTGTCTTGAGCTATTATGAAAAACATTCATTAAAATTGATTTTCTTAAAGTGTACGTTGCTTTTGAGTTTTCTTCTCGTTCCCTCGTTTTCACTGTGTTGCACTCATTCGTGCATTCGTATTTCATTTAAGATAATGTATTATTTGTTAAAAATAGTTTATTTTTGCGTGTATTACCACCTCTTAGAGTTTTCGCCATATTTCCTAAATCCTTCTGTATCATATTATGTATTTTTTTTGTTTACTTGTTAGTTAAGTATGAAAATGACATCCTTTACACAAAGTCCATTGCGAAAATCGTTAAAAACGGGCGCATTTCGTCATGTTTTTCATATTAGATTACAATGTTTCCTGTTATAATTCTCGGATTTCTTTATAAATATTAGTCTTGAACTAGGCAATAACTTAAATGTTATTGGTAAGAACATGATCTCTAAGATACTGCAAAAAAAAAAAAAAACAAGTCTGGTTAAATGAAATCAAAGGAACGTAAGAATGTATTCCGCGCTCTCGACATCGGCGTAAAGTAATTTCTAAGTTTTTAGAAATTTTTACCTCGAAACGATCAATATAGTCTGCTTGCGAATCGAGTTTGGTCTTTGAGTGCATAATGACCCTTGACAAATCTTTGTGTCTCGAAACGTTTAACGAAAACTAAAATCATAAGTCTAGAAGGAGAACTTCTTACATAAAAATGAAGCACGTATACCTTCTTCGAGAGAACAAGTGAACCTTTATTTGCATAGTAACTATAAAGAATTTGTATAAACTCTCAGTTATGTATTTTATCATAAAAAAAATTATGGTATTTTTTAACATGTAAAACCGGCTTGAAATGATGGATCATATTCAAATAAACGACTGAAAGAGATAATAAGTATTTTTTATAGGCACTGTTGTATTTTTATCGCATTGCAGAAAGTTAATTCATTCGAATGTTTAAGATATACCTACTGACACAACAGCAGAATTAATTAACGGCTTTCTTTTCTTTTTCTATGGACTGTTTTATTGAAGCTTCAGAAACCATACATCCTTACAGATAACAAACAGAAGCATTTAAAAAAAGTCTAGAGTCTTCAATCATATGTAGAAACTCCTTCCATTCTATCTATTTGATTTCATTAACGTATAGTTAATCCTATGGAATTCTGCAATCGTCCTAAATATTTCTTACTATTTCTTTTTATCTATTCGAAAGCAAAAAGGTGCATCTCTAGGAACAAAAAATAATGAAAATTTCTGTGGAATTACATTTTCTCTCAGATTTTTGAAAATATTTTAGAACATCTCTTAAAGATCGGGACACTCATAAATGAATAATTAAAATAAAGGTAAAACTCTTTCTTAAAATTGGAGGGAAAATGTAATTCGACAGAAGCTTTCATTATTTTCTGCCATTTAGGACTCATTTTCCTGCAATCAAATAGATAATAAAGTAAAGATTTTAGGACGGTAGTAGAAATTCCATAAGATTAACATTACGTTCAAGAAATCAAAATGGCCGGTAGACGGGAGCCTTAAAGTATACTTTTATCTCTATCACCTTCAATGTAAAAAGACACTAACCTATGCAGAATCTCTTTCCATTACAGTCCAAGACATTAATCTCTCCAGCAGGGGAAAACTCGCATCACAAGTTTCTGAAACAAGTGTCTGATCTATCTCGTGATGTCCACTTCATAACTCCGATTCCATTAGTTGATTCACTTCTTCCACGAAAGAAAGTGGACAACCAGGCAGAAGCATCTTCCCCTAATAAAAACATGATGGATGGACTTCGCCTCGGATGTTCCTTAAGGAGACAATGATCTATCGACGAGTCAAGGCCGGAGGGGTCAGAGGTTTGGTGCAGCCTCTGAAGCGTTCGTAAGTAAATTTGTTGTTGCTGGACTGGACAATGTGTTCTCCCTTGAGGATCGCCTGACTGAAGACACTAGTCGTGGGATATGTGATTTGTCTTAGAGCAGATGGTGGATATTAACTTTTATATGAGAGAGGAATGTGAAGAAATAAGAAATATTCGAATCCTTCTATTGGTATATAAGAATAGAAATAATTTAACGGCGTGCATATCGATTTAATACTCCATATATCTGAAAACCTATGAAGTAAGCTAACATAGATTTAACAAAAATGTCAATTTCCTTACATGCATATTATTTTTTATTAAATCTATTTTAGCACATTTGCATCGCATAGAAAATAAGAAAATTCGAATCTTTCTCATGTAACGTCATTATGTAAGTTTTGAAATGGTAAAGTATTTGCATGACTAATCTACATCTAAAGCTTAAATAATCAAATGTTTTCCTATAACTGGTGTTGTGGTTTTTTTTATCACAATATATGTATATCCCTTAAAGGCTTCAAAAAAATATTGATTCAATTTCTGTCTAAATACAGAATTACTTATAAAATATATTTTTTAAAATATATATAATAAAAATACATTAAATACTTTTGTCAGAAATTTATGATTAATTTTTAAAAAAAATTGCTGTTTTGTTATAAATATAAGCAGAACTTTAAATAAACTTTAATTTTCTATTCTATAACAGAATATATTTATGAACAATAGAAATAAATATAAATTATTTCAGTCTCTTTCGACTACCTTTTAGTCAAGACTTAACAAGAAATGTTTTATTTTCAAACCAATCAAATACTGTAACTTTCTTTTTCTTCTAAATATAATATTTTGATCAATATATCTATTTTTGATATTTTTTCTTTCAGCAATATATTTAAATTCTTATTAATTTGCTTACGAAAATAAATGTTTATAAAAATTAACCTAAACTAATGAAATATTTTTGAATATTTCAACGCATTCATTTAGAGTTTCTTCTTTTTGCTGAATTCTGGGAAAATTCTCACTTAGACAGCAAATTTCACTGTAAATAATAAAACGATAAAAAAAAGAAATATACTTTATATAAATTTCTTGAAAACAATATTTTAGAAAATAACAAGAATCATAAATGTTTGAAAGTATATAAAAATACTTGGAGTATTAGGTTTTGTTAAGAAATAATTTCTGTTTGTTTCTGAAACATTCACTGTAAGTAATAAAATACCAACAGTGATATTATTCCTACTAATATAAACCATCTTTATGCTTATATTTCACATTGAAAAATTGAAGTGTATAAATTTTTAATTGATTTCTCCCTTTTAATTTTAGGAAAATGTCAAAAAAGCATTTTAAAATTTATATCTTTTCGTCAAATGTTTTATAAAAAGTAGCATATGACTACTAAAATTTTGAATGTAATTAGCAAATCTAATTACCGCTTAATTGTCTTAGTTTACACAATTCCGTACATATTTGGTAAAGATTACGTGTGCATAAACGGCCTGTATAATCTTTAGAATAGTTAAGCAGTTTGGGCTGATTGTAGAGCAGTCTGAGTAGTTCCGAAATAGTTTTAACGAGAATAATGTTAAAATGCAGAACTCTTGAAAAGAAACGGAAAGAGAATTGCAGTACATTTAAACTATTTAGTTAATTTAAGATGTATCTAATGAAGTAAATGCTTCATAAAATGTGTGAAAAATATCCCTTGATAATAGTAGTTTCGCTTCAAAGATAATTGTAATAAGCGCTGAAATTTAATGCAAACATCTTCCTTTATTATTAAAGTTGTAAAATGTAATTCTCTAATAACAGAGAACATACACACACACACACACACACATATATATATATATATATATGGTGTTTATGCAGTAAATTTTTGATTTATTATACATACTCATTAATTTAGGTGTTAACTCATAAAATGAAGGAAATCTCTCTTATTCGAAGTAATTCATTGCAATGTTGGGCTTCCCTAATCCTAGTTTTCTTTATCTTCTGTAATTTATTACATTTACATTAAAACAAATTTTTAAATTATGGGGATTTTTTCATTGTTGGCACAATTTTCTTAAGTCTAATAAAGTATATTAATGAATTTACATCAATCCTTAAAATAATTCGAGTTATAAAGGACTTACTGGCAACTAATACTTATCTTTCACCCTCTATCTTGAAATTTAATTCATTAATGACCTTTCTGAAGAATAATGAGGATTGCTGTATATTAAATGGAACTAAACATTAAAGTTCTCACATGGTATAGTAAAAGGCTAGGAGAATTTTTATACTGGTTCAGGTGTCACAATCGTCACGTGAACATGGTTAAAAATTACAAGTTCCAATAGCTTTCGTCTTGATCTAGTTCAATTCCATTTTTTTTAAAAAAATTAAAATATTTAATAGTAGTTTAATTAAAAAATTATTTTAATGATAACAATTATAATGAAATATTTATACACATTTGAATTTACATTCTCAAAATTATACGCTTCTACTCAAAAAGATTGATGCTAAGTATAACTCTTATTTATTCTTCAATGTGTACTTCACTGTAATTGGTAGTCTGAAACGAAATGGCGAATGAAACCTGAACCACGGCCAGAAAATAAATAATTCATTTATAATTCTCTCTTATATCGTATAATATATATTTTTTTTATCTTTCTTCTTTTTTTTTCTTTAGTGTCTTCCCACTAATATCTGCTTTAAAAACATCTTTAAAGTATAGAAATACAATACGACTCCTACTTATCTAAAGAAAGAGAAATAAAAACGACACTTAAATTAAACATCTCACTTTTTGTCCCTCTTTCCTAGACAATCCTGTCCAACGAGTTCACCGATCTTCCTTTTTTCTACTTATCCTTAAAAGAAAACTCACTTAGCATGTTTGCCAACATCTTCATCAAGTAGACCACGTGGGTGGCAAAATCTCCTCCTCCTCTTGTTGAAATCACAAAGGGGATTTTGCAGAGAATATCTGTTCACCCCCCCTTTCAAACAGCGCCACTCCAATATTGTCATCCTAATGTATGAGCATCCGCTGAGTAGATCGATCTGGAACGCAATTAACCCCTGAAAGATCAGCTGGATGACCGTCGCATCTGCGACGGAATTTTGCCGCCATCCCCGCTTGAAAGCACTTAAACACTTTTGTGTCTCGCCTTCTTTTGGTATGGGTGTTTGCAGGAGATGAATACGTAGATTTCGTCACGTGGCAGATGGATTGTTTAACTTATATTCTTCGTGGTAGTATATACAATTGTCGTGTATGTTGCTTGTAGCAGTCTGAACATGATAAATGCTATCAACAGAATTTGAACACGATATCGTGATAAATTGTTTGACCTGCGTATGTCAATTCGAAATAGGCATTACTGAAAATAGCGAAATGGAGCAACATAAGAACGCTATGGTTATTTTACATTGTAACAGAACAAGCATATACATTAATCGATGTATGGAATGTGAAGATCGTCTTTAGAACTAGACAAAGTTCTTGCTAAAACTGTTTTATCGACTTTTCTGTTAAGACATTGTTACTCCTTGAGAATTTGTCTCAGGAGCTAGAGATGTAAATCAAGGCTCTGTTGATCTTAATCATATATTCTGATCTTTAGTCCGCTCCCTTCTAATGTCTTCATACATTCATCTTTTACAATATTTTAATGGGAAGACATATTTTCAAAATAATGGAAGAAACAATAATGCAGATCTCTTCAAATTAAAAATATATATATAAGTAAAATTATGGGCATTTCAAGGGATCCGACTTGGAGTTTTATCGTATTTCAAATGGAGGTTAAGTCACATAATCACACTTCCTTTGGGCATAAAGATTATTTTCAATATACATAAAATATAGCTGTAGGTTAATGTTGATCTCCGTCTCATTTTTATTTTATGTGGGCATTTCCTACTGTATTCTATTGTTAATCTGTCGCACACTTTAGTACTTCGAGATTAGCTGATAACAAATTTTTCCATCATTTAATTTTTTCGTTTTGGCAACGATTCAACAAACCAGCACACAGTTTCGAAAATAAAAACAACCTCATTTTTTAAGAGGAATTTATTATTTCTGGAATTCATTTTCCTATTAACTAAGAGACATAACAAAAATAAAGATATAACATGGCGATTATTCCGGCTGCTAATCGGAAAGTACCTACCGTTTTCGTGAACTAACAGATACGCATAAAAGGAGGCACATATTTTAGTTAGAAAGAATTCAAAAACTTTGCAGCTTTAATTACTTATATTAAAGTCTACGGTATTAAAAAATATATTTTAAAATACACTAAGATCATCATAAGTTTGATCGGTTAACGTTATACAATTTATAAACAGATGTAAAAACCGTATTTCATACTTTTCAAAAATACTTATCATCCCTTTTAACCATAATTTTTCTGAGTAAATACTTTTATTATCTATATAAGAATTTTTATTCTACTATCTTTCATTAAATCCCGATGATGATATTAAAAAATTAGTTTTATTCACTTGTAATGTAAATACAAATTTATTTTGTATGGAGTAATAAACACTACAGAAATGTTTAACTAAATGAAATTCAATCCTTTCTTACACTGCATACAATTTCAGAGTAATCGAAATATCTTAACTGGTAATGAAGAGTATGTAACATGTACACAACCAAAGAAAAGTAGAGCAATTTTGTGAAGAATATTCTGCTAATTTCTTTTACTTACTACCATAAAAGTTGCTGTTGATATTATATAACACATCAATCAATCAACCCTCGAGACTAACCCAGAGATGGCGCTCGTAGTAAACCAGTAACCAGGTCTTTCTAAGTACTAACCTGTTGAAAACTGTCAAAAATTTTAGTCGATCGGACCAGAAACAGCTTGAGTTATCAGAGGTTGGAGTAAAGTCGTTTTGTGTTTGTTTTAAAATGGAAAACCGAGTTTCTGTCTGATAAAACATTGTTTTTACGGTAAAACACCGTGCAAGCGAAACAATGGACTGAAAAATGTTACCCGGACACTTGTCCATCAAAAGACGATTGTCGGTGGCTTTCCAAATTTAAACGTGGTCGTACTGACACAAATGACGCGAACGCTCGGGTAGACTTGTGAGCCGTTACACACGGAAAACGGAGTGAGTGACAAAATTATAATGAAAGATCGTAAAGTGAAGCTCCGTGTGAAGGACACAGATGATCATATATGGAAAGTGTATTTACTGAAAAGGTTTTGATGAAGCGAAAAGGTTTTTCCAAGTAGCATGATTGCTTTCTGATGGAACAAAAACAGCAACGAGTCGATGATTCAGAAAGCTGTTTATCGTTATTTACTGCAACAAAAAAAGCACTTTGTGAAAAAAAGGGGAGTTTTTGGGAAACAAAAAGATTTGAAAAGCGTTGAACGATTGTATCAATCTCTAAAAGGTGATTAACAAAAGGTGTTATGTTGATGAATAAAAAAATTTTGCAAAAAATGTTGTTTTCAATGTTAGACTAGAGTTATTGATCGATGTAGTTATATATATATATATATAACGAAAAAAAAGCAAGTTTCAGAGTCTATGTTCAACTCATAAAGTTCTTCCTGATTATTTGCGTTCTAAATATTACATACATAGGAAATATAAATATAATAATGATAGTTCCTTATGAGCTCATAGTGAAATACATACCTTTAATTAAAATATGAGCCTATCCAAAAATCACCGTTTTCGCGAAAATTTTCGAAAGTTTCTTTATTACTTTTTATTAAAGCCCACATGTTTGCGATTTCAAAAAGCGTTTGAATTTGTTTCAAGGCTAGTTAAATTACGCAACAATGTAAACATATAATTTTTAAGAAACATTTAAATCTTTATTTATTTCTGGAAAACAGCGATTTTAATTATTTTGATTACGAAAAATATCACATCTAAAAAAAGTATTTTATATATTCAAAAGAAATTTTAACATAATGCTCTGTATATCTCTAGGTATGTTGTGAAACTCAAACACAGCTTTTCAGTGTAAAACTACTTATTTCGGAAATAATTTTATTTAAAAAAGGTATATGTTCTTTTTAATGATGGTGTGTTTTTAAGTTTTGGTATAACTTAGTAAGTTTAAGTTATAACTATATTTTTTCTGCTTGACAATATAGTTATATGCATATTAAATCTATTGTTGAAATAAGAAGTGAAATATATTTATAAGAATTTGTTATATGAACCTTAGCGTAAATGGCAATTTCCACTAAATATTAAGCAAATGTGGCCATAATTTGAAAAATAAAAAAAATCATTAAAATGACTTTTGATTTTACAATTTTATATACCATTGTAACTAAAAACATAAGTGTTTCACCAAAAAAAATATTTTGAAAAAAAAAAAAAAAAAGTGGCACATGCCTTAAAATGTGACAGCTAATTAAACATGAGTAATGATATTTCTTTTTTTGGAACATTGAAAGCTATTTTTTTTATATTTGAAAAAAAAAATCAGTGTTATTTTAGTTATGATTTCTACGTCAATACATCTATGTATATACCTCAGTTTCCTGCAGATGCTGCATAAAATTTCTGAAGTATTATTTTTACAACTTGCCGTGTCGTTATGATTGCCAACTCGAGGCCCAATTTTTCTCCTTTCAGCCTTGGTTTCGAGTCCTGAAGTGATTAAAGATCCACCGTGTAGAAGGGCTTATGTATATTAAATCTATCTAGGCTCCTGATGTTTATTAAATATGTTTACCTCCTGGTGGCGTGGTGTGGAAGTTTGGAAAGGGAGGTTCTTTCCTCGTCACTTAACAGAGACTCATAATTACTACATCCATCGCCAATGACACTCGTGTGCCTTTTAAGTGAGGCGTTAACTGCAATTAAATGTTAATTTTAAGCTAACAAAAAGTATATTTCGTCAAAACATTTCTCTCCTTTTTAACAAGTATTGAACTTCATGACATACATGTCCAGATTTTAGGTTAAATCTAATTTTAAAATGTCATTATATGGAACTGTAAATCCTCACTTCATTGATGATTAAATTTCCATGAACTGAAGAGGAGGAGAAAGCGACAGGAATTCCGAATAAGCCAATCTTAATTATTGACACACGGTTAAAGCTATTAACCTCCGACCGAATCTATATATTTGTCGAATTAGCGAACGTCATTCCTTTAACAAGGGATGGGTGGGGTTGTAGCTGCAGAAGTAACCATGACCCTGAAGTACTCTTTGTTTGATCGGTTTCGAACGGAACTGAAATATTATTTCGAACGAGGACATGAAATTTAGTTTGACGATGATTAACAAACTGTATGGTGGGACAAATATATTTAAATGTTTAGCTTAGAATATTCTACGTGGATGGAAAAAAATGTTTTTTTAAATATGTACTAACATGTTGTTTTCAGAAAATGGTAATCAACAAACATACATTAGCATAAAATAAAGGATACATGGTGTTAGGCTCAAAATATTGACATCATAACTCATTATGGTTATAATGATTACATTTAGTATGTTTAAGATATGTTAACATTGCTAAAATATATATTTAGTTTAATATTTTATCACCTGTTTTTATTTTATTATCCGAACAGAATATTAACGTTTACTTTTATAATTTATCTTTTGCTTTTGCTTATTTATTAATACTTCACTTTATAATTTATATTTATGGCCGAACTATCTGTTTTTATTCATTTTGTTGGTAACATTGGCAACGTTTTTGCTCTTTAGAATTTTTTGCTTGTGTAAATAGAACTGCATTAAGAATTTGAATAAAGTACTTGATAATAATTGCTTTCGAGGAGCCTTTGGCTCGGAAGTATGCTTATTTTACAGTATGTATATTTATTTTGAATAATTTTACTTTTTCGTAATGTTACCAACAAGAAGCAAAAAAACGTTAACATATACTAAAATGAAATTAGCAAAGCTATTATTATTATTTGATTGAAAACTTTTTTTATTGTTTCTTGAAAAGATTTTGAGTTTTAATCAAAATTGTCATAAGTCTATTAAGTGATGCTCTTTAATTTTTAACAACGTTTACATGCGGCGTAGCATTAGCTCTTCATATTTTCATAAGAAGAACATAGTGATATGTTATTGCCTATTTAAATCTAACATATTACAGCCACATTTTATTTCCTATTAATGTTTTTCAGAAATTGGATTGGAAATCATAGTTCTATTTGTATTGCTGTCCTTATCTCATCTTAAAATACTTGTCTTTTTAACAGAAAACCGCTTTCAGAGATCATTTCATAAATCTTGAATGTAAGACAGCTATCTTCATACATATTCATATATTTATTTTGTCATAAGTATAATTTCAAAGGAGTAACATAAGCTTGTTTGGCTTCATAACTAAGGCGGCCAGATTTTAACATTCGAAAGCGGGACACTATTGACGGGGGGGGGGGGATTCTTGATTAAAAATTTAGTACCTAAATCATTTCAATAGCTTATTTGTCGATATCACTTGTTTAACAAACACGAGCACGCAGTATGATGTGTATCGTATGAGAGACAGTGAGACAGTTACCAAACTCAATATGCGAAGCCGTTACTTCGTGAATGACCCACAAATTCCTTACACCCTGACCTTTCTCTTCTCTAAAATTCCTCTCAGTTTCCAATTTTTATATAAGATGTAATTCCTTTGCAAAAATGTTCCAAAAGATGCTAGATCGTTAGCGGAACATGTAGCCATAAGAATGAAATCTGTGGAAGTGTACAAAGTGTTCTCTCTTCAGTTTACAAGTACAAAATGCTATCATCGCTACCAGTGTTGAAAAAAGCCACTGTTCATTAAATCCAAACAATAGTGGTCGTATTCTAGCAACTGATCAAGGCGAACTTTGAAAAGCAGTTCCTGATTAGCAGTTCACAACAATTATTTTATTATTAAAGTTTAAGAAAATAAAATTTACAAAAATTATATAAAGCTCATATCCTAGTGAAATAGCTACATAGAAGCCGAAAAACGTATATTCATTTTCCGTTCTCCAGCCGTTCCCTAGCTTGTCGTGCATTCTTTCTAAACATCGGGACTTTCTTAAAACTCCACGGGACGTGGGATAAATTGTTAAAAATTGGGACTGTTCAGCTAAAAGCAGGACGTATGATCACTTTATTCATAAACAATGTGTTTTAGGTTCATTTTAGAAATTTTTTTCATTTTATGTTTCATTTTGATAAAAAGATCAACTTTTAGAAGGATCTATTGGTATTTTATAAGTTAGTTAAAGAATATATAAATCAATCTCATAATCAATCTCCTGCTCATGAATTAAATTAATACTCCTGATATTAACTGGTAATAATTAAATTCATTTGGTACTCTATGTTTAAACACTCGAAAGAAGAGTCGCGTGGTAACTGGAGAGTCTTATAGTCCAATTTAATTGTAGCAGCCGTTCATGTATACTTAAAAATTAGGAGATACACGAATTTTTTGTAGAATGATTCATTCCCTCAAAATGCCTAATTGATTTTGATCGATTTTTATTAAATTTAAAGAGAATCACGGCTGAAGAGTACATTTATTGGTTACAAAATATTTTATGTTCCCATTTTAGTTAAAGTTAATAAAATGCTTTTAGTAGTTTCTTCATATATATTTAAATATATGAAGAAACTGCTTAAGAATCTGCTTTTTTGTAGCATAATAGATTTAAATAATGTTTTCATCATTTATCTACTCCTATATAAATATTATATAAAATTTCTCCTTACTAAACTTTGAATAGAGCCATTTATAGACGAGGTAAAAAATCAGCTTCACACTGTATATTTTCGAGAAAAAATTACTTTAAATACTTTTTCAGCTGTGAGATTTTTAAATAAATTATTAAACTAATCGAAGCATCATTTCGAATTTATTTCATTTGCCAAAAAAAAAAAATATTGTTGGTGCTTTCTTCAATAATGACTACAGAAGTTAAAATGCCTCAATTATTAAACCGAAGAAAAATATCTTTTGACCTAGTTGCTGAGAGCACTGCAAAAAGCGACAAGAAAAGGTTTCTACGCACTCAAAAATTGAAAGTAAGGAACGCCGCCTGCATTCCAGTTAAAAAGACCTGCCTCGTTATGGAGTATAAAAACATTCCTTGATGTAATGGGGAAAACATCACTACGTACAAGCTATTATTCTGAAACATTATGATATTCAAGCAAAATTTAAAGAAGATGTAAAATTTTCAATGAAAAAAAAATATTATGAGAAAATTGAATTAAATAAAAACGAATTATCGTTGCAAAGTATTAATTACCTTAACACAGTTATGGCATTTAATAAACTAAATAATTAGTCATTTTATAATATTTGTTGTTGAAAATGGACAATTGCTTTCTCTCTCTTTCTCTTTATATGTGGCTGCGATATCTTAGCGGTCATGTTAGCAAAAGGCAAAGTTGCGCTGTTCAGTCGAGCCTTTGGTTTGAATCCTGATGCCACTAAAGTGAAGCGGGGATGATGACCGTTAAATATGTTGAGATTCCAAGTCTTCCCAGTGACGTGGAGTAGAAGTTTGGAGCTGGAGGTATCAGCTC
>BMAW01083678.1:0-14752 GCA_019974015.1 Nephila pilipes
GTACTTTTTTGTGTATTGCTATTTCATTAAATAGATTATTTTCATTTCGAAAATGACATTTTTGTATAAATGTAAAAACTTAAAACCTGCAACAATTTTGTTTTTAAGTACAAATTATGTTCATATATATTTATGCAAAAAATGAAAATAATCTATTTAATGAAATAGCAATACACAAAAAAGTACACATGAAGTAAAATGAAGAATTTGCAAAACTTATTCAAATGAATATAATTTAACATGATGTAAATTGGCCTTCTGAATCAATAGCAGTTTGAAATCACCAAAATATTGAGAAAATGCCATTTTTTATGGTAACTGGCGAAATTTCAGACTAAACTAGTAACAATACATATTTTAAGGAACTTTATCTCGTATACAGTAATTTCTTACTCTTCTGCCATGTGCAAAAGTATCAAATTTGTTGATTTAAGAGGTATACGAAGCTATATGAGGTACTTTGTAAAAATTATATTCGTACACAATTTCTGTCGCATGTTTGGAATTGTTAACATTGCTGAAAGATCAAATGGTTTCCAAGTTGTAAACTATCAAAATATTCTTGACATTATTCCGAGTTTTCTCAAGTTTTTAAAACTATATATTATCCATTAGTGAAAGCTAATTTCCCTACACTAGCAACTGACATTGACGTTCAAATTATGATACTTCTTTCACCATACTTTACTGTAAGAAAGAATTTTATGAGTTTTAATTCTTCGTTTCTTTTCCGCCAAATATTACTACGTTCACCATTTCTAAAAGAATTAAATTAACTCCCATTGGTAAAAAGGATAGTTTTCCAAAATTTGGAAACCTTATGAATATATTCCTTTACAAATTTAAACTTTTTCATTTGATTTGGTCTGGTTATGGTTAATTTTCTGCCTTGAAATCCTTCACATCGACGTATTTTTCGACCTGTTTTCATTATAAAAATTGGATTAGTTGTTGCAAAAACATATTCTTTTAATTGAGCTGTGTATAATTTCATATTTCACTTTTTTCCTCATCTCTGTTCAAGCATTAAAATTTTTGGCTGGTTTTGTAAAAGTTTTGGCTTTGAGAATTTTTAAGAATATGGCAGTTGTTGCGTAATTCTTTATTATAGTGTGGACATTTTATCGAATTTTTCCAACAATTTTTGCAATTTCTGTATAAGTATTTTTATTTCTCTTCAACTAAATTATCAAATTCCGAAAGTGAACATATATTTTGCCTTCTTTTGCTATATTAATTGGAACAGAAACAGCGTAAATTGCTTAAAGCATAAGATTCATTTCACAACAATGACTCTAAATGTTGCTTCATTTTTGCTTAAATAAAAGTAAAACCGTGTGGCGTTATACGGAATCCCTTTTTTTGTACGTTGATTTCTGAGATATAAATTTTGTATTTTTTTACATATTCTGGAAATGTTATTTTGGTTTCCTCAGTTACTTTTATAAAATATTTCTAATCCTATTAAATGTAACGTTTCCGTAAATTAAATTTTTTAAATATATTTATAATTTCTTAAATCTTGTTAGTTTAATTGGTGTATCTTTATTGCTTACCTTATAGCTGATTGTACAAACATTTTTTATAAATATTATAAGAAATATAGTTTCATTATATTATGTTTAAAATGCCTATATGCATTTCTAAAGATGATTAACATAATTAGACTCTTGAGTTTGAAACATTTAAAGAAAAGTATTATTCATATAAATTTTATTTGGTGCCTAAAATTAAGAATAATAAAATATCTATTTTACAACGTTTTCCTGAATTTCACTTGGTGTGTGAGTGTGTGTGTGTGTCATCAAATTTTCGATCGTTAATTTAACCAACTTCCCATCAAGCTAGAGCTTTGAAATTTTGGGAATCGTTCGTACTCGCCTAACAATGCAATATTTAAACGTTTGCGACAAGTTTTAACTCATATTTTTTTTAAAATAATGCACTTTAGCCCAATCACTTGACGCAATTTGAATAATTGCCTAACTTGGCGAATTTTTTTTTTTTTTTTTTTGGGTGAATTTTAAGTCCGCTTCGCGGACCAATTTAGCAACATTTGGCAAAATACCGCCAAATAATTCCTGTCTCCAAGAGTGGTTTGACTAAACTGTATTCCAACCATTTAATTTACCGGATTAATTAATTTTAGTTAGTTTTAACGTTGTTATGTATTTCACTTGGTGTGTGTCTTGTCTGTGTGTGTATCAGTGTGTCAAATTTTCTATCGTTAATTTAGCCAACTTCCCATCAAGCTAGAGTTTCGAAATTTTGGCAACCGTTCTTACTTGCCTATCAATGCAATATTTAGATATTTTCGACCAGTTTTAATTAATATTTGAATAATTTTTTAAATAAACTTTGCCACCATATAAAAACGTTGTTTTTAAAAACTTTGGTTTTTATTTCGAATTATTTACTTTTAGCATCGCGAAATTCAGTAAGGGAAGGTCGGGTATTATCGGACATCTATGCTTCTCCTATATACATTCTATAACAAAAAGAAACGCTATATTATAAATGGGCAGAGTTATTTTTAAGAAATTTATAAAAGTACTGACCATTAAGACACAGCATAAAACAAACATTATATTCATAAAACGCATCAGCGTGAATTTCGTGAACCTAACTTTCATAAATGTTACAATAAGTTCAGTCTTCTTCAAATATTTTTTTACAGATAATGCAGTAAGTCTTGGCCTCTACCATTTTTTTCCTTCAGTTTTTAGTTCCATTTTGACTTTCATTTTCAACAATTCTTTATGAGATGTTCGAGTTCATTATTCATTTATTTCAGTATTAGGTGTGATTAATTTTGCTCTCTTTACATCAAACTTTTTTCTTTTACAATTTTGTTCTATTGCTTTCTTAATTTAGACGATTTCCCTCCATTATTTTCCTGCTACATACATAGATTCTTTCCTATTTAAATTTCTCATTTTTGTTTTTGTCTTGATATGAATTTTGTATTTGAACTGCTAGGAAGGGACGATACTTTCTCTAAAACATTTTGAGATGTAGTTGCTTTGGAAGAATCGTCATTAAGAGAAGGAGCTATTCTATCAGATCAAATTTATTCCATTTATTCATCGCCGACTGGTTTTGGTAGACATGACAAGATCAAACTCATACTGGATGTAATAGAGCTATTCTCTTCAATTGTTCTGGTAGACTTACGACTAATTTGCTATTAATCGGACTTAGAAAGGGAAGCGATGTAATACAAATAATTCAAAATGCTGGGTATTAACAGGCAATTACCTTCAGTTTTGAAACCTAACTGAACCATTTCCATTGGGTACATTTTTGAAATAACAATACTTACAATTTTTAATTTTATTTCGAGGTCACAGTGGACGTGATTTGCTATATGCAATTTTTGAAAGACTTCATAATCACACTATCAAGGGCTGAAGCTTATTTAATGTGAAAGAGATAGTCTCAGAATGTGAAAGTTATAGTTTTCTTCAAATATGATCACTTTAAAGTCTATAATTTGTATGACCATCCAGAGTCAGAAGGGCGGGATTTTTTCCCATTTGCATCAACCCTCCAGGCAAATATTTACAAGCTTATAAGGAAACCTTCAGCTTTTATCTTGTTGCACGATTAAACATCAACAACACTTCTAAATTAAGCATTTTTTTCCAACTCATTGTTTAGTCTCTCTTATGGAAATACATATAATGAAAGAATTAAGCGGTCACTTGAAACATTAAATGTTAGTAGGGGTGTGATATTTCTACCTTTTTCAGCGGTTGAAAATTTCCTTAGTTGTTTTTTTGCCTTTAACTGAGATTTTCATTATGGATGCATGACACGACAATTTCATTCTAATTTAAAATCTTGGAATGATTAAAGTAATACTTTTCTAATAATTCCGTTAGCTTCACAAAACAATCACCCCATTAGTTCCATACTGAAATTTGTTGCTGTCAGAAAGCTTGCATATTTCAGCAATCCTTAATCATAAGTCAATTTGTCATTTCACGAAATGATAATAAATGTCTATACCTGCCAATTGTCTTGTTGAAATGGTAATTTATTTTCGATGTCTCTACATATTAGTAGATGAGTTTCAAAGCTTCTTTATTCATAGCATTAGGGGGATTATACAAGTTCTTAATAAAACTGTATAACATCATATTTTGTACAAAATTGAATGATATTAAAGAATGTTTAATATTTCCCATACATAATTTTATTTTTACCTCTTTTCCTTCTACAAAATCTTTTATTTTACCTTTTGGTGTATTTTTGGACTAAATACATTTTATTCTCTTGCCAAACAGTCTTTTCATTCGTTCTAACTTTTTCTACTGCTTTATTTCTGCTCTTTGTCCTTCGAACCCCACGAGAATTAATTCTTATCATCAATAAATTGTGTTTGATAGAACCCGCAACACATCACAAAGCGACTTGAACATCATGTAACAAAACATATGTTACCACATATGTATCAGTAAACTTAAAGAAATTGAAGGCTTATAACTAAAAAAATCAACAATAAACATTCAATTTTCAAGAATAAATATTCAAACTTGCACCACTTTCTGGGAAGCTCTGACAACAGAAGTTATTTTCGTCTATTCAAAACATCATTGAAAAAATAAATTTTTTGGCACGTGACAACAATACAGCTGCTTAACTAAATATATCAGCATCGCAACATCTTTCTTTCAACAACAAGGTGGTTTCTTGATAGCGATTGTCACCTGTATCTAATGTTAGATACAGCGCATGTTCAATACCTGACACTACCTATATACTACTCAACCTTCAACTATTAATAGTTTAGTACGCTTTTATATATATAAAATATTCAAAATTTTTAGAGTTGAAAAAGGTTTTACCCTTTTATTGTGTGTAAATTACTTATGCCTTAGCCATAACATTTAAAATCTTAAAATTGCTTTCATTAGATTTCTATTTGTATTTTAAACTATACCTAAAGATTTTAACGAATAGAGTTTATAATTTCTCAATTAAAGAAGAAAAATAAAACAATCATCTTTATATTCACTATAAGAAATCAAAAAATTTGAGATAGTTAAAAGTTTGAAATCAAAGCTAAATTCTTTGTACTTGTTAAGTTTTTTAAAAAGGGAGATTAATACTATCACCATAAAACAAGAGTGAGTAACCTTGCTTTTAAAATTAAACTATACATAATCTATGAAAAAATTATATTACATAAATTATATGTACATATTCTTCAAATTTATGAGAAATTACATTTACTTTCATATTTTTCGATGATGATCCTTTCCAAAAAAAGGAATTAAAAATCAGTGATTATATAAGGTATTGCTCCATAGCTCACGTAAACAGAAAAAAAGCTTATTATATTAAATCATTATGTGGCTCAAATTATGCTTTAAGGGTAACTTGAAAATTTTTATACTTTTTTTCCCTTTTTTTTCATTCATTTACTTCTTTCAAAGAAGACACACTTGTGATGAATAGTTTACAAATCTTGCGATTTATTTTTTATAATCATCGTATTGTTGGCTGTAAAGTACGAGAGAAGATCCATTTCATGTATTAATTGTTACGTAAATTTCATAATGTTTGTTAGTCACAAGATTGATTGCTTATTACAGAATAATTCATTACTTGGCATTGGTTCTTAAATAATTACAATTTTTGGAAAAGTAATTTCTAGTAAATCCTTTATTAATAGTATACATTCAATAAATAAATAAATACATTGGAAATTTTTCAATGTTAATTGCACCATATTGGTTAGGGATAAGCATAACAAAAATGTAATAGATATAAGTTATAATTTCGTAGGTTTGAAAATAATTTTAGAGTGTTTAATAGGATTAGATTGGAGTATGTTTATGGTAATTTACTTCATTTTTATTGTATTTTTTCTTCTAATTTGAAATTCTACTCGAATCTGAAATTATAACTTAATTTATAACGCATTTATTTAAGTGCGATAGATGGATTTGGAAAACTGGTTTAAACACACATTTCTTTTTCCTGAGTCTGAGACAGTATATAGTTTGTCTTCATCTTTGTTTTTCATTATTTTTTTTTTAAATCTTGATATATGCTATTTTTGGGAGGTTTTGTATTTAATTAAATTGCAATTTTTATTTAAAAGTTTATATACGTTTTAACTAAAATTATTAAGTATAATTTGTATTTCTGTAAAATTTAGCTTTTTTACTATAATATAATATTTTGTATGTTTTTAATTTAGAATAACTTTAAAATAATTTGTATGGTTGTTTCTATAATTTTCTGGATTCTTCATTTAACAGTGTAGTATTCATAATTTTTTACTTTTATTACATTTTTCATGTTTGTTTTTAAAGATTTTAATTTCTATTTTAATAGATGATACTGTATAATTAAAAATTGTCTGGCATTTATGATTATATATATATATATATATATATATATATATATATATGCATTGTAAAATCTTACCATAATTCCTTTTGTTTTATTTCAAAGGATTTATATAATGTTTTCTTTATCAACAAATATTACTTTCAAGACTTTTTTTTTTTAATAATTATCAGAAAATACTGATTATTAGCTTTGGATATGTAAATACTGTGAAAATGTTATTAGTATTTTCATTGTAAATATCCTTTTCCTTTAAAGGCTATTATAGTTTTACTGAGAAAGAAATGTAAGGAAAAAAATACCAATATTTGACCAGAAATATTTATTAAAGCTTTTTCTAATATGCTACTAATATTAATGTCATTTATATTTATGGAAATGTGGTAGCTTTTTGTGGTAATTGTACATAAAACAGAATTAATATTAGAACTTTTCGTGGTTGTGTATATTTTCAAAATCAGTTTCGATGAAAAAAATATAAATGAATAAATAAAATTTATATTTCTGTACTATTCATTTTATAAATATAAATCTTAATAGTGTTTCAAAAAATAAATTTGTCTGTTGAAATAAATTGCTAGAATATAAATTTAGAAAGCATGGAACATAAACTCGGCATCTATAAATATAGATTGGTTTTTCTTTTTTTAGAAATTCTTTCAAATAATTAAAGCAAGAACCATCGGCAAATTTGCAGAGTTCATAATGTACGATCGTTTAAGAAAATACCATAAAAACAGTAAATGAAATATGAATGGAATATACATTACTTTTAAGCTATTACCCAGTTATCACATGCATTTATTACAGGAAATAGCATTTTTTACAAGCTGCTCTTTAATTGGGTTGAATCGATTCTATTTCCTTCAATATATCGATTTATTCACCTTGTTACTTTGATAAGAGTCGAACATTTCAGATTTCTTACGCATTTGACATTCTTGATTTGAATGCCGTTAGCACTCAATTCTGCACACTTTGTGGATGAAAGTGTTTGGAAGATATTGATAAAAATACTTAAGAAAATTTTTTTCATGATGTGACCTGAAATGTGTTCGATGAATTCTCTTTTTTATTATAATAGCTTTCTTAATTATATTCTTTTGTTTGTATTCTTGTATTCTAAGTAGAAAAACATTAATAAAAATGCCAAATATAAAAAGAAAATTAAAGTAGTTTATAAAAAAGGCGTTTTTAATGTCCCTTCATCTGAAAATAAACAATGTTTTTTCAGTAATAACCTGAAAAGGAAATGCAATGATTTATTGATGTCAAAAAAATTTGAAAAGTTCACAAAATTAGATAATTACTGTTTTTATATTGATGATTGATTGGTCTTTGATATTTATTTCAAACACAAAAATAGTTATTACAAACTCTCAAAGAAGACTTTAGGAATTTGATTATAATGATTAGAATTTGTAATTATTATCCTTTATATAATTTTGAAGCAAATGAATTTAAATAATTTTGAAGTATTTCAATTCGTTATCCATTTTTCTAATACTTGTTTCTGAAAAAATATTAAATATACTTTTTAATTAATAGAATTTAAAGTTTTTTCAGCTAATCCTAAGTTTATCGAAAATATTTACACTTATCAAAAACAAATTAAGCAAATTTATTTATTTATTTACCCACCAGGGAAAGCTGCATATGCTTATGCTGCTGACTATATACAGTTAATCTTTTGGAATTTGGATTAAATAAAGATCCGAATATAGTATAGAATATGTACGAAGTGCAGACGCGTAGAGTACTTCTTTATAATGCAAGGGTGTCAAAGAAAATAATATTAGGAATGAAAGATTGCAAACATTATAGAAGGAAATCTGCCGAGTAGATGGGGAATAAAATGGTAGATACAATATAGATGTGGAAAGTATTTCAAAATAAATTTAAAAGTCCAAACCCAGTAGTACTGTATAGTAAACGTTAAAAATTTTTTAAATATCTCTTGGATGTTTATAAGGATAGAAATTGTCTTTTTTTTGTATACACAACTGTACTCAAAAATATTTCTGTCGTGGTGGTGCAAGTAAACATTATCTTAAACCAATCATCTGTAATATTTGCTGAAGTAAAGATGAAAATATTTCCTAAGATCCGCGTTTGATTTCTTACATTATAATCACCATTACTTTTTATAAACTGAATGATCATATCATGTTTGGTAAATCTCAATGGTTTTCAAACTCGTTTTAGCCATTTCATAATCAGTAAGTTGAGAATTCAAGAACAATCAGTGAGATATATATAATTCAACGATTGTTAATATTAATTTCCAATGCTATTTCTTTCTTGAGTATGATCTTGATATATTTTACGGACTCTACATAACATTTTCCAGTAAATCGATACAGTAAGTACCTTTCCTGAAATTTTTATACTAACATCTTAAGAAATGAAGGGAAATAAACTTTATAATTTATATATAATGTTGTTATAATTGCAAATGAGAAAAGGGATTGAAAGAAAGGAATATAAACAAGTTGTGTATGATGTGAATAGAAAATATATTTGATTTTTTTCTTTTTGTAGCTGACTGTAAATTGCGAAAACTGTATTTTGGATATGTATTTAGTTCCTAATATCTTAATTACAAATTACATTTATTTTTCCAATTCATTTAAGTTGTTTAATTGTTCCTTCATTTACAGATCGTAGTTACATCTCTGAATCATCAATGATAGCAGTAAAAGCTGAACTTATAAATGAAATTTGTTCCATTTCAAATATGGAAATTTGACTGAAAAAATTGAATGAGATGCGCGAAAAATAACAAAATTTTCGGCACATCGGAAACACTTTCTCACGCGTTTCCTTGTTATGAAGCAATTAAGATTTGATCCCTAACTTATTTCGATCAAATCTCACTTTGAATTTTGTTGGATGAAAATAAATTGAAAGTGGTCTGGCATTAAAGAAAAAATTATGTATAGATTGATTTTTCATGGATTCTCGGAAAAGGAATTAATGGAATTAAACTCTTAGTTCTTATACTTTGATATTCTCCTCTGATTATTAGCCATTGTGTTTTTGAATTAACTTCGATATTTTATTCCTTCATAAGATTTACATAAATAATTATTTTTAAACTACATAAAAGGAAATAGTTTTTAATTTGCTCAAAAATCTTAGTATTATCATTTCAAAAAACTGGAATTTTGCATATATCATATAAATTTTCTCTAAATTATTTCATCAGTATCAATTTACATTAAATGTTTTTAATTACTTCTTTAAGCTATAATTTTTATTTTTATTTTTGCATTTATTTTCAGCATCATTAAATACATACCATAAAGCAATGAATGTCTGCATTTATTTTAAAATACTGGGTACAAAATGTACAATGAAAAACACTCTAAGAAGAAATTTATTCCTACCCCTTCTCTTAATTATGGAACATTAGACAATAACATGAACGTGTTAAACATGTATAAATTTTACAGCTGTCTCAGTTTAATGATTCCGTACCAATAAAAACATTAGCAACCCTACCTTATTGAAATAATATATCGAATGAGAAAAAAAAATTAAATTACACCATTCTTGAAACGGAATATTAACATGGACAGAACGAAATATATATATATATGAAGTTTTAATTCTTTCTTGAGGCACACAGACGGTTTGAAAAAAATAAAAGAAAAAAAAACATGTATTTTATTCACGGAAAAGAATATGTAAAATGCGCCAGACGTAGTAATCACAATGACGTCATGAAAACTAAAAGGGATTGAGATAAAGAATAATTGCTAATTGAGAAAAAAATGGTAATTTTCTTTAATTTTTTTTTCTTTTTTTGTTTAACATTATATGTAAAAACTTAATACGTTCCTTTTTATAAGATATTTCTAAAAAAAGCGTGCAGGACAATACAGCGTAAAGTCACAAGAAATGTGACAGTTTCAATAACTTTCGCAATTTTCATTGTAGCAGGACAAGAACCATATAATTTTTAATGACTCAATGGAATTATTTTACGATACTAAAATATTTGTTAACTAAATGAATGACTAAAATTAATTATCTCTTAAAAACAATATATCATTTATGGATATTAATTTTTCATGCAACTGATTTATAGTCTGAAATATAGTCTACATGTAAAACTGAGAAAAGTTACGATTAAAGGGTTTTGATTTTTGAGGTTTTAAAAAATAGATTCCCTTCTGTTAAAACAGTTTTATCATTTAACAATAAAACATTGTGCTGAACGTTTTTCTGAATAGAATTGTGAAATAGAAGCAAGTTTCCTAATTATAAATATATAAAAAAATTAATAAACAATTATTGTCTTAAAGAAAGTATAGGCAAATCAAATAAAATACACAGAATACTCTGATTCAATTGAGAAAACTATATAAATTTTAATCAGCAAACTAATTCTTCAGAACTATCAGTTTCATAGAAATAATAAGAGTAGAATTTTACTTTACATTAACAAAAAAATAACTATAAATAAGAGTATTAAGTTACAAAAAGTAAAAACATGAACAATCAAAAAAATTATCTCAGCTTTACTGCTTAGCGAGATGTATATTTAGAAAAGACTCGAGGATTCACTTCACTTCCTTTAACGCTTCTTTATTTAAGTTTTTGAGAATAAATGTGGGCTAAAAGGGGGATGTCATCTATCAACCATGTTAATCAAATTATAGCCAAATGCAACCTACGAATCGAAGTTTAATAGGATGAAATTGAGGGAATGAATGTAGGTTTATAGAGCAAGAGTCACATCAAGCTGATTGACCATTGACCGAAAGTTAGCCTTGCTATAATATTTCACTATTAAAGTATGATTTATGAATTATAGTCTCGAAGCAAAAATTGAACAATAACATACCAAAATTTGGTATACATATTAAAATTGTTCATATACCAAAACTTCTAAATTACAAATTTCATGTAATTCCATTTAATAAGGTACCTGAGAGTAATACATTGATCTTATAATTATTAAGATAGCAGATGTTTTCTTAATAAACCCTGGAATTTGAAAGTGAAATAATTACAAAATTTTCAATAAAAGAAATTTTATATATAAAAAATCATGAAGTTTTATTATTTTATTTTGTATAATATATATATACAAATAAAATCCATAAATAATATTTAACATGTTCAAAAGCAAGTTATAAAGACTGTTCAGGAATTCCCCATTTTACATTCAAAACTGTAAAAATGATGAAAAATTAGCTATTTATATAATTTTAGGAACCTTTTGTGGATATTCCCTAAGAAATGATGTCCTACGAAATATTAGCTCATATTTTGTGGAGCTTCATTTCATGGACAGACACTGAGCTTTTTTGTTAGTGTACCAAATACAAAATTCAACATTTTCAAATATTAACGATCAATGTACCATCCCATACTGCAAAAATGGTATCCTCAAGCTATTCAAATACATTATACTACCTCCCATTTGTATAAATTATTCTAACAAGGTAAAATTAAAAATTTTCTATGATATTTAGGTGTTAGGGAATTATTCTCAGCTGACTACGTCAAAATATTAAATTTAATTTCTTTAGCGTTTTTTGTAACTCTACAAATTTGTCCGAAAGGTCCATCTTATTGAAAAATAAATTTCAACTCCCTTAAGCTGAACAGTATTCTATGAGTTGTACGTCTAAGATTCGTCAATACTTCCCAGTGTTCGTATTAATAAGCAAAGCTACAAAATAATTTGAAACTATTTTCCAGAATATCAATTATTTACCTTTAAAGCACATGATTCATATGAAGTCTTTCTTTAATTATGTTCTAATATTATTAAAAACCATTTAGCCCATAAATAGTTTCTTCATAATTCAGGAATCTGACTTTAAATATTTCTTATTCGAAAATATAGCATTTTTTCTGGCAATGTTGTTTGTCATGATATTAAAAATATTTTCTATTCGTATTATTTTACGTTTATTAGTTTATGCTGCGTTTAATTGATTTTGACAAATTTTGTGAAATCACAGCTATTTAAAATACGTGTAAACGATGGCACCGAAACTTTTCCATTAAAGCTATGAATAATTATAGCAGCAAACATATTTCGTAGATCAGCAAGGCGAAAAATGAGCCTAGCAATTTTTGAGACTGTTTTAATTTTCAACTAGGTATCTTCTATACAAAATCAACATATCTAAGTTTTATCGCATTTTCCATGGTACAATTTTAGATCATCAAATAAATTTAACTATACAGGGGATTGATATTCCCTTCGAAGCAAAAAACTCTCTTTTTCTACATCAATTTTCATAAATTCTTTTCTTCTCGGCATTTTAACTAATGTCCAATTGAGAAGTTTTCAGAGCTAATAAATAAATCAGGTTATTCCAGCATATAAAAAACTTGTATATCGATGTGTAATTATTAGTTCGTAAATAAAATACAACAATAAACCTAATTGTCCTTATACTTGCTAATATTTTAAAATGTAAGAAAAAATATTTTGATTTTTCTTTTTACATTAGTTTTGTTTTCATATTTTTCTTAAAAATATTAACAGTTATGTATTTGAAATGGATTCATTAAGTGTATTTTCCATCTTCTCGTTCACTGGTATATTTAACTCGACTTTCCATAATCATCGACTCTCATTATAAATGTTAGAATGAGTGTATGACCAGTGTTAATAATAAGTCTCGTAGTGGCTTTAGTGTCAGTTTTTAATTTAATCAGTAAATATTCTAAAATGGAAGATAAGAAGAATCTGCAGTTATGTACAAAGTTAGATCTGTAGAGTGACTTTCCTGAAGTCATAGTTGTTTGCAAGGCTTACCGAGATGGTCGTTGTTATTTTATTTGGTAAATTTACCTGTTTTGGGGTGTAAGGAATCGAAGAAATGTAATGCTCTGTTGATTCTTAAAAGTACTTTCATTCTATTTTGCATTATGTGATAAATTTTCTGAAATCGAGTGTGATTCATACAGGAATCACAATGTTTTCGTTAATCTATAGTTGAAGAGTTGTACGACTACTGATGGCTTTATTACTTTCACCAGAGACCATAATACCAGTATGCGAAAGTATTTATTTCATATACTTGTTTTGTTTAATATTAATATGCTTATCATTAATTCATGAATAATCAGCTGATTCGTAGAAAACTGGAGTTCTTATAATATTACAAAACGCTTTCTTTAATTTGCAGTTATTCCATAATATGATAGCAAGCATATTAATGTACTCTTTCACGTATTGTAGTTCTCTTTTAATAGTCGATCTTAAACATTAAAATGAAAGAGACAAAAGAAGTAAACATATGCAAAGGTATTATCATCTTTTTGATATAGTTTAAAATAAAAAGCAGATAACAAACATTTTTATGGTTGGTGAAAAAAACATTATAACTCTTTTACATAAAGATAACGTTACAACATTTTATCGTTATATGCCTTTGACATTTGAGTGATGCAGTTTGAATAAACTTATCTTTAGATCCTTCACACATCATAAAATGGTAACAAACACAAGGCATATTAAAGAACTTTTAAGTAGCATTTAATTTCATACCCTAAGCGATCATTGATAATAAGATTATTGATAATCAATAATCTAAATTAGCCCTTTTGTTCAAGAGAATATATTTTTATACGGAGACTGCAATTTAACATTAATCTAGCCAAACTGAATATTAGTTCAACTTTATTTCTTTCTTGTTAAAAAAAAAGATAACTTCAGTATTAGGTCAAATGTTTTCAAACCGGCGTGTAATGTTAAACAAGGAGTTATTACTCATAATTTGGAGGAAGATTTTTCTATATTTTTCCCGTAGCAGTTATAACAAATTATTTTAAGATTAAATACACATCGCTTGTTTCTTCATATGTTCACTTTTTCATTCGCTTAGCCCCTGAAATATAGTAGCCGGTATGGAATGACACACAAAAAGCGAAACTGCTCCACTTTAAGTAAAAACTCTGTTACCTGATGGAGCAGCTATTTCTCTATAATTTTTCGGGACTCACAGCGTATTGTGTAAATCTAATTTCTTCACATGATCGTAGTACAATTAATTCTGCTCACTAATGTGAATCTTTGGAGAGCATATCCGTATAACAGATGTTCCATTGCGATCCGTAACACTTTTCTTCTCCAGGACAATGCAAGACCTCACACAATTTGAGTAACTAAAGAACAATGAAAGGAATTTCAGTGAGTGAGACTTGAATATCCTGCCTATAGTGAGGAAATAGCACTTTCGGATTTACAATTTCCTTGGACTCGTCTACAAAGTTTCGTCAAATGGAAAATGTTTGCTTCCTTATACGTTCAACTTCTATTTATCATATAAAAACAAAAAATGCAGTACCTAAAAAATATGTTAATATTCAAGCAAAATAAATAAAGAAAAGTAGCACTGACTCAATTCTAGAAAAT
>BMAW01083687.1:0-10798 GCA_019974015.1 Nephila pilipes
GGTATTTCAATCGCAAAAGTCAAAGAAAATATTAGATAAGAAAACTTTCAGACAGAATTACTAAAAAATATTAAAAGTGTCAGTAAAAAAAATTAACTTTGAGAGTGAGAGTAAACATTAAAAAAAAAAAAAAAAACTTCCAAAACTTACTGCACCTTGCTAGTTCACTTTCAGATCAAATCGAACTATCGGGGAAAATTTTGTGTAGTCCTTCTTCTCTCTAACAGAACATCTATCTGTCGACTACGCTCCAACTAGATAAGCAATAGACTACGATACACATTGCGCATTCTCAGTTGACGTCACGTCTGAAAACCACCAATTAGAAGCCTCTGAAGTTATTCCAAGAACCGCCGGAGCGATGATAATACTGAAGAAAAATAGAGATACAATCCGCGAGCTACCAGCGAATACGTCGAAGGGGGTGGAGGAAAAGAAGAGGCGCACGAGAAAAAGAAGAGGCGCACGAATACTTAAGAACGATTAAAAACGTCGATGTAAACAAGTCTCGTATTAGTTTTTTTAGCTCTGCGTTTGTGAAATGTGTTATTCGGAGAGATTTTAAGATTTTATTTTAGTTTTGAAAAGGATTTTCATTTGAGTAATTATTTGTATATGTCGCAAACTATTCGTATAACATTGTAAAAATGTCTTTAATTACTTACTTCTGGTCTTTAATTCTTGAAAAATTATAAGACCCAGTAACGTTAAGAATTATTAAGATCAACGTTGAAAATGGTTTTCATGCATGGGAATATTTATGAACGATGCTGACGATATTTGTCAAAAAATGTGCGCCATTACATTGTATTTTATTTTTTTTTTTAAATGTAACAAAATTATTGATTGTTTGGATTGTTTTTATTTCAGTTGGTTCTGAAATTGGAATAAGAGAAAAATGCAAGCTATGTTTATTTTATAGGAAATGCCATAATAGTGTCATGAAATTTTAAGATTTTTGTTTGGTTGGCTATAATAACGTTGCACTAGAAACAACACTGGAGCCATTTGCATCGGACCTCGACATTTTGAACCTCGGTCAAGTGACGAGGAGGACATTTGAGATAGCACCCTCCTCTCCTAACTTCCACACCACGCCAAATTAAGATATTTTGGTCACTTTGCAACACTGTTTATCGATGACTATACAGCAATGATGCTCGACAAGAATTCGAATATTTTTTCTTCTTCTTAAGTGTAAGTTAATGTAATTTAAACTGTTCTTAATTGACTGAGAAATTTCTAGACATTTCTTGTATTTTGTTTTTTTCAGATATATGTTTATATATTTAAGTTAGTAAGGTTTTACTATTTTCGAAAAAATAATATACACCAGTTCTTACTTCCAGTAATACTGTACGGCTGTAATAAATTAGGAATATATTCACACGGGATAAAAAGATGACAAAAATAGCTTTTATTCCAGATTATTCTTCAACGCATTGAAGTAAAATTCAGATGTTTTTCGACAAGAATAAGATATTTCAGAGTATACTTTTCTTAAAGAACATAGATTTAATTTAAACACGAATTTAATGTGTATTTTGGAACCAAATATTCTCAGTCTAGTCTAGCATCCTTATTGTCAAATCCCAAACACTGTTTAATAATAAAAGACTATCTGGTGTTTCATCATCATTGTCTCACAATTTTTAAGTCACCTATTTTAAACTCATAAGATTTGGTATTGGGAGCCACTTTCGTTTGTGCTGTAATACAAAATTGGATTTTTTTTATTATATTTATTGTTTTAACACGGACATTTCATATCTGAGATTTTTTAAAACGTTTTTCTGAATTTCACTTGGTGTGTGTGTGTGAGTGTGAGTGTGTGTGAGTGTGTGTGTGAGTGTGTGTGTGTGAGAGAGAGAGAGAGAGAGTGTGTGTCATCAAATTTTCGATCGTTAATTTAATCAACTTCCCATCAAGCTAGAGCTTTGAAATTTTGAGAATCGTTCGTACTCGCCTAACAATGAAATATTTAGACGTTTGCGACAAGTTTTAACTAATATTTCAATAATTTTAATAAGTCAAAATATTCTTTCTTCTCGGCGCTTTTAGGATTGAGGAAAAAATTTCTTTCCCCCTCTAGGTTCACCGGGCACTCCCCACGCCGCATGAGGTATCATATAACTTTTGTACTCACAAAGGGGAGATACTATCTCCCCTTTACTAACTCCGAAATAGTAAGGATTGCTGACTTTTAGACATTAATCATTCGCAAGAAAGAAAGTTTCCAATATTTGGCGCCATGTCTTATCACAATAATTTTTTCTGAATTTTGGTTCCCATTTTTTTTAATAGAATGACTTACAAACTTTCAAATGCATGTTTTAAATTTATGAGTATTATGAATTTTTTAATACGCTCACAAATGTCTCTTTTTAAGTAAATTTTAAAGTTAAAAATAACTAATAGTTTTAACTAATATTTCAATAATTTTCTCTAATAAACTTTGCCACCATATAAAAACGTTGTTTTTAAAAACGTTGGTTTTTATATCGAATTATTTATAATGTTGTTTTAAAAAAAATTTGGCACAGATGTAAATGTTTGACGCAGTATATTCAGATTTTATTTTATGCCATGAACTCCAACATTCATTCACACAGAATAAATGAAAAATTTCTTTTGTATTCGATAAAAGGCACAATATATATAATTCATTACATCGTGAAAAACTTATAAATTTTCACCACAGGAATAAGCCAATCATATTATCCATCCCTTTGATTCGATATGTGAAACAGCTTTACTTATTAAAATCCTGAGCTAAATATTTATAATTAAATGGACTTTGTAAGATAATTAATGCATACATTTGATTTTATTATTAATTTTGGTTTGGTTTTATTAACTTCTCTAGAAGCAACACGAAGGCTATCGGCAGAATGCCCAAGGGAACCGAGCTCTACCCAAAGGATTTAGAGCTACAAACCGGCCCCCGGGAGGGCAATCACCCTGGGACTCAACATTAATTGGCAAAAAGAGAGAAAAAATTTCTTTTTCAATTTTTTACAACAAAAGGGTAACAAAAAAAACCAGAGAGCTATTGGCAACGGACCTCGCAATTTTGAGCCTCGCTCAAGTGACGAGAGTGACACCTGAGCCGGCACCCCTCAACTAACTTCCACAACACGCCAACGGAAGGACTTTGGGCCCCTATAGATTGAACGTGCAACAGCCCCGGCAACACGGCGGATCTTGAAGGGCATCAAGCCTCGATCGTGCGACTGAGCGAAAACCGTCGGCAGCGAGTCCGCGAACATGACCACTAGGCTACCACAGCCACATTATTAAGGTACAATATGATGGACTTGACATTTTTTTCATATTTATTTACACAAAATAACCACTTTAATTAACTTTAAGAAATACCTGAATAACATTTATAAAAAATATACTTGTTTGGAGATGAATTACAAAGTAAATCCGAGGTTCTGGTGTGGACGGGAAGAAACAAGAATCACATTTCCACGCCAAGACAACATAACATATTGTTAAGCTGCATTCAAGCTATATAGAATGTAAGTCTTTCTAGTTCTCTAAAATATTCTTTTTTTTCCCACAGTACTATTTACATTAAGAATACGATTTTAAAAGTAATATTTTAAACATATTTTTAATAATCAGATTGATTACCGCTAATGGAAGCTTCGGTATGTGACGGTTATTCACATAGTAAAAAATTTAATTTCCGCACTTCATTTTATCTTAAAATTTATAAATAAAAATTATATTTGATAAAAAGATTTTACTTTATATGAGCAAAAAAAAACGTTTTGGAAAATCTTAATGCCTGCTAATAATAATTAAATTTGAAATTGTTATTTAAATTTACGTATTCGCGTTTCTTTTTCTTAAATAGTGTTCATTCATTTTTAAAATATTATAATCAACATAGTTAAAATAATTTTGTTTGAAAAACAAATTTATTAAACCTTCTATTATTCAGAGACAAAATTACAACTGTTTAAATCTTAAAATATTAACATAGATCAATAAGTCCAGAGACTGGCAGTCAGGTTTTTGCGATTTCCTCCTGTCAAACACTGCCAGTCAATATAATCCTGTTGATCAGTTACCTTTTCAGAGGTGATCAGTGAAATCCCGCCGGCGTATCCCAAAACTGTACCATGACTGCCAGCCTGACTGCTGCGTTTCGGACAGCTTTCGCCAGCTATGCCTCAGATGAGCTGCCACTTCGACTCCTGGAGTGTAGTGATGTATCCATGTTTCTTCATGAATCACGCATGTGACATGAAATCTTTTTGTTGCCGATAAATGGCGATAAACAGCTTTGAATCATCGACTCGTTGTAGTTTTCCATCAGAAACAATCCAGCACCCACTTGGAAAAACCTTTTCAGCTCAATTTCATAGGATAGTAAATACGCTTCCATGATATCTATGTCATCTCGCAATCTCCACGGGCTTTGCTGATCTTTCTGTTTATAATTTTGTCCACTTCACTAGCATTTTCAGTGTAACGGCTACAGGTCCTATCCAGGCGTTCCGTCGGTGTATCAGTACGACCACGTTTAAACTCAATGACAACCACCGACCGTCGTTGCTTTGATGGACAAGAGTGGGTAACATTTTCTAGAATCCGTTGTTTCGCTTGCACGGTGTTTTACCGTTAAAAACAATGTTTTATCAGAACAAAGAACTCAGTGTTTTCCATTTTAAAACAAACCTGAAACGACTACTCCAACCTCGATAACTCAGCTGTTTCTGGTCGACCGGGAATTTGACGCGTTTCAACGAGTTAGCTCTCCTGAAAGACCTACAGTTGCTGGTTTACTGCGAGCGCCATCCTGGATTAGTCTCAGGAACTTGTGATCCCATTGTATCGATTGAAGAAAAGTATTTAATCGAAAATTAAATCAATGTTGCTTTTATTCTTCAAAATAAAGTCGCAGCCTGATAAATAAAAGTTTTAATACATTAAGGATACTATAATCAGAGATGGTTAATTACAGCTTAGCTATTCTCACTTATTTATCAGGTTTAGAATAATTTCCAATATAATAAAATGTAAGGCTTTTATTTTATCCCATGAGAATCACCCGATGATGTAATATAACAATGTTTATAGCATTTAAAATCTTCTATTTGAAATACAAATATGTTTAATCAAAACAAAGGTGAAATAACTCACTGACGTTAACGTTTCAAAGTATCTTTTAAAGTATAGAAAATGATTTAGCTTATATGAAAGTAACACAACTGAACGCCAAGTAAGTATGGAGAAACATGAACTACATTTAACAACACAATGGAGAATAAAATGAGACAAATGATACATATTATACACACGCATATCAGTAAATATTCAATACTAATATTTCACATAAAACTAATTTTAATTTCACAAGTTTCCCATTCCTCTATCTCAAAGTAAAGGGTTCATTCCATTTTCAGATCAATTCTATCCTTTAGTTTGTGCCCTCATGCGCTCCATAAAATCTATTGAATAAAATTTTACATACTCATAAACTGTCAGAATAATCCCTGCTGGACTAGTGTATGTCCTTCATCTATACTACGTGTCTGGAGAAATCCTACTATAAAGGCAAGAAAGAAAGGTAAATTTCTCTCTCTTCTTCTGTAGTCAAAATGGTGGAGCTGACCTCTTTTCTAATTCTTTTATATACATTTATTTCCTCTCCTCTGCACAGCCAAATGAATATAAATAATCCTAAAGTTATACAAGGTGTTATAATTTTAACCATGCATTTGGAATGTCTTAGTTTATACTTAGTCATAAATCTTTAAATTCCTTATATATATATCTCTAATCACTCCTCAAATTTTGATGGACAGATGGCCCTTCAGATGTCAACATACCGTCGGGCCTTTGACGCTACAAACATTCATATTAACAAGCTATGAAATACAATGCAATAACGCAAAATTAAGTCAGAGACAAACCCAACATTGAAAGATAATGAAATACAGTAATATTGAAAACATGATAATTAAACACAATATAAAAATTAAGTAGTTGAAAGTTTCTCTTTGATAAAGGCAAAAGTACAACCTTTGTCATTGGCCTTTTATGAATGCCACTTTTTTACCAAAGTATTACAACTCGGATAATATTACGCTGACCTGAATGAATTTTAATAATCTCTGCTAAACACCACTTTATCGGAGAATAGTTATTAGAATCCTTTACCAAAACTAAATCTACTTCTTTGATTTCTACCTTTCCTTTATACCATTTAGGTCGATTTAACAGTTTATTTAAGTATTCCGATGGCCATTTTTTCCCAAAATTTTGTGCTACCTTTTGAACCAACTGATATCTACTGAAACGATTAATAGGAATATCTGTATAATTATGCCCAGATAATGTAATTAATGATGAGCCAATAAGAAAGTGTGCAGGTGTCAATGCCTCAACACCATTTGAATCATTTAAAATGGTGCATAGCGGCGAGAGTTAAGAACATCTTCAATTTGAATAATTAGAGTCAAAAATACTTCATAAGTTAAAATTATTTTTCCCACCACAAGCTTCAAGTGATATTTAAGGGATTTTACATTGACTTCATATAAAACTCCGAAGTGAGGATCGGAGGGGGGATTTAAATGCCAATTTATATTTTCAGAAGATAAATTAAAATTTTATTCCTTCCTCTTTCTTACCCTTCAGACTATATTTCAGCGTTGCTTTTAATCCTCTATGAGCACCCATAAAATTTCTGTCGTTGTCCCTGAAAATATTTGAAGATTTGCCCCGCCTAGCAACAAAATGTTTAAGTGCTGTTAGATACGTTGAACTTGTTAAATCATTTACCATCTCGAAGTGTTAGACCATCGTAGTGAAACAAACAAATATACACACAAACGCCTTATTATAACAATTTTTTTCAGCTGCTGCACGTTCAATGTTTAAAAACCTTTTTTTTTTTTTAATTTTTACACGAGTATAATACGCACCCTCATCTTTACGGACCAAAACGTGCGAAAAAGAGTTTATTATAGTCATGATTTTGCGGTAATTTTTTTTTTTCAATCTGCCATTCACTTTGAGTATTCAATCTTGATCCAAAAACGGAGATAACGTTAATAGTTTATAACTGTTAGGAACACTCTTTTCCGAGCACAGAATTTCTGTCACAAAACGAAGTCCTTTGAACGTTTTCCACGATGCATTATAAAGCATAGAAAATATCATAACTGCTAGCTAACGTTCCACGGGTAGCATGAAATAGAATTCTGCTATTATGCAAGAGTATCTCTAGCACCAAGCCACTACTCTTATCATTTTCAAGTAAAAGGATTTTTCATTGATGACGTCTAAAGGCTCAATAGTGTTATAACCTCCTTAGTCCCAGCATCGTCTGAAAGAGACACTTAACAACACTTTTAAAAAATGCCTCCAAGTTAAATAAAAGGCATCAGTGGTATCCTGAATTAGTTATTTTTCTTATTGATAGATGGTGGTTCTGGAAAAAAATTATTTTTAGTGAACATTTTGCATTCGTAGCTTATTTACGGTAAAATGAAAATGGTGTTTTCCGAGAGAAAGAAAATTATACGCTTGCGCATCTCTAAGTGTTTCTATTTTTTATTACTTGTGTAATAAAAAAATTATTAAACACACTGTTGCATTCCTTAAGCTTGCTGTTTATATATAATAATATTAATTTCTTATTCAAATCTCCAGTTACTCTACTATATGAAAATTGGTTGCAACCAGAAAAAGAAGAAAATTCTGTGGTAGAATATGTGCTTTCCCTGATGAATAGGTTAAATAAATGTCAGGAACTTGCCGTCACAAATATGGAAGAGAATAATCAACAAAGAAAGAAATGGTATGATAAGAACAGCATTAAAAGAAAAATTAAACCTGGAGACAAGGTACTTGTTCTATCTACCTCGCCGAAAAATAAGTTATCCGTCAAATGGTATGGACCTGGTACAGTGGAAAACAAAATTTCTGAAACCAATTATAATGTAAATCTCCCTGATAAGAAAAATCCATGCGAAATTTATCACGTAAATTTACTTAAACCATGCTATCAAAGACCTGAGTTCATAAATCTAGTTATTGCCCACAATGAAGAAACTTCAGAGTTAGATGAAGAATTTCCAGCAGTTGAAAACGATAGAAATATTTTTAATCTCGACGAGATTCTGAAGATCAGTGAAGTTGAATCCAGATTAAATGAAGAACAAGTAAATGGGTTAAGTAACCTATTGTGCAAATATTCTCGTTGTTTCTCAAACGTTCCTGGACTTACCAATATGGTCAAATTTGATATTGAACTTACAGAGAAGAAGATGATTTGTGCAAAACCATACAGAATGTCTCCTAGACAAACGGATATTTTAAAGGCAGAAATCGACAAATGCTACAAAAGAAAATAATTGAAGTTGGAGAAAGTGATTTTACATCACCAATGATCCTAGTGGAAGCAGCTGGAAAGGAACCCAGACCATGCATTGACTTTAGGAAGCTGAATGAAATTAAAAAGACACAATATTTCCCTATACCTAACATCGAGGAATAAATTGAAGCAGTTGCTGCAGCGAATTACATTAGTGTGCTAGATCTGTCGAAGGGTTATTGGCAGATACCCTTAACCAAGGAAGCGCAAAGATATGCAACATTTGTTACCAGTTTCGGATTCTTTTGACTGCTTAGAATGCCATTGGGACTGAAGAACGATCCCTTCTACTTCAGTAAAATGATGGCTGAACTATTGAGAAGGTATGAAGAATTTGCTGTACCTTATCTTGATGATGTAGCAATCTACTCCCTCGACTGGACTGAACACCTGCAACATCTTGACCGAGTTTTGGAAAGGAATGACAAGGCTAAATTATGCCTTAAAATATAAACAAATGTAGATTTGTTCAATCAGAAGTTAAACATCTTGGACATTACGTTGGACAAGGGAAGAGATATCCTAACGAGAATAAGATCCAAACTATCCAGGAGTTTCCAGTTCCCTCATCGAAGACTGACATTCGAGCATTTTTGGGATTAGCAGGATACTATCGGAAATATATATCACAGTTTTCAATTTTAGCTGCACCATTGACTGAATTATTAAAGGGACGACATAAAAGGTCCAAAATTCTTTGGAACGAACAGTGTCAACTGGCGTTTCAAGAACTTAAAAAGCTTCTCACCGATAACCTTGTGCTATATGCTCCAAAATTTGATGTTCCTTTCAAATGCGATGCATCCGATGCGGGGATAGGAATAGTTTTATCTCAAAAAGATGAAAAGGGAGAAAAACATCCTGTAATGTATCTGAGCAAGAAATTTACATCCACTGAACGAAAATACAGTACTACTGGGAAAGAATGTGCGCCATCATTTATGTTGTCAAGAAATTGCAATGCTATTTGGATAGACAGTATAAATTTCATATCCAGACTGACAGTAATCCCTTAGTATGCCTTAAGAAAAACTCTGGTGTTAATCCTAGACTGATGAGATGGTCATTAGCTATGCAATCTTGGAACTATGAAGTCATTCATAAAAAAGGGAAGGAGCACCAGAATGCTGATTGCCTAAGTAGACTATTTTAATGGGAAAGTTATATGTGAAAATGATGTATTTAATGTAATAATTTCGTGGAAATAGTTTTTTTGTATATGTAAACACAGTGTATTATTTGTATGTGTTTATTTTACTTTATTTCATTAGTATGCATATATTGTAATTCCTTAAATAAGTAAATCTTTCTGAAATGCTTTTTACTAATTTAAAAAGATCTTAATGGGAGAGGAGTTGTGATGTCATGGCTCGCTTACATATTTTTTTTTTGTTTGTTACTTTATTCTTGGAAATGTTATACCCTACTAGATTGAAGTCATTTCCCCCTGCAACAGCGGAAATTGTTACGCTGCTCACCCAGACGTCAGACAGTTTAGCAGATGAGACGTTGTCCTTCGCGAGTGCAGTGCACTGTAGTTGAATGCTGGGGTAATTTTGTATGAGTGATATGAAATTGTTAATAAATGATTTTGAAATTAAAAATTCATGCCTCAAAATATTTTTGCCACTACGGTACAAAATGAATTTGTTGATAATATTCAGCTATCTATTCAATTAAAGTAATCTCATAAATCAGAGCAAAGTTATAGATCTAATTGTTCGACAATGACCAAAGATATTTGGAGATTGTTCATGTTTCTTTATTCTGTCTAAGTTTTAGTTTAGTCTTTTGAGCATCGCAATAGAGGTATTATGAGGGCTATTGGAGACGGAGCCCGTAATTTTAGACCACTGTTAAGTAACGAGGACGACACCTGAAATGGAACTCCCCTCTCCTAACTTCAACACCACGCCAATGGTAGGATTTCGATTACCGACAAGTGCAACGTGCATCAGCCAAGACTACATTGCGGGTGTTTTGTGGCATCAATACCTAAACTCCCGCCTTGAAGAAACCACCAGCCACGAGTCGGTTTAGTTTAGTTTTTTTGAACGTCGCTCTAGAAGCAATGCGAGGGCGTTTTGCGAAGGGCCTTGTAATTTTGAACCTCGGTTAAGTGACGAGGACGACAACAGAAATGGAACTCACTTTCCTAACTTCCACACCACGCCATTGGGAGGATTTCGAGCACCAAAAAATGCAACGTGCATCAGCCAAGGCTACATTGCGGGTGTTTTGTGGCATCAATACCTAAACTCCTGACTCGAAGATACCGCCAGCCACGAGTCGGTTTAGTTTAGTTTTTTTGAACGTCGCTCTAGAAGGAATGCGATGGCGTTTTGAGAAGGGCCTTGTAATTTTGAACCTCGGTTAAGTGACGAGGACGACACCAGA
>BMAW01083692.1:0-15587 GCA_019974015.1 Nephila pilipes
TATTAATTTATATAGGTTTATTATAAAGAAAGATAGTTTTATTGTTTTATTTGATATAAGACATATTTATTAAAATGTGATTATACATGACGGTTTGTTATAAATAAATAATTTAAAGGTAAATGTTTTATAGTTCATGTAGAATATAAAATTGAGTATTAAATCTGTAAATTTAGAATATTCTAAACCTATCAGCTACCTCATCAAATGTAATTCCTGTTGGTTGTACACTGCACTGTTAAAATTAAGATTTTTAAAATTATATGCTTTATGATTTATAACTAAATAAGTTTTAAATTATTCTAAATTTTAGATTTACATATACCAATTTTTTTTTTTTTATTTTTTATATTCTACACAAGATATAATTAAGTTATGCACCTTTAGAGTTATTTTTTGATAACTTAAACCAAAAGTTAAGTCATTACTCTGTCACATTTTGTAAATGTGGTATATTTTCAAATACCAAAATGTCGAAATAACTCAATAGTCTTTCTTTATGACATTTGTGTCTATAAAATGAAGAAACCAAATTAATAATATATATATAATGTATATTTGTAAAATAATGACTAATTATGAAATGAGAGGTTTTTTTATGTTGGCTATTATAGTGGGTGGGAAATTATTCAATTTTTAACTTTAAAGTCATTTTCTCAAAACATGCTTTTTCAATTTTCAATCAAGACGTATGAAATACTAATTATTAGAAATGGATGAAAACTTGTACATATCTTCTAATTACTATTCTCTAGATTAAGCTAAATTTAAAGTAATTTGATGGAAAATATTTTTTTAAAATTTTTAATTTTCAAAAACTTCAAAATTTACATTTCAAGTTTTAAACTTTAAAAAATATTGACAAAGTATTTTGGAAAAGAAATAGGTTCGCACCTGAAATCAAATTGTTAGGTTTAATTTGGACTATTTTGATGGTATTAGCATAATATTTGAACTGTACGTTTAATTTGAAGTGAAACTCTCATTTCAGAAGAAAAAATTAAGTCTTCAAAATACACAACTTTTTTTAAAAATAAATTTTATATTTAACTATTAAATTATACACATGAAACCATTTTAAACTCATAAAAATTTTTCATCCATTTCTGATTGTTGCATAATACAGAAGTTTAAATAAAAGGCATTTTAGACACATTTTCGAAGGTTAAAGGGTCCTGACACCCCTTAAGATTATTCCCGGACCTATCCACTGTTCTGTATAATTTATTTGATCTAGAAGTCCTTAAACAAAAAACTAATTCTCTGTCTTGAATTCGCGCTTTTACGGTCTTTTATCGTACCATATTTTTTTCTTAACTGGCATCTCCTCCATTTTAGTTACAGCCACATCTTGACATCGTTTTAATCTATTAATTACTTGAATTCGGTTTGCAAGATCTTTCTCCTCATCTGGTTCATCTACCAAGTCTCAAGTTTTCAGGGTTATTAGTCCTTTCTAATTGTTCTTTGTATTGATCGCATGTCTTCTTTCATCATCTAATTGCAATAATTTTTTAACACGTTTTCAAGCTCTCGATTAGATTTGGCTAGAATTTCTTTCTCCCTGGTTTCTTCTTCCAGTTGTTCCTCCAACTGCCAAGTTTGGATTCAAGTGAGGATATAGCAGTCTCAGATTTGGACCTTTGAATATCTTTAACAACCTCTACAGAAAAGAAATCGTAACCAGATTTCTCTTTAGTAATTCGCTGTCTTATTCTCAACAAATACCTATCGTGTTGGTTTAAATGATTTCGCATACGGCTGCTTTGGTTTGAACCGTACCAAATTCCGAAACTTCCAAGATCGCTAGAGGCAAAACAGACTAATTCCATATTTAGAGGTTGTTTTATCAATTTTTCTCACCCGTAAAAGAAGAGAATTTATATCTTTTACATACTAAATCAATTGTTGCTCCGTATCTCTCAGGATTCTTCCATTCACAGACCCTGTACTAGTTATGAACTAAGAAAACTGAGTTGATTCCTTCGATATTATTTAAGGATTCTGACTCTTTCCTTTCATTAATTTAGGCATGCAGTTTTATATGACCCAGCGCATGGCAATGAAAACATCGGGGCCAGTACGCCTTTCAAAAGCCCTTTCCCTTGACTCAAGCGTTGGGGGGATAAACGGTTTGTTTGTGGGGAATCTCGAAACTAGTTTCTTCCTTTCATTCCCGATATAGGTTCTGTCGTTTTTATTAGCTCTATCACTGAATCTCGGCTTTCTTACTTCTTCATAATTGTCAAAAAGTTCTGCCAATTTCATTTGACTTAAAGTTTGCCCATGTCTAGGAAATGATCTCTCATCTCAAACTTGCACGTTTTTATTGGTCCGAGACCATCAGATCTTTTAGATCTTCAAAGTCTCAACTTCGCCCCATTAACCATTCTTCTAAATAATTCCTAATTTCAAAGCAAAATCTTTCCATGTATCTACCTTCTTTGATGCTGAACAAATTTTTGTCGAAGACTTGGACTTAATTTAAATCTTTGAGTAACAATTTTTACATAACCATAATTATCTGCTTGTTCTTCTGGTTCTGAGCAATTAATTGCACTATATCTAAAGGTAACAACCTCTCAATAAATGACCTACCAATCTTCCCTTTCAATTAAGGCCCTTTTTGCCTGACGTTCAAAAAATTACAAGATATAAACTTATGTCAGATTGTTTTGGATTAAACTCTGGTAAATCTCTTTAATCATTGAGGTGTGGAAGAATGCTTTTATGGAAGAATTTGATTCCTCCATTCTTAGGTAACCATTCTCTACTTTAAATTTTTCTAAATCATACTTCATTTGGAGTTCCTTTCTTTTAATTCATGTTCAGCTAATTGTAATCTTTGTTCCCTTTCACCCCTTCTAACCTTAATTTTTCCGTTTTTCCCATTCACTCAAATCTTAGTTTTTCGCTTTGAGTGAATCCTCTTCCCTTTTCTATTTGCAATAATAGTCTCAAACATGTTTTACAATTCCTCATCATATCCTTCACAATCAGTGATAGCCACTTTTATTTGCAAATTGTCATTTCTGATGTTACATTTATCCCTAATTCTTTTGCGATTTAGCATATCTTGCTTTTTCCCTTTTCCGAAAAAGCCATTTTTTTTTAAAAACAATAACAGTATATATATATATATGAAGTACAAATACTACCAACAATTTTCTATTCTCTAGAAACAACACACAAAAAATGTTCCCATACAAGAATAAACACTAGAGTATCATAAAAATTGTCTACAATTTAAATTCTCCACTTAAATTGTAAATACAACTCAAGAAATATAAAGTACTCTACCCCTTTGAAGTACTCTTGCGACTTGATGCATTAATAATCGGCGGGTCACTATTAGTGATGCTACTGATGATCACTTTTTCGACTGGGTGAGTCGCTCCTCCGGATGTTTATTCACATCAAATAATACGAATAATCTCCTGACTCCTTTGCTCCTGGCGAGTCACGCCTCCAGGTGCTTTTTCCGCAACTCGAGATAATCTCCTTTCCCTTTGCTCTTGGCAGCGCCAGTTCCACACAACACTCCTGTCACAGAATCCACCGCTGCCACCATTATTTAACCGCTTATTGTTTTGAAGATTATTTATTGTTAATCAGACAAATAGGTAAATTCTGATTTTAAAGTTTAAAATATTTAATGAGCTATGTACAGCGATTATACAAAAATATGTGACAGGAGATACCAGACGTCCGTCTGGACAGGAACCAAACGGGACTGACGCTCTTTTAGGACCATCGACCTCCAACGGTTTCGTCAGGCGAATTCCCAATCTTCTGGCTGCCGAAATAGCCACGACTTCTGCTGACATCCGGGGATCAGTGTGTCGCTCGGGCAGTCCAGATGCAGGAATTATCAAGTTTAGCTCGACCAACAAACATTGAAGAAGGCCGAGGAAAGTGGATATGCCACAGACGTTACAGTGGTCGAACACCCGGAGTTATGGTCTGGGGTGCGATTTCGTATCATGGACGATCCAATTTGATACGAATTGAGGGTAATCTCAATAGCAACAGGTACGTCCGTGAAGTGCTACAGCCCGAAGTCGTTCCTTTCCTTCAAGGCATCCCTGGAGCTATCTTTCAGCAGGATAATGCACGCCCACATGTTGCGCGGACTGTTCGAGACTTCTGTTCAGCACAACGCATGCAACTTCTTCCTTGGCCTGCTTATTCACCGGATATGTCGCCTATTGAGCACGTGTGGGATATGGTTGGTCGGCGTCTCGCTCGTGATCCGCGTCCTGCAGTTTCCAAAGACGAACTTTGGTTGCGCATACAAGCGATATGGAATTCTCTTCCTCAAGCAGATATTCAACATCTGTTTGACTCCATGCCACGTCGTATAGCAGCACTTATTGCAGCGCATGGTGGCTGCACCAAATACTGATTTCGGACGCTTAATTTGTTTCTTTTGTTTTGAAAATTTCATCATTTATTTGTATCAGTACAAGTCGTTTCTGCATTAAATTTCATTTGATTCTGATGATTCTTTCATGGTGTTGCATTTTCTACAAACAGCAGTATATATATATATATATATATATATATATATATATATGCATACACATACAAATAACGTTTCAGTGTCCTCTAGAGGCTTTTATTTTCGTATAGAATCATCTAGTGTTGTCGCCAAATTTGGCAATTTGGAAACGTTTAGCAACCAAATTTATCATCATGGTAACGAAGTCTAAATGTTGCGCAAACAGTATGTAGATGTGAGGTTTCGTCGTGTTTTTGTTGTGCCATTTTTATTTTATTTCATCAATTCTAATTCTTTCAGTAAGTCCATGTTTATTTCCCGAAATCTGAGCAGATGGATTACGAACTGAAGTGAATTGTATTTTGAATAAGCTTTTCTTATGTAAGCTTTCTCTCTCAAACAGCCAAGAGAAAGATATCATAGGAAAGACTAAAGGAGATATTAAAGATGAGATTTACTCAGTTGAACTTCTTGTATGTGGTTTTGGAATTTAAGTCCTTAATCGTTGAACATGATAGCGACACGCCGAGTTAATATTAGCTACAACTTGTAGCATACTCCCCCCTCTCCAACTCCAGTTAAATTATTTGTTTTTTGCTTCTCTTTAAGTAGAAGAATTACTTTAAGTCATTTCTCTCCCTTGAAAGTTATAAATATATTTTAATGAAATGAAAAGACGAATATGAGTAAGATGATGCTGTGTTAAAAAGTAAAAGTCAGGGAAGAAGGTGGCTGAAGATATCATGCATTTTCTTTGGTGATGAGATTTTTGCTTTTGGTAATGCCTATTGCCATGTCAAGTTAGCGGGGGAAAAAAGATGAACTTGGCGTCTAGAGTGTACAGCACATTGGTCTAGAATGGATTCTTAGTCTAATCCCAGTATCAGTTTTTGGTGACACCTTTGAAAACTTTCTCAGAAATTATCAAATAGATTCCTCGTGGACTCTCTATACAGTAGCTAATGAAAAATGTTATAAATTCAACAAAGAATACACTAGGTGTCCGAAGATTACCCGTAACGATGATTTTTAAATTTACTCTACAAAAACAAAGAACTTTAAAGCAACTATTTTTACGCTTATAGTATGAATTATTTCTAATATAAAATAGAAAAAAAATTTGAGCATACATTTGCAACAAATGTTTAATATATCCGTCCCCTTCTGGGAACTTATTTGCGCATATTTTGAGAATCGTGTTTCACGATGTTGATGGTAACTTTTTGTATCTTTTGAGTTATATGGCATATTTCAGATCATACATTGTTTGCGAACTGTTTTCATAAATTTTGTTCTTCAAATATTCCCACGGAAAGGGAGCGCTCATATTAAGGGAACGAGGCTCTTCGTTCAAAGATGACACTGCAGTATCGCATACGAATAATAAAACAATGGCCATGTTTCAAGAATTCATATAAGCGACTGTTTCATTTTATGATATCTTTGGCCACCTCGTTCTATGATCTCTACTTTTTAAAAAATTTATGGTGACGATAAACAGTCATTTTCAGTACATTTTCATTCAATTTCTCATTGGCCGGAGAGAAAAAAAAATTGTTTAAAAATTGTTTTGGATTAATTTTCTATAAATATCGTCCATGTATACATGAATGTTTGAACAGAAAGTCCTTTTTGACAAATAATCTTCTCCAACATACACAAATAATTACATAATTCAGAATAATTTTCTACGATGTCTCTCTCTCTCTCTCTTTTTTTTTTTTTTTGCTTACCGAAATGTATTGATATGTAGAAGTTTTTTAGATAAACCAGAAGTTTTACTTCATTTTTTATTTTTTTGCAATGGCCGCGGTAACTTAGTGATCATGGTCACGAACTCGCGACCGGCGTTGTTTTGTCGAGTAATGGGTTCCTGTCCTGATGCCACTAAATACTCACCGCTTAATGAAGCTAATGCATATTAAATCTGTCGAGACTCCAAGTCCTCCGTTGGCGTGATGAGGAAGTTTGGAGAGGGAAATGCTAGTTCACATGAGTCGTTTTTGTCACCTGACCGAGGTTTAAAATTATGCGGTCTATCGCCAATATAACTCATGTTGCTTCTAAGTGCTACGTTACTAAATTTTTTTTTTTTTTTTTTTTTTTTCGCAAAGCGAATGAAGTTATTAACATAATTTAAAAAATAAGAGCTAAATTTGAGGGTCTAATATAATTTGTAAAGTAAAAATCTGCCTAAGTGTTTGTCGTGTAAGATATGTATATTACACACAAATACTTTTGAGCATTGAGTATCATACATAACACACACATGCTCAAAAGTATTGCTTAACATGTCAATTGAAAAGTCCCCGGCCTGACACATAGATGGCGCTACTAGAATTAAATCCATATGTTTTTCAGTTAGCCCTAACCCTCAAAAGATGCGTGTATACATTTGACAGCTGTCGGATCATTAGTTTGTGAATTACAGCATTTTGAGTGAACCAACTTTTGTTATTGTGAAAAAAATGGATAAAATGAATTTCGCGTGTTGATAAAATATTGCTTTTTGAGAGGAAAAAATACAGTTGAAGCAAAAACTTGGCTTGATGCCGAGTTTCCGGACACTGCCCCAGAAAAATCAACAATCTAGGATCGGTTCGCTAAGTTTAGATGTGGTGAAATGAGCACCGAAGACGGTGGACGCCCAAAAGAGGTTGTTACCGACGAAAATATTAAAAAAATCCACAAAATGATTTTCAATGACCGTAAATTGAAATTGAATGAAATAGCAGACACTCTAAAGATACGTGTACATCATATCATTCACGAATATTTGGGTATGAGAAAGCTCTGTGCAAAGTGGGTGCCGCGCGAGCTCACTTTTGACCAAAAACAACGACGAGTTGATGATTCGGAGCAGTGTTTGAAGATGATCAAGCCCGAGTTTTTGCGTCGATATGTGACAATGGATGAAACATGGCTCCATCATTTCACTCCAAAGTCCAATCGACAGTCATCCGAGTGGACTGCACACGATGAACCCGCTCCAAAGCGTGGAAAACGCAACAGTCGGCTGGCAAGGTTATGGCGTCTGTATTTTGGGATGCGCATGGAATAATTTCATTGACTACCTTGAAAAAGGAAGGACCATCAACAGCGACTATTACATAGCGTTATTGGACCGTTTGAAGGACGAAATGGCCGCATTTGAAGGAAAAGGAAGTGCTGCTCCACCAAGACAATGCACCGTGTCACAAGTCAGTGAAAACGATGGCAAAAATCCATGAACTGGGCTTCGAATTGCTTCCTCATCCGCCGTATTCTCCAGATCTGGCCCCCAGCGACTATTTCCTGTTCTCAGATCTCAAAAGAATGCTCGTTGGGAAGAAATTTTCGGCGAATGAAGAGGTGATCGCCGAAACTGAGGCCTATTTTGAAGCAAAGGACAAATCGTACTATAAAAATGGTATCGAAAAGTTGGAGGGTCGCTATAATCAGTGTATCACCCTTGAAGGGGATTAGGTTTAATAAAAAAAACCAATTTTGCCAAAAAAATGTGTTTTAGTATGGTAGGCCGGGGACTTTTTAATTGACTTGTTAGAAACTATAAAAATATTTAATCCTGTAAAAATATCATTATAGAAATTTTAAGAAAACCTTAAAGATAGAGATATATTAGTGTTCTTTGTTTTTGTTCGTGGTTAAATTGGAATTTTCGGAAATAAAACGGCTGATTTCTTTTAGCTAAGATTGCAACCGAACGAGATATTGATTTCTCAGTTAATATTCCCAAGTTCTTTTATACGAAAAAGGGGAAAAAAAAAAAAAAAAAAAAAAAAAAATAGTGTCTCATTTTGGAACAACTTGTACACTGTTCATTCTGTGATGACAAAGTTTTTCTCGATCATTCCACACAGACTGTCATGCAATCATTTTTATAAAAGTTTTAAAATCACTCAGCTTCTTTTCGATCAAGTTAATTTTAATGAGTACTTCAACAGACTTAACCCGGGACGTTCTGAACTTTGCAAATGGTGTACTGGTGTTGAGCAAAATGCAGAACATCTTTTTCTTTTTTGTTCAAAGTTAAATAAAGAAAGAAAGTGCTTGAAAGTCAAACTGTATGTTCACAAAATCAATTGGCCTAAAAAAATTTCCAGCTTGTTTCCAGAAAAGTTACGTTCAGTTATTTTGCAACTTCCTTGATATAATTTTGTAACTGCATCGATCTGTTTTTGTTACATTTTCGATTTGATTTTGTAACTTCATTCACTTTTTTTTGTGTGTGTAATTTATTTTACAATTTTTGCTTTGTTATTTGTCTTTTTTTTAAACTTCGTTTCATGCTTTACTACTTTCTACTGAAATCCCGCATAATACTTGTGATGCACGGGAATTATTTTACACATTTTCAATAAAAAATACATATATACACTATTCATTTTTTCTTATCTGTTTAGTCTTTTACGAAATGTGTCCATATAATAAGTAAATACTTTTTGAAATTAATAAGAAACATGGCGAAAGGCCAAAAAATATGAATTGATATTTCACAAAACTAATGACAAGTTATATAGAATCAGTAGATTCGATAAGAAGGAGGAAGCTTTAAACCAGGCCTGGTCGACAAGTGGCCCGCATGTGGACTGTCCCGTGTCAACCTGCGGTCCGTGGAGTTGGGAAATCTATTCACAAATTTAAATTTTTATTGTACAAAAAGTACCAAAAAAAAAAAACATTCCCAGTGAGTCGTTCGTATCACACATATCCCATTACTAGAGAAATATATCAGTGCATTACCTCAACTACAGTCACAATTTTTTCTTTCTATATTCTTGTTCAGAAACAATAACAAAGTTGAACTCATTTTGAAAAGTAATAGCAGACTCACTTGAGTTGGTGATACATAATGTATACATAACCAACAAACCTAATAAAGGGAGAGGGTGTACATTACCAGATGCGGGAGGGAATGTGACGCGCAGATCATGTGAAATAGCTGCAGCTAGTCTAGGTCTAATGTAAGTCAGTTTAAGACTGAAACAAGTTTGAAATATTTGACCCAGAAACATATAGCTCTAGACAGACTGTCTGCTTGGGGTCGTCTGATTACTAATAATTTAGCATCAGCATTATATTGAATTTCAGGACAATTTTTTAAACTATATTTCGTACAAATTCATTCAATTAAATAAAACATAACTACCCTTAATTTATTGCAGAATGTTCTCTATTTCTCCACACGGAGAAAAAAGAAATACTCAAAAATGAATACCTAGACGTACTCACACATTGGAAACCGAGTATGTTTGTATCAGATTTGAGCGTATACCTTTATCGAATGTGAACATTACAAGTATCAAAACCCAAAAAAAAAGGACAAAGCATTCTCAAAAATTGTGATATAAGGACTATAAAAGTTCCTTTATATACTGACTACGTATTTTACAAAGTGGGTTTCAAAAACAAATATGGTTTGCTTTAATATTTCGAACTATATTTCGTATTTACACGCTACACGCGGTAGAATGATAGGAATACTAAAATGAGTATGTACGGATTCATTTTCGCGTCTTGTTTTATTTACATTTTGTCTCAGTCACGGAATATAACTTACGAGAAAGATTCTTTTATTTAAGATATAAAAATGTTGAATTGTTATTGATCATCATTTTCTGAGAATGATTTTCGTGAGTAGTTATTTGTGCTTTACAGGTGTTTTTTGTCTGTATTCACATCGTAATCGTAGCTTAGTGACTTCTTTAATTTGCATTAAAATTTATTCTCACAACAAGAAATATTTGTGTATGAAGTCTTATATTTTATAGAATAACATTACAGTATTCAAAAAAGTAGTGTTAAAATTTTGCCATTTTTTTTTTTATCGACTATACAGCGATTATCTCGACAAGAATTATTTTTCAATTCATAAGTGTGTAAGGAAACTATCTTTTTAATTGACAGAGAAATTATTTTACATTTTTATCTTGTTTTAAGATATATATTTGTTGTAAGGTTTTACTATTTTCGATAGAATTGTACATCCGGTTTTGTTCCAATAATACAGTGGGAATCAAAAAAATAGAATGATACACTTCAAATAAAAATGTTGAAAAAAATAGTTTTTATTCCCAAGTGGATTAATTTTATTATGAATTGGAAGTAAATTTCAGATGGCTTGACAGGAGTAAGATATTTGGAATATGATATTTTTAAAGAATATGGTTTTAATTTAAACTCAAATTTAATGTATATTTTGAACCAAATTTCAATCTAATCAGGGCATCCTAACTTATGTCTCATTGTTCACATCATATTATAAGTGATTGTCTCATTTCATCACTATTGTCTCACATTATTAAGTAATCCAAGTAAACCTCAAGCGAGACTGGTTAAAGTGGAGAACCACTCTCTTTATTTTGTGTTCAGGTTAATTCTAAATTGATTTCTTTATATAATTGGTTTATACACAGATATTTCATATCTTTTTTATTTCTTTATAATGTGGCCCAAAATCATTTAAATGCAAAATCTTTTGAATTAAAATATTTGCATAGGTATATCCTCAGATTTATTCCCATTCATGAACCTTAACCTTTATGCACAATTGAATAAATAAAACAATAATCTTCTTTGTATTCTCATACATTTATTACAAATACTATAGATATGTATAATTCCATTATAAATTGTAAAACACTTATAAATGTCTTAGTACAGGCCAATCATAATATTCAATTCCCTTTATATGTTGATACTTGCATTTTTTATTTACACACTCTAACTAATTTTATTCATGCATTTCTTGGGTTAATATGCTTGTGCAGAGATGAATTACTTTAATTTGGTGGTTATTGGAAGAAACACGAATTTAATTTGCACGACAAGTAATGTTACAGATTCTAAACAGTACCTGATTTAGAATGTAAAATTTTCTATTTCAAAATTCTGTTTTTAATTCCTCAACTGTATCATTCCTTATTCAAATATAATTTTAAAAATTAAATTTTATACATATATTTTAAAAATCAGATTATCACTAATATGTTTAGTATGTGTCTTGTTGTTTACAATAGCTAAAAAATTTCTCTTCATTTACATTAAAACATCATATAAAAAATTGCATTTGATTGAATAAATATATTACTTTGAGAAAAAGAATTTAATGCTAGCTAAATATATATTATTAAATTTGAAATATATAGAATTCATGGCTATTCACATATGTTTTTTCTTATAAATTGCTTGAAAACCTATTTGAAAACATTATAATCAACTTATGATTAAATTAATTTTGTCAAAACTAATTAAAAAAAACCTTCAAGGTACAAATAAAAAATCTTGCTTAAAATCTCAAATTGTTATATAAATCGTTACAGCTTTAATTATTTATCCCAGATTAAATGAGAAAATAGTTGTAAACTAATATTGCTTTTATTTAAACAAGCAGCCTGATAAATATATAAAGTGTTTTTATATATAAATATACTATTATAATCCGTAGTTGTTTAATTACACTTTTAAGTATCTTACATGTATTTTTCAGAGGGTTTGAATAATTACAATACTAGAATAAATATTGAGGCCCCGTTTTAACATGTTGTGAATCAAACCGGATGATCTAATGATGAATAACAATATTAAAAACATGAATAATTTGAAAACAAGCTTTAATAAAACAAAAGACTGAATAATAGTTGTTAGCAGCTCCAAAATACATCTGTTTAAGGCAGAAAATAATTTAAAACTTATATTGAAGTAACAATGTCAGGAAGCAAGTTTTAAATAGGCTTACTGGAGCAACATTTAACCACACAATTAAACTTATATAAGTCTATAGATGTGGTATAAAAAAACATACTCAGATTATTTCCTTTCGAATGTAAATAATTGAATAATGAGAATTGTATTGAATATATGAATTGAAATAAAAACTGATGTACATGCAAAACAGCTTGGCTCATAGAGAACTACAGCCAATTCCATACCACAATAGGTTTGTTTTGCAGACATATATGTCAGAAATTATTAATTTTTTTGTTATGTATGATTTATGACAATTTTAATTATATTGAAATATTCACCTCATTTCAAGTACATTATTTAAAATATTGTGTTGCAAGTTTTATGTATTTACTTAGGACAATTCCAATAAGTCATACTATTTGATTCATTCAGATCAAAAAAATGACCTCAATTTTAAGCAACACCAAAACATTATGGCAGTGGCTGTTGTAGAACATAATATATAGGTCAAAACAAAATTGAAAAGTTTTATGTATATCAATACAAATCTAAGTGCTAAAATCACATAATTTAAAATTCGCTTTTAAAGGTTTCTAACCAATAAAATGGCTTACAAGTCTGAAATAGGCAGGTTTACAAAACTTTGTATGCAATTAACCTTCAAGAGAGTAATTTGCGTAAAAATTTATAATACTTTTTTTAGAACAGAAATTACAAAATGAACATAATTGGCAAATGAAAAACATGTTGGACTGCTTCAATAATTTTTATTGTTCTATATTCAAAAATTTCTTTACAATATGTGACATTATGTATAAAAACTACAACCAATGGCAATGTATATTTTGTTTAATTATGAACTGATCCATGTTGTTTAAATTAGATTTATGTTATTGTATAACACGATCGCGAAAAATGCTTTAATTGAAAACACTTAGATATTTCAAAAAAATCTTATTATATTGATATTTTTTATAATAAAAATATCAATTGTCATAAGGAGACAAGCTCTGTCCGAAAATTTTAATCCATTAACAATTAAAAAATAACGGTTTAAGAAAAAAAACTTTAAAATTCCTTTGTATAACACATGTTTTGGGATCTATGTGTCAAAGTTCGAGATCCGAAGCAGCAAGAACTGCTTTAATTTGATGGTTTCACAGACCAAGCAGAAATTCTTACATAATAGTTTATAATTATACTGTTAAGTATATTCCAAAAAATATAGCTGTATTATATGGTTGTGTAGATGATTGCTTCTCTTCTTCAAAAAAATTAAAGAACTGTCTACATACAACAATGCAAAAAAATAGTATATTTATTTTGAAATACGCTATTTGAAAAGTGATTTCACCCTGATAGTAACCTGACAAATGTTGCCTTTTAAAGAAGTAAAAATCTGTCTTTTTACATAAGAGAACTTCCCATACTTTTAAATACCTCATTGTAAGCCAGATTAAAACATAAGCAATGCTGTACCTAATGGGGATAGAGTTGAATATAGCATGGATTAGATAACTGTGTTTTATATGTTTATTTTAAAGTTTACATGCCTTCATCTTGAGCAATATATATATATATTTTAATATTCTCTATCAAAAAATCGGTGAATGTTTTGTTTTTTAAATACCCATATCTATGGTGCATGATATTCAGAATAAATTTTCATAAATATGATACGGTTTTATTTTTCTGTGTACAGCTTAATCATTAATTTTAGGTATTAGTTTCTTAAGCAGGCGACATCCAAAAGTAAATATATATTAGATGGGGGAAATGCTGTACACAGTAATGTACAGCATTTTTTTTACACATGTAAACAATGTACATGAAAAAATATTAAGCTTTTTATATTGAAAATCTATTCATCATAATGTTTCCAAGATATTTCTAATAACTTATTATTATGACTGAACTTTAAATAAAACTCCATTTTCTCAAGTAATACATAGGAAAACAAAACTATATATTGCTTCTAAAAACATACTATACCCCAATGAACTGAATTGTTTCTGTAATTAATAGCTCAGATTCCTTACACATTTGTTTTGAAAAGAATTAACTTTTGAATCGAATCGATTTTCGTTAATTTAAGATTTATTAAACCACCTGAATTGATTTAAATTTGAGGTATAAGCCTTCTAATTACAGCTTATGATCACATAACAGTAGCATTTTTGTTTCTAAAAGTAACAGTTTTGTTAAACAGTAAATGAATGAATTTGAAACGGAAGTTTTGGTAACAAAACTCTATAAAGTGTAAAAAAATAATGATATAAGATGAAGAAATTGATACTTTGCAAATAAAGGAGTTTATTTATTTCCTGAAAATTTAATTGATATATATTTTTGTTTGTAATTCATTTTCGATACAAATGAAATGGAAAATAAATTCAAACATACTCACTGGATTGTTTGATTCTCATATATTTACGAAAATGGTGGATTTACAAATGAATACATGACACTCATTTTTCATTCCACACTCCACATAATTGATACAAGAGACTAAAAATGAGTATGTGAAGTTTCCATTTTGAGTAATGTACAAAAAATGAGTATGTGTGAGTCTCAAATATGAGTATGTTGGGATCGATCTATTTTGTATGTGACGTATTCAAAAGTGTGAGTACGTAGTTACATTCTGAGTATGTGCTTGTTACTAAAAAATGAGTATGTATGAATTTCAAATTTGAATATTGGGATCGGAGCCATTTTGAGTATGTGAAGTACCAAAGTGAGCACTTTCTACTCGATTTTGCATACCCGTTTTTCGCAGTGCAATGCGGTTCTGATTGAAGATCCTGAGACACGAGAAGTGAAAAATAGAAATATTTTAACGTGAGAGTTTGAATTGCGTTAATGAACCAAAATTAAAAGACGATAAATCAATTCACATACACACACGCACAATATTAACATATATATATGATGCATATATGTATGCATTGCATATGCATGTATTTATATATAATGTAACCGCAAGAAAAAATGCGTTTGAAAACGGCCCGCAAAAGTCTTTTGTGCTTGAACAGGCCTTCTCTAAACGAACTTCACTACATATAATGTCGGACTGTTCGCGATTTTCTTCTAAACTGAGAATTTTATAGCAATTTCAAAGTGGAATTGCTTAGAATTAGTTTCTTCCCAATCAAAATGAAAACTTGATTAAGTAAATTATATGAAGATAGATGTGAAGAATTGAGTTAGTGATAATGATATATAGGCGAAATGGAATTGAAGGGAATGAAGGGAGATAGAGGAAAACGACTTGCTGATAAATATTTATAATTTGAATCATCTTAATTACACGTTGGACTGAAGAATTTTGCTAAAGTGCCAAGATAAGAATCGGCTGTTTGTGTGAAGTGATTGAATAAGAACGAGGAATTGCAGA
>BMAW01083699.1:14420-57512 GCA_019974015.1 Nephila pilipes
TATATATATATATATATATATATATATATATATATATATGTATGCATGTGTATTTATATTTATATATATATATATATGTGTGTGTGTGTGTCCTGTATTCTATCTATTTTATAGCCTCACACCACACACACGCAGTTTCATTTCTCCTATTGAATAGTTAATTATTAAATTTTGGTGGCAGCAGTAGTCTAGTGGTCATAGTCACTCACTCACGGCCGCCTTTTTTTTTTTTAGAATTGTGGGTTGGAAAGAAACTCAGTGCCACTAAAGACCAACCGTGTAGCCGTGGCTGATAGGCGTTAAATTTGTCGAAGATCAAAGTACTGCTGTTGGCATCGTATGAAAGTTAGGAGGATAAGCGCCATATCAGGTACTATCCTCGTTTCTTGACAGATGTTCAAACTTAAGAGGTCAGTCACCAATAGCCCTCGTATTGCTTCTAGAGCGACGTTAATAAAAGCAATAATCCAGTCTCTAAATTTAAATAATTTAACCCACTTCAATTCGGAATCGATAAGTATAAATTTACTTCGTGAAATAAATTTTTCCCGCCGTTAGAAGTGAATAAATGTAAAATGATACAATCGTAATGAAGATTTTTTCTAATTCTTACAAATTTGAAGAATTCAGATATTTTAAATTAAAATTTTACTATATGAAATAATATCTAATATACCACTTATAAAAATACATAATTTTCACTTAGTGTATAAAATAAAGCAAAGATCCATATTTCATGATTCTTGTTGAAGAAGTAATACATTTCATAAAATTCACGATATTTAATTTTGATTTCTGCCACTATTTAAAACTCTTTACTTTCTTAAAATAACGTCTCTTATGCATGATTTATGATTTTTCAGGGCGCTGATTTATCCTTTCAGCTTAATTAAACATAAATGAAAATATTAATAATTTTTTAAAAAGTGCTTAAGAGTTACTGAAGTGCAACTAAATTGATTAGAGTAGTATAAAATGCAGCATATCTAATAGAACAATCTTTAAACTCAAATATTTTGAACAATTATGAAAATTCTAATTTTAAATCAAAATACAAATTGCCTTACAGAACAAGTAAATTTAGATTTTGATTTAAAATCTAATTATTAAAAGGGAAAATTATGTATTGATTTTTAACATTAAATTTAAATAAATTGAATTATAATGAACATATATGAAATAAAATTTATAATACCAAGTGGAATTTCAGTATCAAATAAAATTAATTGCATAAGTTGTTATGAAAATATTAATTAATTGCAACATGCTATATATTATTTATAAAGGAAAAAAAAACATTATGCTTATCATAATGATATGATATTTATATTTCATAATTATTTATTTGCAAAATTTTATTGATCTTTTTTAAGGTTATCTAGGTTATCTTATTATGTATTTTTATATTCGGATTTTCTTAACCCTGCAGTATTCACGCCGTGAATCCTTCCACACAACTGTTTTATTTTGATTATTATGAATACAAGGGAATTTCCGCTCAAGCGTGGTTTAATGTAGTGTTTAATTTATAGTCAAAGAAGGAGTTTGTTTTGTATCTTGTATATGAATACATGCATGCGCAGCTCTAGACAGTCAATTTCTTTCATTAGGTGACAAGATTCGATCACGCTGCAGAATCTGTAACAACTTTTAAAGCCTCCTTAGATAAAACTTTTTGTAAGAGATTTATATCACTTCTGCTTTACAAGTTGAACGAGTTCATGTGTCTCTTGAAGTTGAAGACCCTGAAATTGAGCGCTACATTTCGACAATATTTTGCTGTTTGTATCGCCTTAAAATTGCTCAAAGTATAATATATTATGGCATTGTATGGTGCTTCACCACATAATATATTTTGATAGACTAGCTTTATTCAAACTATCCAATTTAATTTTAAATTTACTGATTTGTGCATTTACTCATTGAATTGCTTACCCTTATTTAATACAATGGAAGGACCACATGATTACAAAATAATCCACAATGAAAATTAAAATTTAGCAAAATAAAAATTCATCTTGCTCACTCCATGTTCATGTCTCCTCGCATCTAAGAGAAAGCATGTGTGCCAGTAAAGTTAAAAAGCTAGAATATCGTCTAAGTGGTACAGGAGTCAATATCTACCAAGGGCACAACTAACTAGAATGCTATATAATATATTTATAAATAAATTTAATGTATAGTATCCCAATTTTCAGTTATTTTGCTCATTAAAGAGTGTATTAATATAGTTCACAGCTTATTCATATTAAAAAAGTGAGCATATTTTTGTTCAAATTTTAAAATGTAATTGAAGTGACAATTGCTTCCTATAAGACTGAATATTTTACATTTTAACGCGTGTAGCGGCCCACTTTACACCACTTGAATCTCCTCTTCATGCCATAAGCGGTAAAAACCAATTGCACATTCTCGCCTTGTAATTGATGTGGCACTCCAGAAAAACTGTTTTCTGCATACGCGCAGTAATGTAAATTTAAAGAATCACGCGTGCACATCTCCATTCAGATTATTTTTGCTTGTACAGTCATTAAATTACCAACCATCGCACTCGTAATAAAAGCAACACAACAACAGAACACAATACTAGGCGTACTTACTTATGTGCATGATATCCTGATTATTCCATTTTCGTACTTACTCCTCTGCTGGATGTACAGGCATTCATACCTCGTCATCGACATCCACAGCAGCTGAGTTTAACTTGGACTAATAGATGACAAATTGCAAACGTCCAAGAGAATACCCAACAATTATTCTTCATCACTGTTTTCTAACAGGGCATTATAACATTAGAGATAACCCTATCACCATTCAGTTGTGCCTTGATCATTAATTTGGTACTTTATAACATGCGCCATATTGATATTATAATAATAATATAAAATTTTAGTAATATAAATAATAATAAATATTGTTTAATAAATAATATTTTAAATATTGTGTTGACTTGGATTTTTATAGCTTTCTGATCTGAATTAACTGAAGAAGATATATGCTTTACGAATCGAAATATCCCTTCACATGCGACTGCTGGATTGTTAACCGATCCTATTGTAACAAAACAGCATTATTAGATATATTAGACAAATTCACTTTCTAAAGATCAGTTCTAAAATATTTGTCCCTTTTATTCATAACTTTCAAAAGCTATATCAAAATAATTTAATAATGGGTAATAATAAATGAATCAAGTTTCAAACTAAATATTGAAACAATGAATTTTTCTATCTGAGTAACATTAAACGCACGATTACATATCAGTTTATTCGATTGAAGATTTCTATTAAGGATATTCGAGTCAAATATGCAATCAGTATATCTCTCACAGTTGTTTGAACCAATATAGTGTTCTTGGGAATTTCACGAATACCTCTATCTCCTCCTCTCCAAATCACAACATTTCTAATATAGTGAGACTAATTTACACAGATCGCATATCTTTCACAAGGCGATATTCTTATATGAAATAATATATTAAATTAGAAAAATGTATTAAAATAGTAAATGTATTTAAATCAGTAAAGTTATCGATACAATACTGGAGAAGGGATGTGATAGTTATGCGCGCCAATTTCCTTTTCTCTCCGCGTTTTTATATCATTGCATCATATCATTAGATAAAATCAGATTTTTACTTTGACATAATTGTTCACCATTTTGTTAAAATAATTTTGTAAGGAAATATTTTTATCAAACAAAGTACTACAATAATGATATTTTTTATTTGTATGATAAACAAAAAAAGACTTAGAGAAAGAAAGAAAAATAAACAGGTAATTAGATATTTTTTTCTTATTACAATCATCTGGATAATAGAATAAAGAGAATCTGAAAAAAACATGATAAAAGATGATATTTTTTTGTGACGCGCTGACTTAAATAAAGGTTTCCTAACAATGAGTTATTTTTTCAATCACATATAAAAGTTTTTTTACTGTTATCTGTATATTAAAATAACAAAAATCGATTTAATATACATGGAGAAATTACCCTCACTCTTTTATTGCTTATGGAGAATAACTTTATTTCATAGTAATTATTTTTTATTCAGTTTATTTATGAACACAAAGAAGCAAATATTTTCCTTCCTTAGCAATAAATATTTTATTATGAAAAGGGTGATTTTTCTTAAGACATAGAAACAAAATTGTTTTTGTACTGTTCGTGAATCCACCGATTTTATTAAACAGCAATTGCGTTACTTCGCAATTATTTATGAATACAAAGGGAAACAAATATTTTCATTATTTAGCCCGAAATGCAATTTCGATTCATCCAGGAACAAATATCAATTTTTCAAGCGAGAAAGGTTGTGTTATGTAAATTACACAAGGCAAATGATTTAAATATTGTTCTCTGCCTATCTTTATTTTAACATATGTTTCTATTGCGAAAGCGCTTAAGTATAACGTAATAAAATCTGACAAGAAAAGCCTAATGGTAAATATTCATTTCCCTATTGTTTAATATATTTTTTGACAGTTATTATTCCAAGTCTTTTATTTTTTACCAGAAAAAAAATGTAAACAGCATTCTTTCACAAATTCAAATGTAGAATTTTCCTTCTTATATGAGACAACATAAAAAATGTTTTGCGCAAACAAGTATTCAGTTTAATATGTTGACTTGGAAACGAGAAATATATTTGTTTTTCTATTGTTAACACTAATACGATGAAAATTCCCATTTATGAGTGATTAATCTTGTTTATTTTGGGAATCTTCTTGTCAAATCAATGGTGTATGCATACGGATAACCCTATTTTGATCAATAAAGTGTAACTCGCATAGTAATAAATTTTGGTATTGCGTTTTTCCAACTATAAGAATATTTTCAATAATCGCACTGGAACCATTACTTTTCCTACATATAAATATCTTTCCATTTACAAAATTTATGTATAAGTTTAGGAGCAAAAACACCTGCCAAGAGTTATAATGATTTTTCCGCTTTATGTATGTATTTCTTATTTCACTTACATTCCTATTCATAGATTTATTTCATACTCTTTATTCATATAATTTTCTTCTAAAAGAATTTTCCGAAAGTCATTCGTAATTTTGTTTTTAATTTTAAATGATTTTCAGTAGTAGGTTTCTTTATTTAATTTCGATGTAATTAAAAATATTCGAATTTTCAAAAATAAGTTTATTTAAAATAATAATATTACTTTCAGCTGTTACAAAACAGAAGATATGTTATTTATATTATTAAAACACTTAAAATAATTCGATTTTATTTTATCACTAACTTAACCAATGGTGAATTGATACATTACATTTAATCAATATTCATAAGCCAGATCGCATTTTCTCTTAGCAATCCCTAATTTAGTTTTTTCTATTATTGTCAATTTTCCAATTCATATAAAAGGAGGTAATTGCTGAATAGTTAAAGTATTTTTCGCAAGATAATTCCAAAATAAAGGTGATTATGTGTTGCGAGCATAAGGAACTGTTACTAGAAATATAGCTGAATTTAAAAGTGAATGCAAGTTCCGACAAACGCTTACGTATTATGAATAAAGAACATACAAGCAATTTTTTTTTTAGTTTTAAGAGTACGATATACTTGTATATTATTTATCCAACTTCTTCCGCTAAATTATATTGCATAGTTAAATGAGAGAAATCTTATAACAATAATTAGGCCCAAAACAAAAATTCGGAGTACATGAATTATATTAAAGAGCACATAATAGTAACCTTAAAAATTACAATAATCTGAAAATACATTATGTACTATCCATATTATGATATGTAAAAGATAAAAAAAAAATTATTTGGTTGCAAATAGCTATAGTAGTTTCAGCTATTCGCAATAGCTATAGTAGTAGAGGAATGGATGTTTTATACCCTTGACAACACACATAAAGAACGTTTATTGAATGTGTTTCTTTTACACATTCGATTCATTTTCTAGAAGAGTTACATAAAAAGTTTTACCATCCACGTATGGTAACGCAAAATAATGAATTTACGTATTCTATGCATTTCATTAAAAAATTAGAATGTAATACTTAACCTCTGAAATAGCTCCAAATGTATTTTTTATTATAATTTATTTTGTACAAAGTTTAAATTCTCAATAATTTCTCCTTTCATTGTACATTGTCAATTGACACTTTTGTATTATTTGTGTTGTATATTATAAATATGATTATCATGAAAAACATTTTTGTTTGCTGTTTCTATACCTCACTTTCTGATTCTAATACTTTCTTTTCGCTTCCTTATTTTACTATCTTAACTCATACGTAACCACTTTTTCTCCTTTTATAACTTTTAATTTTATTTGAACTACTTAAAGAATAGACCAGGTCGTATAATAATAACAGTAAATTTATTCTTTTATATTTTATCGCATTACATTGAGGAGTGGTATAGTTTAATTTTAAAACGTACATTATCATCAATGGGGAACAGAGAAGCCATCTACGATGTGTGTGCTTGTGTCTTTCATACACCCTTCTTACGCAGCACCCTTTACAGGCGGACATTAGTATATACATAATGGAAAATTAATGAGCCGGGAAATGTGGATTTGTACTTTGTTTCAGAGAGTTTTTCAAAGTTTCATAAAATACACTTATGGATTAAGAAACTATAGTTGTAGAAATAAATTTAGTCATTGAATTTTATTTGGTCCTGGCCTAAATTGTAAAGCAGTTCCTTAATTTTTATAAATGAGTTAAAAATTCCTCTAGCCTCTTTTTTACGGAGTCCTGAAAAAATTACATATCTCAATTCTTTTGTTTACTTGTTAGCTAATAAATAAGTTATTTTTGATCTGATTTTAAATAGTCAGAACACATGGAATTTCAATATTATTTTATATATTTGAAATAATTTGTACAAAACAGTTACTTTAAACTTTATTCATGTTATTTGAAAATCGATAACCAGATCAAAATTAAATTTATATTAATTACTCAAAATCAGTATGAATATAATAAAAACAAATTTATAATAGTAAATTAAATCCATATAAATATACTTAAAGTAAAATAAATCAAAGCTTGAGTTGGTGGGTTCGTCTGAATTTAGGGAAATGAATCCTCTTTGTATATATTATGCCAAATATCAAGTCAAGATATTACATTATTTTCTTATATAAAACATTTTAAAATTGAAGCTTAAAAAGGATAATTATATAGTTTTTCAGAAGTTTTGGGTATAGAGCAAAACAAATGCGCTATAAAAATTAAAAATATTTAGTGGGGGACTATTCTGAACCAAATCAATTATAGAGAGGATATAAGATTTAAATATTTGATCACGGACAATTTTAAAGCAGATATTCAATTATAATGAGCCTCACAGTACGAGAACAAACACAATCTGTACACATTAGGGGATCCTCCTCCAGAAAGAGGTATTTATGTGTAAGCTGATGTGTTCCATGTGATGTGTTCCATGTGCTGATGTGTGTAAGCTGATGGATCCATTATAATCGTGTCCTGTCTTCGCAATAATATTGAATGCCACAGAGATATTATAGATTTCATATAATATAGTTTATTGTCTAATTCCAAATCCCATTGATCTTGACAGTTGTCGTGAATGACTAATTTATTATATTTTAAGTCATCGCAGTGTGGGATTGTGGGAAATATTGCATAAGATGCATATATATTTTGCTCTATACTCGGTCTTATTGCCCAAGATACTCACGTGGGAAGATATCCAACAATCAAATCAGTTGGAGGATGCCTTAATTCAAATTAGGGTTTATTTTAATGTGTCAATAATCAATGGGTGCAAAGAATAATTTGCTTGTTTTAAAGATTCCAATACATTCATAGAATCAGTGAAGTCAAAAAAAAATCATTTTGAAAACCTAAAATAATTTCTAACTCTTTATTAATAGCCGAATTCACTGCAGTAAATATCCGACATAAAATATGGACAATAATTTAATGCTTCGATATCAATATTTTTGTTCTAGTTTTTTTATTTATTTATTTATTTTACATTGGATAAGTGTTTTTTTCACTCGCGACAGTATTATACACAATCACCACTAAACATCTCAAATAATGTTTTCGTTTACTTTAATATTATATTTTATCAGTTTTTAATTTCTCATTGTAAAATAGAATAATGCATGAATATATTGATGAAACTTGTTTCGAGTGAGTGCGCTTCATCCCAAATTTTTAATATAAAAAATATAAATTCGAGCTAAATAACGTGATTTTGCAATAATAAAGAAAAGAGAAACCTTCAACGAAGTCTTTATGAAAATAATTAGCAAGGAAATTAATTTTTAGCCTCTTTAGTCCATTCAACTGATTTTAGTAAACTTAAGATTGAAACCCAAACTTTGTTCTGATATTAATCATTAGTTCTGACTACAAATATGGAAAGCTTTAAAATATATTTATACAACGGTTAAGATACTGTTTATAATTAATTCGTATGATGTTAAACTAGGACTTTCTTAAAAGAGGAAATAAACATATTTAAGACATTAAATTATTAAAATAGTTTCCTGTTCTCATCGTGTAAATATTATGAAACCAAATTTTCTACCTGTTTTTTGAAACAAATATTTTCAATTTGTTTAAGGAGTTTATATTAAAAATGTACGTTCGACATTTTTTGATAGTCATTTCAATTGTCAATTCCAATTGTTTTTATTTTTCAAATAAAGGATTATAGAACTTTTGATTATCATAAAATGAATCAAAACTTAATTTAAAATTAGTTTATTTTATAAAATAATAGATTTAAAATATTTATCTCCTTTAATAGAAACATTTTGAGATTTACTAATGTGTTGCAATTGCAATTATATAGCAGAATGTTTTATCTAAACTTTATTTTATTTATCCTGTCCTTACCTTATTTAATTATAAAACTTATTTGATACAAAATAATTTCAAATTATTGAAATCTTAGAAATGTACTGACAATACAAATAAAACAACGTTAAGTTTCTCCTACTAAATAGCTAAGATTTGTTATAACATGTATCTTTTATTTTATTTCATGTTTATTTAACCGAAAATAATATTGAGTTTAATGGTAACAAATAGTTTCCAGTGAAAAAATTACATTAAATTTCATTTAGTAACTTAAATCCCTATGTTTAACTCCATCAATATAAATACATATACATATATTTTAATTTTTTTGGTACAATAGTGATAATATTTAAATTAATTATCTTAGTTTTAATTAATTTCGAACTATTTTAGTTGCATATTTTGTACTATATTAAAAAGAATTAATAACTTATTTAATAAATGTTAATCCATTTTTCTCTAATTTCTTCATCATATTAAAGTTATGAAGAAGTTTTAGGTAGGTGGATAGAAAATTGATTTAATCTAGCTATATATTTTATTTATTTTGCAATATGAAAGAGAAATGAGAATTGATAAACATAAATATCATAACCCTTTTTTCTTAAGCTAATATATTGAAAAGTTTTTTCTTCCTATCATTGCACATAATCAGGAATTTAATGAAAAAGGGAAAAAAACAACTTTATTTTTATCTGTTGCTGCTACCAATATTTTTATCCTACCTTTCGGGAAGCTACAGTTTCTGCAAGCTATAAGCAAGTCCCAGAGGGCATTCATGTTCGATAAGTTCTAGTGTAACATCGTAAATGAGAAAAAAATGCAGAAGTCATTTCGAACATACACGAAGTGTTAAGTATGATGACATTCTTGTTCAAGTAATCATCATTTAAGTCTGTATATAACTCCAAAACCAAACTCCCAAATAGCTTTTAAGTGAGAACACACGTTAAATATGGAACAATGTTATTTTTAAACTTATTTATTTCCTTCTTATGAAAGTTTAGATACCAACGATAAATCAATTTCTTCTCAACACCTAAATGATAAACTGAATTGCATTAGATTTCTAACAGATGATAGTAAACGCTGTCGAATCAGCCTAGTACTAAAATCAGTTTAAAACAACTGCAATTTAGAAGAAAATTATTTTCTTGCAATTATTTAACAAATTCAATTTCCAAGCAGTTATTTATCACTTTTAAACTCAAATTATATCAAATTTATGAATCAAAAGTGTTAAACTTTTACATTATTTATTTTTATAAGCAGTCGATTTAAAACAATGTGTGTTTATCAAAACTATTATATATATATATATGATTAAAAACGCAATATAAGAAATATATAAAAAAGAGTTAATTTTATTTTTATTACTATGTTTTCTCGTGGTCCAAAAAAGATATTTTTGAAGTAATTCAAACTAGCTAAAATGTAATACAGGAAATAACTCTCAAATTAAGTTGGCGAATTATTTTACCTTTATTATCCAAGTTTAAAAAGCAAACTACAAAGATACATATGTGTTTGGGAGTTGGATTGCCTTTCTGTTGAAGGAATATATTCTGTAAAGAGTTTTAGATGGACGTTTTTAAGAAGTTGCCCGTCCCTAGAGAAAAGTTCAATTCAGTTGTACTGTTCAATTAAATACTTTGTTATCATAGTTATGCATTGCAGGTAACTCCAGAAAATTAACCAAAATATAAAAAAAATCAAAATTGGACTCAGATTTTGAAGCATTTAAACGAAATCCATCTTCATTATCTCCTAAATCAAATTCACTGAAATCAGATTCATTAAAATGAGAAAATGCTGTGTTTCTTAGGGTACGGCAATGACGGATGTTTTTGAAAGAGCTGAAACTCACCATCAGGTGAAGTGAGAGATGTGTGGTAGTTAGCTTTAGTGTCGCAAAGTTTTTATATATATATAAATATATATTTCCATTTATAGCTAAGTAGTCATGGACGATAGAACTCCAAGTCTCTACGTATGATTGTTTCATGAAGAACAATGAGTGTAACAGGGCAATTTAGTCTCATTTATTTCTCGGTTTCAGTATTCATGCAAATAAAGTTTTTCTGTACCCTAACATTATCCTACACTGGTGTCAGCTCTTCATACACAAGATAAATTAATTAGCAAAAGACGGTCAGAGGTTTCACGAACGGTTCGTACCACTGGAAATGTAAAACGTCTCACACAAACCACGCCTGCGACTCAAATCGGTTTTCTCGGAAGCATTCTTCTGACCTAGGTTTCAAATATCATTCAGTAAGAAGTATTCTGGAACTTATAATTCTAATTAGCTATTGTACAGCCATGAAGCCCAGGTATTACTTCCAGTGACTTAAATTCGTGCATGATATGGAAATTTTTTCAAGCAAAATGACAACTTTATTTTGTTCATTAGTGGTAAAAATCTTTTTCATTTCATTGAAATAGTGAATTAACACAACTGCCCTTATTAGGGATTAAAACATCTGTAAAAACAATTATACGAAAGACCACTGTATAATACTAACTTAATGGTTTGAAAAGCTAAGAGCAAAATTAACGTCAAGCGTCTTTAATTTCTTAAAGACGATATTAGGAACTCCATACCGTAAAATCGTGTTGCTATATCAAGATGATAAACTGGTACATTTTAAATGAATTATGACGAAAGCATATTCTCATGTGATATGGGGGGTGTCAATAGAATGGGGAGACAGTCTACACATCTTAGGATGTTAATGAATGTCATTCTCCTTCTCTACCTTGTCCAATTCATTTTCAGTTTGGGACATTCATTTGCTTTCTCTGTCTTCCAGATTGATATATGCTACTATTTCTTGTGAGATGAACTTATATGTATACGAGGAAAAGTACCGTAAGAACTGAATAAATACATTCGTCAGAAAGTTGCCCAAATCAACAGAAAGATGTTTCAAAGAATTCATGCTAACGCCCAAAAACATCTGAAATTCCATTTTTACACTTCTTTTTGACATATATAATTTTATTATGAACTCAGATAAGTAAATGAAGGTCTTCTTTTCTGCCACAACTTTTATATCACTTGAAACTGAGAACAGTTCATTTAATTGAATTAACATATTACAAGTTCTTATAAGAATTGCATTTATTTGGATACATTTAAATGCATTTTTAAAATTGTTTCAGATCCATCATATATACTAATAGAGGCTACCACAGCATCTGATATATCTTTTATTTTACTATTAAAACAACATAATTCTAATATATTATATTATTAATGCGTTAAGTTGTAAATAGTACTATGAACATTAAAACAGAGATAAACAGATTTGTCTTGAATAAGTGATTAGTAGCATTAGATGAAAATTATTCACAATGGGCCTAATAATTTTGATGGTGGTCAAGGGAAAAATACTGTGTGAGCCGAAAGTTTATTTATGATTTAAAATGAGAATTACTTTAGTGACCTTTTTAGTTGAGGAGGAGAGGGGTTGTTTTTATCAAAATCTTAATATCAAGTATTGGGATTTTAACTGAGGAAAAGGCACAACTGAACACTGAAAATAGATTACCCAAACATTACCAAGCAAATGAAAGTCCATTTCTTCTCTCAGAGAACATGTGTGTGTAATTTCACTTAAGACACTCTCCTTTTAAGCTGGTATTAAAATCATTAATTGAATTTTTCCGTTATATGGATTCGCCAATAGTACTGATACGATATACGGAGTACCTCTTTTCAACTATCCTTATGGACATTTCCTTGATGCTACTTTATTCAAATAACTCAACTTCCAATTATAAAAAGCACGGATTATAAATAAACAGAAGTGTCGTGAGAAAAAGGAGGGGACTATAGGATAACAATAATAATGAATAAGAAGGATATATAGTATGGTATGCGAGGGTGTCTTTAAGCATATATATATATATATATATATATATATATATATATATATAATTTTTTAGATTAGGACCTTATGAAGAACCATCCTCCACCTTCAGCTTTGTTAATCTTTACTGTGTTGTATTAACTATTACTGAAATACCACGTTCTCAAAAACATGGTATCAGTCGTCACGTTTTTTTTTACCTTACTGTACAAGATTATATGCTAAGTTGTTAAACTTCATGTTTCCCCTAATTATTCTTCATTTTCTTATTGAAAATTTATCTAATTATTGAAAATTGATGAAACTTAGTATATACGTTATATGGACAATGGTAAAACGATTTAGTAAAAATAAAATAGATTAAATTTTGACCACCAGGAGGAATTGTGTCGCTTAAAGAAGGACAAAAATATGTTAGAACAATGATAATTAATTGTATTTAAGAATGTGCTAAATGTGGGCTCCATTGACTTCGATTACGTGTTGAAAGCGCATTATCGCGTGTTCAATTGTATAACTTTTCGAGAGATTCCAGCAACATGGAGTTTAATGCTAGCTTTCAACTTGGATAAAGTTCTAATTCCTCCTTCATATGCATGGTTTTTAGGAATCCTCAAAACCAGAAATCACATCGATTTAAATCGGTTGAACGAGGAGGCAAGACATCCGGAAACACTTTCGATAGTTCCCGATTCTCGCCAAAGTTAGCTCGAAGCATTTCTTTGCACCCATTGTGGTAGTTGATCCATCTTCAATGAAGACAATGATTTACAAACATTGTAATTTCTGTAAAATAGAATTGGCCTGCTGTTGATGAAGTGCACTTTACCAAGCATTCATACGAGAGCACGTTTTAGGACCTTGAAAAGTGAGAGTTTCAAAGTAATACGCTTTGAGAATAAAATCAGTAGTAAATCTACACCTTACAGTCACGTACGCAGAATGCAGAGGTTGTTGGTTCAGGACATTTAAAAGATAAAACACCCCATGTGCGGTAAATTTGATTATTCACAGCATCCATCTAAAGAAACTTTCGTCTCATCTGACCATAGAATTTTCCGAGGCTGTTCGTCATCAACTTCCATTATCGCCAAAAATCGGCAAGAAAATCAAATATGTTTTGCATCGTATCAAATGCATAGTATATATGACAGAGCGTGTTAGTAGTTTTCAATTTGTAGGGTTTGGCTTACGTGGATCTTCGGATACAATTTTAAAATGAATCACAGGATTTTTCGTACATAACCGCAAAATCGCAAACTCTCATGAGACCGATCGATCTTTGGTTGAATAATAACTGGAACTGAAGAGTTTTTCATACACAAGAGTAGAAACTTCGACACTTTCATTCACAACTGGTTTCCGCCATCTTCCTGACAATACACCCACTTTTCCAGTTTCTTCAATTGTCATAATCATCCTCTTCGATCCATTCTTACAAATGGGGCTTTTTCGCAATCCTTTTAAAAGACGATAATCACGTAGTGCAGAAAAGCTATTGCTGCCGTTCTGTTAAAGCATTTTTATTAGTAAAACTCGATTTTTCTTCTGCAAGTGCATGGTTAACAATGACAAATGCACACAGAATTATTTTGAAAATCTCTTTACATGTTTGACAAATTTGTATATGGAATTTTTGAAAAGTGTCATCTGGTACTCAGAATTTGAGCTATTTTTTTATTGAGAAATTTTCCCCGTGGTCCATATAACGTCTATAGCAAGTTTCCTAAGAAATCTGATAACAACTAGTTCTACAATGTCTATTAGGGTCAGTGTAATTACAACCACCTTGTAGTATAACTAAACAAATGTCATCGGAAAATGAAAATTTATATCATCTTTGATTAAGTTATTGAAATACGACAATTTACCGAGTAGTAGTTTTTTAAGCAATGGATTTCAGAAACAAATGCACAGTATCTATGCCAACACAGTATCGGGATAATTAACGAATACAGGTAATTTAACTCAAATTTATCAAATTTGGTAGGTAATTGAGAAGTTCGTTGCCTCAGTTTCTAGATGTCATTGAACGAAGCTCGTTTTCCCTTTAAATAGTGCTTCGATTCAAAGTGATTGATATTTTCAGAAAAAAGAGTGTAAATGTGATATATTACATCTTGGTTCCATTAAGAAAATTTTTAAAAACAATTTATCATTTTGCCCCACTTTATTCATATATCAACGAATATCACCATGGCTACAAAATTAAATATACTTATCTTAATTTAGAAATTTTGACAAATAGTTATAATATTTAAATTTATGAACCACAGAGTCATATTTAAAGGGCATATTTAGAACTTTCTAGAACTTACAAATAATTAGTTAACTAATAATGAAAATCACTTCTAAGTTAACTAAAATATTGGATCATTGGATATAATAATACATTGTAACAGACTAATGATTATAATTATACAGCATTGAGATAAAAAACATAATTTTTTTTTCCAGCTTCATAATATAAATAGATTCTGCTTCTACATTCCTTTATTTTTCATATTTTGATTTGTTTAGCTCTACAATATTTTTCCTTCGCGTATGAAAGCGAAATTATTGATTCACTTTACTGTTTATTTAATTTGCACTTATAATAGTTTTGGAAATAAATCTCGTAATTTTTGATTGATTCAATATGTTGATATTTAAGCTTGTGTCCGCATCTCTATCAGGTTACTTTTAAATACGTACAAAGGGCCTATACAAGTCCACACGCAGGCTAATTAATGGAATTAGGAGTCTAATCTACGACTCTACAATAGAATATGTACATTCCACCACCCTGCGTACTCACGTTCATAAACACTGAGCTACCGTGAACTGACAGTGTATTGAAGCAGATTAATGTAATATTTAAGAGACTTGATTAAAAATCAATGCTTCTATGACCATTACTGTTTTATTTGTTATTTGATTTTATAAATTCTTGTTGTACTTGAAAACTACATGAATCCTCCAAGAAATACATTTTTTACTTCGTTAAGATATTAAGAAGAGTATTATTCATATAAAGATGACGTTGCGGCCATGAGGCTTTATTTATTAAAAAACTGATGATTGGAAGCCTATTCCATCTGGACTTGTACCTAGAAACTCTCACCACTTTCCATAGATAAAAGTGTCCCCTTAAGGAATTTTTTCCGTTTTGATAACGTGATGAAAGACGGAAATCAAAGAAATAACTGACGACAGTCGCATGAATTATGCGCGATTATGCCTGACTATTCATATGTTTGAGCTGGGAAGAGGAAATCAAACCTCTTTGAAAAAAGAGGGGGTAAATAATAAAAAGAGGAAACATTTGTTTAAGTCAGGGGTGTGTATTTGCAAATGTTTTGACTCTGAGCTACTTTGTGGAAGCGCAACGTTTAAGAGGAATGTATTCATTACGTAACTGAACATTTTAGAGAAGGTATAAATTATACCATAAAAGTCACAATAAATTAAATAATATCAGTTTTATTTACTATGTTTTTCCTGGTTTTATTTTATAGCATATATTGATGCAGATAGCCTTGGTTTAAAATCAGTTACTCTATCACTCTTTTCTACAATATTGTTTGGAATCAGGGGTGATATTTTTGTTCAGATTCTCAATACAATCTTTAAGTTAATCTTTGTCAAAGAGCATCTATATTTACTTTTGTCGATCTTCAAGCTTGAAAAATGTTGCTCATAAATATATGTAGACTGAAACATAAAGAACATCTTCCAAGCAAATTTTTTGATACATGGAAGTTTTGCAGTAGACAAAAAAATTGTATATTTCAACTAATGTCACAGGATCAAGCATTTCTATGGTAGTGTGTTGAGACTGCATGCCATTAAGTTCAAGGCTTAGGCCCCTATGTGCTGTGTTGGTGTTAGCAAAGATGAGAAAAGAGAGAATTGAAAAAAGGCTCAATTTTCATAGTGTTCTGAAATCTTCTTGTAACTTTGTCCTCCAAACTCTTTAGATGATCCCTAATCTTAGCAAAAACACTATTATGCATCTTCTGCTTGGCTAATAAAGGGGAAAGATAAAAATTTATTTCTCCTGTTCACCATGCCAAAAGTTTGTTTTCCAGTTTTGCATTTAACGATTTTAAACACTGGAAAGATATCTCAGTTTAAGATGGATTTTCTGGCTTTCAAGGTTTGGCACAAATTAATACTAAGCTGGTCTTTATTGGACTACCCCTGAAATAGAGGCTACACTTAACTTTTTGAAACGATAATAATTACAAAAATCGCGTTTAAAGAATGTTATGGTTATGAAATCATTACTTTTCATTGTAGCCTAATATAAATATATTTCTCTCCGTCTTGAATGACTTCTGTTCTAATTTACTACAATGGTACTTGTCCATTATAGCGGCGCCCAACAAATTACGGTTTCGGATGTAGACGGAAAATCGCCAAGAAGTATGATTTATCGCTATGTTTGGTTGGAAACTCCTAAGGTTGCAGTCCTAATGAAACAGCACTTCATCAATTCATTAAAATATCGCTTCCTGTTAACGTTACTGATTTTGTAATTTTTTTTAAATACCTGTTTTGTTGCCTTTGAAAATGTCGTTAACAATTTTCAGTTTATCAAACAGCGAAAGGATGGTGGTTTTACACATTTCACGAAGAACCATAAGTACAATTTTATAGATCCACCAACGGGAGTTCACAAGCAACATGCTAAAAGAATGTGGGGTTCTGCAAAGTGGCGTAACAAGAAACGGCAAGGCTCGGCATCATCTAGAATCGTATCTGGTAGAATTTATGTGGAGGAAATATGTAGCGAAAAAAAAATGCTTTATATAAAATAATTAACGCAATTTCGGAAATATGGCCTTTTATGTTGTTTGATGTTCTAAAGTTATGTAAATATTAATTTTAAACATTTAAATTTTTATAATACTTATTGGGATGAGATTTATCACTAAACATATAAAAGATTATTAAATAAAATATTATTTAAATAAGTTTTATATTATTTATTGGTGTGTTATTTGTTTTCCTATATTTCAATTTCGCGCTCCGCTTACTTGGCGCTTTTAACTAGCTTGGCGACATTAGCGTATTCTTAATTTGGCGGGCACCGCTTTAATAGACAAGTACCAATGCAATTCTTCCAACAGCCTGATATCGTTATTTAAGTGTAATCAATCACATCAATTACTTGTGCCACCTTACGCTAAATGATGTCATACCATAAGAATTTTATGTATTGTTTATCATTATATTTGAACAAATATTAAACGGAAAAATCAAATATATGAACTTGCAATTTACATTCTAAAATAATTTAGTTTTACTTTTCATTTTGTCGTTTTCCCCGTTTGAAATACTATTGAATATTTATTATTTCCATCCGAAAAATAATTCTTCAGTGTCAAATTGAAAATAAAATCATACATGTATTAATTATATTAAGAACTTGTGATCATAAATATATATTGCAAAGCAGGATAATTGGATAAAAGCTCGACCATACACCATACAAAGCAATTAGCACAAATTTTGTTAAAAAACGACCTATGCGCAACAATTGAAATTGACACCTCTAAAGTAAGGAATTCTGTTTAAATTATATAGTGTTTTAAATTTACACTCTGAGGTTTCTTAAATAAATTTAATCTCTATTTCTGTAAGGTAGTAAAAATAATTCATTGTAATCTTTTTTTGAATTATTTATAATGTACATATCTTTTTTACAGAAATTATTCCCAAAGATTGAATTATTTATATACTTTGATGATCTGATTCATTTTCTGACAAAAATCTAATCAGTGAATAATCTTTTAATAAATAGATGAAAAAATTTATGTATAAAAAACAGACCATTTTTATTACTAAAAATTTAATGATCACAATAATTATTCATTCAAACCCTAATATTACTTTTAACACGTATGACACGTGTGACTGCCTAGTTCGCTCTTGCTTACAGCTACGCCAGTGGGTGACCGATTTATTGCCCTACAGTCCTAAAATAACAGATGACATACAGTAGGATAAATCGCTAGACATTGAAACAGGCGATTAGACAACCTGTATCACCTTTTACCAAGGTCAGGAGCTTGCAAAATGGTGGTATGCTAGTAACGAGGACCTGTAGAATGTGTACATTCAATTCCTGCTCATCAGAGTAGCGTTTTCTGTAGTTCTGGGATCACCAATATTGTTCAGATAATCAATGCGGTCAAGTACTCTTAACGGATAAGAGTATGCTTAGTATGAGTAGCAATTCCGAATGCAAACACCTCCAGAGAGAGTAGGGAACCCGCAATAATCCATCCGAAAAAACTGATAATGACCGGTTTGGAGGTCGTGGTGTTCTTGTTTGACGAGGCAACAAGCTTGTTTGCCGTACCGACCTTCACTTCACTGAAGGAGGTTAAGTTGCCGTTGCTCACTTTTGTACTGTAATTCTGCTTCCGTATGTGAGTCGTTTTAGAAGCATTATGGGTCCGCAGTTACTTTTCGTAAACTACAATGCACCAGCTCGTCGCTCAATAACTTTTCAAAGAGCTGTTAGGCAATGAGGATATTAAACGAATGGATTAACTTGCAAAGTTTCCAGATCTAATAAATATTATATATATTATGGTGTTCTCTCTTTGCTGTCTTTGAAGGTAAACTCTTTATATGTAGTCGATTGTCTGGCTTCAGCTTTAATATGCTTTAATTGAAAGTGCTTTCCACTTTACGGAATCTCCACTACTTTTACCAATAATCTTAGGATACGTCTGAAATAGCAAACAATCTCTTGTCAGATGCCCTCATATAGATTTGAAGGTCGAGAAGGAAGATGGAAAGTATGAAGATACTAGGCGATGTCTTTAAAGTGTATTCTGATATTGTTTCTGATTTTTAGGGAATAGTTTTAATATTGGTGTCAGTTCCATCAATAAGTAAATTTCTACAGGCGGTGAGGAGAGTGAACGATTAGAATATGAGACAAATGCTTAGGATTGAAATCATTTGAGACCTTTATATATAGTGTAAAGCTATTTTTTAGAAAAAGGATATTCTCGACCTATTAATGTCATACTTATTTTCAACACTAGGGCTACTGATGGCAGACCTCTTAATTTGGGCTTCTATAACTTATCGAAAATAACACCTGATCGGGCACTCGCAAACTGTTCGAACTTGAGTAAATAGTCACTTGTTAAATTTTAAGTACATAGGCCCCTCTGTTGCCATATTTTCTGAGGAATCAACACTTGTGCCTAAGCCTGGGTAGAAGCAATGCTATCATGAGCTCAAGATTATATACACGTGGCGGCCACATCGAAATTAAAGAATGAATAAACGATAAAAAAAAGGAAATCATTTTAAAGATTTCAATAGTAAAAATATATTTGGTAGGTAATTAATAATTAGAGATTTCCTTCAATTTGCTTATGTGAAGTCATGATTACCAAAAAAATGTGTCTCACACAGAATGTTTTATTCAACTGAAATATACATGAAAGTTAAAAATATCCAAGCACCCTTATAATTTTGAACTATTTTAACAATTGTGATATGCGCCATTTTCACTACAACTATTGGTCCTGAATTACTGTAAAAGATATTATTAGTTTCATCTGATTAAAATGCTGAGCATGTTGTTACTAAGTAGCTGTGATAGAAAGCAATAACTGATAGATTCGATAATTATGCGAATAAAAGTGAAGAAACTGGTTAAATTTTATTACACCTAAATACTTTACTCTCAGTTATGAAAAAAAGCAAATATTTCACTATTACCATGATAACATTGTGATGTATGTTATCTCACTATCATTCAGCAGCGATTCTATATTTTTGAAAATCCCTTATTGGATTTTGAAATAACTCGTGAAAGAACCAAAGAGTGTCATTAAACGCATAATCCCTCTAAAATATCACTAACTCATGTAGGAGGAAATGCTACTTTATTTCTCTTTATGGTGACCTTTCAACCTTCTAGGTGATTTCTGTAAGAGGGAGTTCTCGCCAAGATTAATATACACCCCTCAGACATATTTCTCACAGACATACGTGTGATATACCTACATACACAACAGAAACACACTCGTTATTTATGGAATTTTAACTTAACAACACCAAGAAAGAATTCAATTACTATTTGTATGGGCACCATTCCTTAAACTTTCTGTTTCAGAAGGTATGTTGGTTTCTGCTTAAGTTTAATTTATAATTGAAATTGACTAAATCGAATAAGTTATAACCCCTGCACCAAATGTTAGTCTTCTTATTTGAGTAATATGGTCAGTCAATTTATTTTAGCCTCATCTTTGATACGAGTTTTCGATGCCGTGCTATACGATTATTTGGCCTCTTTACAATTTCTAATATTAAAAACCATATTTAATAAATTATTATTGCATCAGATAGATGGAATTTCATATCAGTAGCGATTCTATGGAGCTAGAGGACATGATACTAAAACAAAATTTATTACCAAACATGATTAAATTTTGTATGAACTCGAAAAACACTGTCTTAATTAAAAAAAAAAAAAAAAAAATTATAAGAGCGTGTGAATTGCTTTTTTTAATTGATAAAACTTTGCGTACATGAAAGTTTGTTAAAAATGCCTTTTTTTAAAAAATACAATCGATGGAACGCTTTTTTATATGGTGTAGTGAAGAATACATTTTATCATAAATAATTTTTTTTTATATTTTCTTATAACGAAGATACATTCAGAAACAATTCATATGAGATGACATTTTGAGATTAAAGAGCATTTTATATGAATCTAAGGAAACAGGAATATGTTTCAAACTACGAATTAAGTTTATTCTTTTTTATGAAAACTCTAAAATGTATCAATATTTTCGTAAGAAGTACATTTTCAAAATTTTACATTACAATGTTAATTAACTTGTATGTCTAATTAACGTGGCGCATTTTATAATCTTGTTCTAGTATATAATTCCTGAAATAATAACAAACGTCAAAATTAATTTCCTTTTCTATAGTAAAATAAGGTTATGAAATTTTAAGTTTGAAATATATGATTCTAAATATTTATAAAATAATTTGTACAAAACACTTAAGACATACATTTTATGCATAAATTAATTACTTCTCATATAAATATTTAGTATAATTAAGATTTCGAAAATTAAGTACGTTATAAATAAAGTAGCATTTAAAATTTACTACAATTTTGAACTAATCCTACATTTTTAATACTAGTAGTTTCAATATACCACTTGAATTTTAAGCTAAATTTTAAGATTCTAGTTTGCTCATCTAAATAAATATAAGAGAACAGATATAATATTAATTCAACTGTCAAAATTTCAGATGTATTATTTAAATTAATTTTAAATAAAATAAAATATTGTGGGATAGTATTTTCTTAAGAAATACGCATATAGTTTTAGGCAAAATATAAGATAAAATATTCTAAGCCTTTATAAGACCTCATTTGTAACTGTCATATTATTCAAAAATAAATAATTTTCATACGTTATGTTTTAAATTATAGTATTGATTTTTAAGCATACTCAGACGCAGACATATGACATGCAAAATTTCTTGAGCAATATGCATTACTATTCCAATGGAATTCTTATAAATTGAGAAAAAATGAAATAAAAGTTGTCAATATTCTTTTCTTTTCAATGCTAAATCACAAATAACACAATTCTTCAAAGTCTGAAGATGATTTTGATTTTATTACATGCTATATTATGCATACCACTTTTTAAGGAGACACTGTAACAAATCAAAGCATTTTTCAATTTTGATTCAGCCTGAGAGAAAATGCTAAGTTGAAATCTCCAACTGCATATTCTGTTCAAAATCGAGACAGACAATTTACATATTACTCGTTTTAGAAGTTCAATAGAAAAAAGACATATTTAAATGAAATGCGAAAAAATTTCTTAAGCCGTATCGTACAACGACAAACATTCTAGATATTTCGATGTCACTGTCTATGACTTAAATAAGATTATATTTTTCATACAGAATATAATGGAAATGTTCTTATATATTATTGTATAAGGAATTAAACTTTTGTTTAAAAATTAGTATTTAAGGTATTTTTTACATATTTTAAATTAATAATTAAATCTATATGCTTCTAAAGAAAACATATTCTGTACACACATAAACAATTTAAAGTTACTCATAATTTTTGGACATTAATATAATAATAATAGTTTTATTATAATTATATTTGTCTAAATCTTCTCTCTGTAAGTATATTTATATATGAGTAAATAAATAGGATACATAACTAATAAAAGGTTTATAAGAGATCATCAACAATGAAAATTAATAGAATGCGGGAGAAACCATTATTATATCATTTGGTAAAACATGTGCATCAATTCTTATAATTATACAAGTAAGACAATCGAATAAAATCATTAAAAATAACAAAGAAATTTAACTATAACAGAAGAGCATCATGCACTATATTAGAAATGTAAGAAAGGAAGTACATGAAACTAAAAATTAATGTGACAAGTACCAAAATTATCAACAAAGTTACATAAATTGAACGAAAAATTAAAAAAATACTATTGAAAAAAATAAGAAAAATGAAGTATTATATAATCAAAATTGTAACTAGCTATATACTATTAACCTGGTCTATTCAGGATTCAATGCTCAAATTATCACCATAACACTATATAATAAATAATAAGAACCAAAGATACAACTGATCATAGATCAACTACAATCTTAATGCAAAATCATTTATGAATATATCAACCAACAAATTACAGAATAAAATATTTAAAAGCATAATGCAAATGAGGAGAAAAATTATTATATAATAGCATTAAATAGACCATAATATAAAGAACGCACATCATGTTGCAAGATGTGAAGACATTAAATAAATATGATGGACAAACTACCCCCTCTAAAAAGGAAAATATTAGGGAAACCATAGCAACACCCTCTACCAACTAGAGTTTCAACTAAATAAACAATAAAATTAAATGGAAACATTATTAAAAAAAAAAACTACAATCTTTAAAAAAAAACTGATGAAGAATTTAAAATAAAAAGCAAATTTTAAATTATAGCAAAAAACAGAAAACAATAACTAAAAACTAAGTAAAACAAATATAAATAAATAAATAAAAAGAAACACCTCATGACAATTTTTTTTTAATTTCAAAAAATAAACAATAATATATGTATATATATATATATATATATATATTCAATCCATATTATAAATCTCTGTCAGAAAGATGTTATATCATCAATCTCCCTATATTTCCTTCAATTATATTTCATTTACATATCATTATCTGTAAATTAAATTGCTTCATTTCCAATTTTCATCTTATTTACCTATTTACCTTTTATTTTGGATAGGGAGAAATTGCATTTTTATACAACTCAAATTATTATTATGTTCATGATGCCAAAGTAGAGAAAATTGCGAATAGTCTTAGGTCAATACGCTTAGTATTCATAAAATTCTATACTGGTTAACTTTCTCCGTATAGTGGCGGTGTAGTGTATAATTTCTAATGCGGTTTTGGCTATCTTGTACCCATATTAGAGCAAAATTCATAAGAGATGAATTTTGTTCTGGATTCCAAATTCCAAATTAATGGAAAGTGAGGTTTAATCTAATTGATATTACAGTTTGTGTATTGATGAAACCTTTTCAAGTTCAGACTCAGATGTTTTTGAATGAGTTGCATCCTTTATAAACGAGCTCTCTTACGTTGTTCACCGTCTAAATTATTGTATTTGAAAATGACACCTCCTTCACAGTGCTCCAATATTTCAACAGCTTACGAGATGATTTTGTTACGTCGGTAATTGCCATAACGATTAATTGCCCAATGTTATATGCTGACGTTATCTTTCTTCTTCCATTGTTGATGTTCCATCTTATTGGATTCACTTGAGTAAACTGCTTCCGTAACTACACTATTGTCAAAACACCAAATCCTATTCAAGCTACGATTGTATGATAAGACTAAAATCCTTCAAGAATTTCGATAATAGGCTCCGTTAAAACAATTTATTATTTATGTAACATTCTTTATTGACACAGAGATATTGTGACTTCTCATGAAGTATTTGTGATTAGAAGATAATACATCTGAACATCCTGATAGAACTATATATATCTTTAAAATCAATATTTCAAAGAGAATTGACCAGTTCAGGTTGGTGAGGTGACTCTGAAAATTTAATCGTTTGAATGAAAGTCACTAACTTGGTGGTCAGTTTCAACTCACTCCAGTTATACCTTCAAGGTGTTGGAAAATTTTCTAACATCTGTAGACATACGTCTTCAAAGAGTATTTATTATCAATTTTTAAATAAAATTATATTTTAATAAATAACTGAGGTTGCTTTTCTTAATAATTGTTAGCCACTTCTTTGAAAATTAAGGAAATTTTTCATTTTTTTTTTGAAGCTGTGTCTATAATATGTGTCAACATATCTTATTAAATTTTTCTACAATTGAATGATAATTAGGTTGTATTATAGGTAAATATAAAGCATTCGTTAATAACGAAGAAGGATCATCATAATATTTTGCTATGACATTACAATGACGATAAAGGCTGATTATTCAGTAGCAGTAGTTAACAAATAGTACAAGGTTAACTATTTTCCTTAATATCCCTTGAAAATCAGTTTAGCCAAAATATTTATTTTCCTTCTTTCTTTATCTTGAGTATAAATTAATTGTAAGAACTGAATTGATATTGTACCTACAATTTTTTTCCAAATTATTTATCATCACATTTAGTAGTAAAAAAATATTTTATTTTATTACTCTAATTTAGTAAAATATTTACATATATTATTTAACCTCCTACTATTTATCTTTTATAAGTTTAAACCCAGTTTTATTCTTTTAAAATTCTTAACAGATTTGAATTAGTGATTAATTGCGTATAATGTTCTTTGCACAGGTCAAATTAAATAATACATCAGATAATATAAGACATACGTATTTAAACTAACAATTATCTATTTCAACAACTAAGTAAATATGTCTGGTACTTCAATACCAATTGCACTTTTAACACTGTCCCTTTCCCTGATTTAAATGTCAAGCTGGAATTAACGTGTCGCAAAGCAACAGTTCACTATTCGTCTTCCCACTCATTCCGTTTACATAACAATTGTCGCCACTTACCTTCTAAGTGGGCACTCGATCTGTATCTCTATACATAAATTTGCCTCCTGGATAAATGTTAGATTCATCACATAGCTAATGTGAGTGAGGTAATAATGGACAGTTATCTGGGAGAACATTAAATGCTCTTGTACGTGATTAAATGATACATGAAGCATTAAACGGTTTTAGTTGAACTGTGTGCTTTAGTATGTATGTGTAGAAAGAATCAAAATATTGAACGAAACGCAATAATTCAAGGGAAACATCTGAGATTTAATAAATTATTTATTTTTTAAATTGTGTATTAGTGGATATTATCTGAATAGTTTGTGTATCAATGATTCTTATAAAATAGTACGCATAAGGTCTTAGACGTTTGAAAGCATATATTATCAATAAGAAAATGAACTTAAAATAATATAGATATTAAAATTGATATTTCTAATTTGGTTTTAAAGATTTATTAGAGTTATTAAAGGTCTTCACCTTTGGTAGCGAGATTAATCGATATTTAAAGTTTCCGAGTTTTCATACGGGGTAATCGTCAACTTCACGATCCATATTACCGGTTCAGTAAAATGAATGTTGATTAGCATGCATTAAGTATACTTCTGAGCTCCGGGCTGTAATGAAGAAACTACTATTAAGAAAAATATATATATTCTTCGAATTCCTAATGCAGGGTTATTTTTAAAGTTCCAAAATATTTTTCCTTCACTCTTAGCTCCTTAAAATATTACGCATAAACAAAAGTAAATAAAAAACTTGAAACAAGATTTACTGATTTCATTTTACAATATCCTAATGTTTTTCTGTAATGTTTCGAAAAAGTACAATTATTGAAAATGAATATCAGTTAGCATGAAATAAATGTATTTACCAACGGTAGGTTCTACATAAGCAAATTTTATCTAGAAAAGGAAATTACACCTTCAAATTCCTAATGCATTTTTCATTTTCATAAGCAAAACATTCTGAATAACAAAATATTTTCCAATGTTAGCAAGAAAACGAACAAAAACGAACGTTTCAGCCATAAAAATCAAATATGAAATGAAGTGTTAAAATTAGAACAATCGATAAATTATTAAATTATATATTAATATTCTTTTCAGATTTTACAATAAAAGCCGATGATGAAATGTTAAATTTGATATATTTTAATAATGTGAATGTATCTTAAACAAACTAAAAGTAATTATTATAATTTTACCGTATTGTAATGTCATTTTTTTCATTCCAGCTCAATGTATCTGATATTTTATGCCAAAGCAATTTAGTTGACGTCGTTTCCTTAAGACAATAACATATTAACACTCAATAATAAAAGATAAAAAACGAAAATGAAATTTATGCATGTTACTCAGGAACATTTTACACCAAGGGATATGTTCCATCATCATTTCAAGTCAGTTGTACAAAGAAATAAGAAATTTCAAAATCAATTTTTTATAATTTATTATTTTTATTGTATATTACATTTAAACTCTTGTCACTGATTATTGACGAGGAGTGGTTATCATGACAGTGGGTTTGCATAATATTAAAATTTATATGCACTCAAGTGAACCTCGTTTAAATAAAATAAAGTTTATTTGGACTAAAATATCTATATTTTCAGCAAGAGTTTTTCCAAAATAATTATCTTATTGAAACAAAGGATTTCCATGCCATATTGTAAAAAGAAATTAATATTTATTTCGGTTTCCGAAAGAGTTTTGCTAAAGGAACATACGACACAATAATTTATATTTCAAAACAAATGCGTGGTGCTTCTTAAAGTCCATTCTCTTTTCATACATACTACGTTGACATTGTGGTTTCCTTTACATTCTAAAATATCCTTTCCAAATGATATGAGTTATTGTTATTGTGGTATGAGTAAGTGTTATGAGGGTTATTGGAGATGTGTGGACCTCTTTATTTTGAGCCTCGGTCAAGAGACGAGGACAACTCAATGGCTCCTTCCTCTCCAGACTTCCACAATATGCCAATCTGAGGTTTTGCTACATAAACGAGGTTTAGCGTGTATCATCCTCGCTACACGGTCGGATATAACATCAAATGTTAGAAAGCACGACTTGACAAAAGTAACACCGGTAGCTAGTCCGCGACGTAGATTACCATTCCTTTAATTATTGGATAAACAACCAATGATTTAAAGAATGATAATTTTCAATTTATTTCTCATTTACGAGTGTTGAATATAATCACTAACTACACAAACCTTTAAATCCCTTTGTTTAGCAGTTTACAACAATAATCGGCTCTTATCTCCAGAATCCTGCACTTTAAGATACCCGATGGTTATTAGTAAGTAATATCGTAATTTTTAACCGTTGTAAAGTCACAAGGAAGACATTTAAGCCGGTATTCCGTTCTCCAAAACTCCTAGCTAGGACAACGCATGGTTTTTAACCCAGAAGTGCTTAAAAGGCATCATTAACTTTACACAAAATGTCTTAAGTTCCTTCAGCACTAGCAAATGGAGCTCAACAAACCTCGAACTCTGTTTCTAAATAACTCTACTACTGCACCCACATAAAAACACTGATAGATTATTTTATGTTTTTTCAGTTTCTAAGTACTAATGATTCTTCTATAAAATGCTGAATTTCAACATTAGAACATTTCAAAAATTGCCGAATATATGAATAGAGAAATAAACTATGACGACGAGCGATTCACAGAGTTTCCCTTCAAATAACATCTAAGCACATTTTCTAATATTATATAAATTTCTAACTCCTTTCCAATAAAAATAAACTATAAAAATTATATGCAAAGTTATGTAAAGAATTAGACAAAGTTATGTAAAGATTTAGACACCCAAGGTGCGCTTTTCTTTTATCATTATTGTTAAATTACTCAATTTTGTATATTCAATTTTATAATTTATCGTTTCCTTTCATTTTAATATCAGAAAAGTTTATTATTGTCCTTTTCTCAATATTTCATCATTTACTTTAGATATTATACTAATATCTAAAGTAAATGATGTTCAAATGAAAAAAATCTGAAACGTCATAAAAACGTAACGTTAACATATTGGTCTATGCCACTATGTGAGAAGATAGATAGCCATCTAAAGATGCGAAGGAAGTTTCCGGTGTGAATCGAAGCATGCACGGAGAGAGAACAAGGAAGAGAACAGAAGCTCTTATAAATAACGTCGTTCAATTGACGCGGTAGTGTTCGTGAGGACATGAAGATGTTCATTATGCAAAATTTGACGATTGAGAGACGACGAAACGTTATCCGATTTTGGACAGAGGAAGGTATTAAACCGGCCACTACTCGTCAAGCGAATAGTGACCGTATACAGAGAAGACTGTGTGTTCGACATGTCAGTGAGAAAATGGATTGCCCATTTTCGTGCAGGCCGATACCATGCTAGGCAAACACAGTCAACACATCGATCTCATGGAAAAGATGGACAATCTTATGAGAAGTGATAGGCGTGTCACATTTCAAATGTTGGCAATGAAGGTGGATGTCTAAGTTTGAACAGTGTGGACAATTATTCACGACAGTTTGCGATATTCGAAAAGTGTGTGCGCAATGGATTCCGTGGAAAGCTCACCGACCAGTAAAATGAACTGCATACGGGGTACATCTTCAACATCTGTTTCGGTGTAATGAAGACTCCATTTTCTTGGAGTGGATCGTTACATGTGATGAGAGCTGGTGCGTGGAAATACAACGTGGGAAATTATTCAGTAGAAGCATGCGTCTTCACCTCCCCATAAAATGTTCAAAGCTGTGGCAACGTTTTTGTTGACGTCCAAGGTCCACTAATTGTTGAATTCCTCGAAAAAAGAAGATACATTAACTCCAATGTGCAGTGTGAGACATTCTGAAGTCTACGCAGGTGCATCAAGAACAAAAGACAGGCACTACTTTCTAAGTGCGTGGTTCTGATCCATGATAACGTACGTCCTAATGTCTATAGGAACACAAACGAAGAACTGGCCAAGTTTAAGAAGAAGCAGCTTAAACATCCGCCTCTAAGCCCTGACATGCCACTTTGCGATTTACATGTGTTTGGTCACGTGAAGAAACATCTGAAAGGGAAGCTTTTCAACTGGAATGACGAATTCGAGGACGCAGTAAAAGACTAGGTCTCATCACGACCACAGAAATTCTGGGAACAAGGAATCCTTTGGCTCGTTAATCAATATGATCATTGAGCTCATGCCTATGATGCATACTTTGAAGAAACTCTTCATTTTTATCCACTAAGTCTTTTCGTACCTTTTTGTTTTAACATCCCTGGTATTTGATCAAAATGTAATTAAAATTGAAGCAAACAATACATTATTAAATTGAATATATTTAAGCTAAATGTAATTTAAATTAAAGCAAAAGATAAAATAATTGAAATGTGATCAGGAGCGCCAAATTGTTCCATTTAAAATAATAGCCCCTTGAATAGCTAATAAACACAGATGAGATTGAAAGTAAGAAGCTTTATGAATTTATATAAATAGTTACATATATAAGCGACGCATAGTTGAATATAATTTAATTGTGAATGGCTGATATTTGGCACATGATACTACGTGATTCGTAGCATCGATGGTATATTAATATCTATTAACTCTTTGAGGGGCGGTATAGAAAAACATTAAATTTTAGTCAAAATTTATCTGATATGTATTAATAATGTTAAAAGGACTTAATATCTAGCTGTAAAATTAATTTTTATTTATTTTCTGATTTTTAAGACCCTTTATATGTAATAAATTACTGCCCATCTTGGACATCTTATTTGTACACTCGTTGTTTAGAATTACTTCGAACAAATAATAAATGCTTTCATAAAAATTATATTATTTTATTTAATTTGGCAAGTATTAGGATCCAAAAAATGCTTTGAAAAAATTAGAACATTTTTCATGTTATATTTTTATTTCTAAGAGAGATAGCTTGTACGAAAATGTGTTGATTAATTTATTATTACGTTTTTATACATATATGATTTTCATAATTTAATAATAAAACTATATTACGTACTTAATTAACCAAATTCAGTAGAAATGCATATACAGTTTTATTTAAATAACGAATACTTTTTATTGCATATACTGTAAAGATATTTTCTTCCTCACTTGTTTCTGAAGGTAACTCTGATCCATCAGAAGGAAAAAAACAAGCTTTTTTTTTTAAATTTAAATCCCCCCATGAGGCATATATACATATATATATATATATATATATATATATATATATATAATTAAAAATAGTTTATAAGGTTACTTTAAATAAAATTATCAGCGCAAATAAATCTTTAAGTGTTCAAAAACCAGCTGTTTACTGTAATTGTTCGCATTTCAAAAAGACCCTCTCACATATGTGATGGACAGATGTATCAAACAAAAAAAAAAGAAAAAAAGGTAATCCATCCTTTTCCTGAATTATTTATGGGATGTTTACTCAATTATTCTTCTTTCCTTTTAATGACCGCTAAAGCGGTATTCCTAGATTTTTTTCAATTTTGGAAAGAATCACCCTTTCTTATAAGATTTACATCTGGTTCCCTTACACTGAAGATTTTGTTCCTCTTACAAAGCGGATAACTTTTTGCTGTATTGTATCTTTTGTAATACCTTTCTTCAGTGAATTTCAAATTTTTTTACATAGATTTTTTGATAAATTTCACCGCTAGAGGCAATGAACCGTTACTGTCGTCCCTCAATTGTCGAAAGCTTATCGCCTATTTTTATCTCCAGCGAACAATATACTTTATCAATTACTGTTTGTAAGTCTCATGTGTATCAAATCGAACAAGTCTTAATATATCCAATTTAATAATTTCTTAATATATTCAATTTAATATTTTTTTCTTTTGCTTTAATTTTAATTGCAAGTAGCTGATATATATCCAATTAAATAATTTAACTACACCAAACATCTGCTATCCCCATCCTGTTCCATCTTAGACGCCTTGGTAGACTATCCCTCCGTCTTAGCTTTGCAAGATAATTTTTTGCAATTTTTTTGGTTTTCAGAAATTCTTTTTTCTCCTGCTCTTTTGTTTGTTGTCTTTTCGTGAGAAAAGCACAACAATGATAAATTTTTATTAGTCACTTAAGGGGCTATTGTTTTAGTCGAAGCATTTTGGCTTACCAGATCACTTCTCAATTTTTTACAATTATCTTAAATATATTCAATTTAATAATTTTTCTTTTGTTTTAATTTTAATTGCACTTAACTGATATATATTCAATTCAATAATTTACCGTTTGTTTTAATTTTAATTTCCTGTTTAAACTTATTTTCTTCGAAGAATAAGTGAGATTTTTGCCTCACTGATACTTTATTACAAATATTCGACTTCAATATTTCACAGCAAAAAAGCAAACCGGCACATATCAGTCTGATTCAAATATTTTAGTGCTGTCATCTGTTGCTCTCTACTTCTGTGTGGGCGGTGGTATAAATTTTATGCCACTTAGTTTGAAGTATGAAACGAATACTTTAAAAATCTTGTTTTGAGTCATTAGCAAAATTTATAAAAAATTTCAAACATGTGGATTGCTTAGCTGATAAAATTTAATTTTTCAATCCATTTGAGAAACATTTCTGTAAGGGTATTGATAGGAACTTTCATGCAATTCAAAACGATAATTTTTATAATCATTCTGCATGATTGTGCCATCTATTTTAAGTAAATATCACTATACGCTACCATTTGAAGAGAAATGTTTGGGGAAAAAAGGTACTTTACAAAGAATTTAGGGTCCTAAATATGTGATAATAAAATATACCACCGCCCCTGAAAGGGTTAAGAACCATTTGGTTCGAGTCTATATTGATTAATTTAGAAAACGCGCGAACCATTAACTATTTTGATTAAATTCACTCGATCCCGAGTAATTTGGTAAGCGAGAACTTTGATTTTCATCTTTTACTGGAGCTCAGGAGCGATTTGATGGAAATTAAAATATTGTAATGTAAATAAATGTTTTTTTGATATATCAGGTGTATTAATTTTGAGCATTTACAATTGGATTACAAATAAATGGATTAAATTTATATTTGTTTTTTCTTTTATTATTATTTTAGTCATCTATTGATCTTTATATTGAATGAATTTTCTTAACAACAACTTCAATTTTGTGACTTTTTTTCCTTAGAAATAATGACTGCCGAAAGTGATGAAAGACAGAAGTTACAATAATGATTTACCTTTTACATTTTCAGAACCTAATGAAATGGAAGTGGTGTTGTTTATTATTAACCTATTCATGTCTCGTCCTATAAACGCTTTTAAAGACTTGGATTAGTGACAGAAAAATTGACTTACTGCAAAATACTGTTGCCCTTTAAACCTATTGGCCATGGCCGCGGACTCACAGCCGGCGTTACTTTCTACCAGTCGTAGGTTCCAGTCTGGATGCTACGAAAGACCCACCTTTCAGCGAGACTACTACGTACTAAATCTGATTGAGTTTCCCAAGTCACGGAGTTATATGGTGTTGTGTGGAACTTTATTGAGAGGGGTACGAGCTCAGGAGAGATCATCGTTACTTGATCGGTGATAAAAAATACGCTTTCCAGTAACAATAGCCTTCGTGTTGGTTCTCATTGCGAAATAAATAAACTATCAATATCACATTACCTTTAACTCCTATGACAAAACCAGTATTTGCTGTTAATATACAAACATACAAGTTGTCGTCGTATGAAATCCAAAAATATTAATGTATGGATAATATTAAGGCATAGTATTTAAAATATACCATTTACAATAATAATTAAAATATATTAATTTACCTAATTGTTACCTTTTTGCGAAATGGTAACTAATTACTAATTAGTGTCTAAAAATTAATGATGCGTGTGTGTACTACAGAATTATTATTAAGTTAATAGAAATTATAAGTATTCTTATATTTTATATACTGTAATTGGATACCAAAAACAGATGATATGAAATAAAACAATTTTTTTCAGTTTTAGATATTCCAAAGAAAAAAAAATTAATAGTCGTATCATTTTGTTTACTTGTTCGATATTTGATGCATATCGTAGAAGAAAGTGCGTAAGATATTGCCAATAGGGAAGTATATGAATGTTGTTACCTCAAATTCCTAATTTCAACGAAATATGTCTCTTACAGTTAATAGATTGCTCTAAATTAGATGTTTAAATCGAAATCACGGTGATTAAAATGTATCCACTGAGGGACATATTTGTAGTACATAGTTTCAGCAGAAATTATTGCTAGAAATTTACCCTTGAGTGCAATTTTAAGACAAAATGTCTTAAAACTGTATGGATTCATATACATTTCAGTTGCGTAGAAGGCTTAAATTAAAAGAATAAAGTTGTAGTTTCCGTTTAATTAAGTTATGGTTGAAGCCCCATATTGCTTTAAGTTACATTTTATAAAAATATTTTTCCAAAAAGATGGATTTGGTTCTAAATTAAAGATATTAGATTTTCGTACCAACGAATTAATTAAGTTAATATCGGAATCGTCAATATAAGGATTATTATTTTATCAATATATAGTACGGTAAGGTAATCAAACATATGTATTCTAAGAAAAACATTAATTTTATATATCCATACAAAGGAACCCAAATAGAAATTAAAGTATTTGATTTTAATTTCTATTTGGGTTCTTTTCATTCAATATTTTAGAATATCTGCATAGAAATATAAATGTGGTTCCACAAATCCCGTCAAACAGCCATTTTATATTCGGTCACGTTGTATTAATTGTATTAAACATGCAATTTTCCGACTGAAATTTTGAATAAATTATCTATTTGAATACAAAAAGGAGCACCCTAAATTAGAAAAAAAAATAATGAAGATTTTTGTGGAATCACATTTCTCTTCGAGTTTTGACATTAGTTTTATTATCTGCTTAAAATCCAGGAAAACCACAATAAATTGTAAAAAACGTAAAATAAATTGTTTGAAAAATCAGAAAAAAAATGTAATTCTACAACATCCTTCCTTACTTTTTTCTTTCAGAAATACTTTACTACCTCAAAGTAGGTAAAGTGATATACAATTAGAACGAAACATTGAAGGTTCATAGGATTAGTCATAAATTTTTTCAAAATCAATATGACTGGTAAAGGGTAGTCGAAAATGAATGAGTTTTTCCATCAATCATGTGTATAAAGTAATATATATTTTTAAAGTAGAATTTTCTTCCTCATATTCTGAATTCTAATAACAGACATAGTGATAAAATGAACAATACGCTTTTTCTTATTTATGAATAGTATTTATAACGTGAAAGCCTATGCCTTAAACTTAGCTATTGTGCCTGGATCATAACCATAATTTTTTCAACTAAAGTGACAATCGCTGTTATTCAGTAAATACAAATAAATATGCTACATGAATTATTACTCAACATTATTCATGAAATACCTTCTTTAACTTTTTTTTCAAATTTTATTTTATAAGCATTTCTTTTTGCCAATTTTTACCTTACTGAAAGATTCAATTATCACAGTCAATACCTCACGAAAGACATGTGACGAGATCAACACATGAGCAGTCACCTTAATTATTAACTACAGAAGTTTGGTCTACCATGCATTTTTACATCCTTCAATCAGTCGAGTGCCAACAATGCTTTGAAATGAGGAACACAGAAACTGTTGCTCATTGTTAACCTTACTAAACATGCTACACTATTCTCTCTTTATAAAATAAGGCTGAAACATAAAAATCGTACTAAAAAGTCTTTTTAGCCACATGTCTACTTCCATCTGGCAAGTAAATGATATTAAAGTGTTTTTTATGCGAACTATAAGCAGCAATTACATCTCTTAGCTGTCACAGAAACATGAATCACCTATAACATCTAGAATACGAGCAGACTGGTTAGTAGAGTGAATAATTCATAATTTATAGCAAACTATTGGTAGCAATTATATTTCTTATCTGGAATAGAATCTTTAATCAATTAAACTGGCTAGACAGAAGTCAGGTTTGCTAATAGTGTTAAGAGTCCACTATATTAGCTATAATAGTTGACGATTAGTAGCATTTATTTCTTTTGGCTGGGATAGAAATAAGAATGAACTAAGTCGGATTGACTACAGAAAGCAAGGGGAAATCATAATCTATAGTAAGCAATTAGTAGCAGAAGTTGGTTTAGAAATGAGAATCAACTAAACTGAATGGACCAAGAGGACTGCTGGGCAGTTAAATATTAGAAATGATGTGAAATATTTTACTCTGCCACCCTTATGAGTGTCGACTCCATTATCACTTATAAAGAAGTCAGTTTTCATAATTCCAGACAATAACCATTGAAGACTAGTAATTATTAACTACATGTATGTAGATAATGGATTTAAAACTTAGGTGTCGATTTTACCATATAATTTGTTTCAAAAACGAAGGTTTTTAACTAATGTTAAACTGTCCTTTGAGTTGTCTTAAAGCAGATATTTAGAAAAGTTGATAAACAATAAATTACGAATTGACATGGAAGTAAATGTCTGGAAGCGAAGTGAGGATGGTACGATAATATAGAAAAAATTCTGGTGCTATCATCATCTACCATATCTGGTGCATCTATCATTTACAGTGTTTCAAAATTTCAAACAAACGAAAAAAAATTAATTGTTGAAAAGTGATTAACAGCTTACAATGTCTTTTTCTGAACAAGGAATTTCAATTTATAAATAGTTCCCCCCAAAACACGCGCAAAATGAAAATAAAAGAATGTCCGCATAAATTATTAGATGTTCTGTTGATTTTATAATTTTCGTATTACCCACGTACAAAAATTCAACAAAATACATAAATTTTTGAATTCTTTTTATTTTATGAATTTCGGTTAGTTATTCTAAAAAATTATCAATATAGAAATGATTGTTTCGTTCATCATTACAAATATTTGAACATTTGAGATAATTAGTTATTGAAAGACATTAAAAGATAATTACATATAGCTTTATGATATTTGAAAGCAATTTTGAATAAAAGTTAATCAGGAAAAGATCAAACGTAATATAATATATAAATCAGTGGGAGTAATTTTCTAAACATTAATAAATTTATAACTACTGACACTTATAAACATGCTTGTAATGATAAACTATGGTGAGAGAAATAAAATGAATTCTTTAAGAGCAACTATCATAACTCCACGTTCATGATGCTACTAAGTTATACAGAATATACAAAAATTCATTTCATAAGAAGAGACAATAGCAACTATACCTTTATGTCTCTAGAAAAGTGTGTACTTAAAGATTAAATCATAAAGAATAATGAGTGCGAAATACGTTCATATCACTAATCCAATTTATATATGTTCCAACTCCACCAAGAAGGAAAGATAATCGCTTAACACAAGTGCCAAGTCAAAACGTTACAAATATGAGTCAAAATGCTTCAAATTTCTTATCTTCGAATTTTTTGTTTAATAATAGATGTTGTTTTGTTGATTCCAAATATGTATTATTTGTGAAAATTTCAGAAATTATCAGCTGGAAAATATAATTTCAAAACGATAAAACCAATATGCAACACCTTAGAGGAAGAAAAAATATTAGTATTTACATTTACCTGAAAAAAAAAAGGTATTAAAAAGATATTTTGGTTTCTTCTCCATAATCTTTACTTTATCAATAACGTTGATGTTTTTCACATAAAATAATTCGATATAAAAAACAACGTTTTTATATGGTGGAAAAGTTTATTAAAGAAACCTATTGAAATATTAGCTAAAACTGTTAGTTATTTTTAACTTTAAAATTTACTTAAAAAGAGACATTTGTGTGCGTATTAAAAAATTCATAATACTCAAAAAATCAAAACATGCATTTGAAAGTTTGTAAGTCATTCTATTAAAAAAAAGGGGAACCAGAAGTCAGAAAAAAATATTGTGATAAAACACGGCGCCAAATATTGGAATCTTTCTTTCTTGCGAATGATTACTGACTGAAAATCAGCAACCCTTACTATCCCCCCTTTGTTAGTTTTATGATACCTCATGTGGCGTGGGGAGTGCCCGGTGTTCCCAGAGGGGGAAAGAAATTTTTTTTTCTCAATACTAAAAGCCCCGAGAGGAAAGAATATTTTGACTTATTAAAATTATTGAAATATTAGTTAAAATTTGTCGCAAATGTCTAAATATTGCATTGTTAGGTGAGTACAAACGATTCTCAAAATTTCAAAGCTCTAGCTTGATGGGAAGTTGGTTAAATTAACGATCGAAAATTTGATGACACACACACACTCACACATACACACCAAGTGAAATTCAGAAAAAAATGTTGATGAGGTGATTTCCTCTACCAGGAATATATATTTTTCTAATTAGCACCAACAATTATCTTAATAATTGCTTAGTATTTGCAAAACGGTTAAGATAATATGTATCACAAATTATAATTAAAAAATATTTAAGTTTTGAATTTATAATTATATATTTTCTATGTAAATTCCTATGTTTATAAGTACTCTTCCAAAGGTTAAAAATTATAATAGTTTGATTTTTTACAAAATGTACTCTGATTTAAGTGCATGATTTACAAATATAAATACAGCTGTAGATTATTAATTGTTCAAAGAAAATTATTTATGTATATGAGTATAACTATTTCACATAAATAAATTATAAAATTATAAGTAATAAAAGTAGAAAAACAGACAAAATATCAAAAAATTTCCAAACTTTACTATTTCTTATTATTTAAACTTAAGTTGTTTTAAAAATATAATAATCGGTGAATAATATATGATTAATGCAACAAGATTTAAATTATTAATTCACATTGTTCTAGAATTATAGACCTTAGTAGCCACATCAATAAAATATTTCAATAAAAAAGGATAGAAAACAAAAAAAATATATATATAAAATGAATAAATCTGAAATTTGAATTAGAAAAAAAGAAAAGAAAAGAAATTCACTTACATACAGCCAAAAACCTTTAAAAACCTAGACTTAAAAATCAAGAAAAAAAATTAAAAAAAAATCTCCATAGAAAAATCAATATTTTCCATGTATAACAATTCACGTGTAGTAAAAATAAATACAAAAACACGAAAAAAATGATAAAAAATTATATACTTATACCGAACATAAACATGTAAATTTTTTAAATATTTTATCCCATTAAATACTAATTAATACTAAGTTTCAAGTCACAATTATTTTCAGTTAAAATAAGCATAAAAAATGAGTCGAAAACGGGGTAAGTAACAAAACAACATTTCATCTTCTCCGTCGGAGAAACTATTTATAAGTGTTGCCAAAATATAAAGATTGAGCAAGTGTGTTGTATTTAAATACTAGAATTAACCAATCCATAATAACAGGTCAGCACAACAAAGTAAGGATTTTGAAAACAAAATTCAAACAAAAAAACTGACAAAAGTAATTAAGAATTTAAAAAAAAAATTTAAAAAGACATAAAAAATTAAAGGCCAGATTTAAAAATGGAAAGAAACAAAATATAGCAATGTCATGTGGCATACCCTTTATGCTTAAATTAGAAAAAAAATAGATAAATCAGTTAAACAGTAAAACTAAAATTTAATGAAGATAAGCAATAAATAAATGAAAAAAAAAAAAAAAAAAAAAAAAAAAAAAATTAAGACATTTTTAAAGACTAATTGAAACAAAAATTAATACAAAATTAAAATACCAAAAAAAAACTTAGGAGAAAGAGGAAAAAAAATTAATTCAATTATAATCAAAATTACAGAATGTCTTCATTAAAAATTAGCAAAAAATCAATAATTGTAACAAAAAAAAAAACAATTATAATTAACCACTTTTATAGATTTTATATTTTAAATATCTTTTTAAAAATTATTTGATGAATCACATTTATGTTTTGTACATATAAAAGGAAATAAATTAAATTAATTTGAATATTTAAAGGCATATTAACTATAATACAACCAACCATCCACCCCCCATATATATATATATATATATATATATATATATATATATTTAAATATTACTTACACTCTCCTTTGAATTAAAAAAAAATGAGGGTTATATAACCTTAGAATAAAATAAAACACTTTTTTTTTTTTTTTGAAGATTCCTCAGCTAATTTAACACTATCAAATTTAAAATTACTAAATATTTAGTTTTTTTTTAATATTTATTAATGTCACATTTAGAAAGAACGCAAAGGATAGTTATGCCGAATCTCGTCATTTTAAGTAACAGTCAAATACACAAAAACAAAAGGAATGCATTTGAATGACTTTCATTAAAAAATTTTTGATAATATTAAGGATTCGAAAAAAAGTGTTTTTCTTCTTGTTATCCCTTTGAAAAGTAAAAAAAAAAAATAGATTTGAAAGAAAGAATTTTAAATGATACCTGAAATTTTTTTAAAGAGAAGAATACATTCAAAAAAATTGAATAGCAAGATAACAATTTATCAAAAAAAAATGTTTTACCTAAGTTTTTGATTTATTAAACGTGATATTAATCTTATGGAATATCTACATATATCTTCAATATTCACTATTTGACCTATTTGAAAGCAAAACAGTACATCCTTAGCTAAAAAATAATGAAGATTTCTTCGAAATCACATATTCCCTCCGATATATAAAAATTTTTTGAACACTATTTTAATGAATAGATTTGGACATTTTATTTTTAAAATATTTTGTAAAAAAATTTCTTAAAACTCAGGCAGAAAATTTAATTCACAGAGAAACTTTCATAATTCCCTGCTCGTTCCGATGCAATTTTTAGCTTTCGAATAGAAAAAAAATTATCAAGATTTGAGGACGGTAGTAGAAATTTCATAGAATTAATATTATGTTCAAGAAATCAAAATGTCCGGTCAACCGGAACCTTAACATAAATTCATAAATATACGACTAATAAAAGTCCTTCCAGATATTTATAATTAGAAATTTGATTCAGTCAATTACTTCACCCCTAAGGTGTGGGATTTCATAATTACTCATTCGTTGAGATTAGTTCTCCAATAAATGCCGAGCTCAGCTTAATTGCAGGAAAACTCCGCTGTTTACGGAAGGTAATTTTAGAGGGAAATCTCCAAGCAAAATTTAATGAAACTTGTGGTGTCAAAGACGAATGATTTGTTACAAATTAAACTTATCACATTTGTAATTTATAACACATAAACGTTGAAGTATTGAATAGAATGCGACTGTAATTTAGTTTCCTGAAGACAGCCCGTGATATTGCAGGGTAAAATGATGATTTTTAGTCAAACTGCTCGATAAAATTTAGTAAAAATAGTTAAGTTATTATTTTGTTATTTAACGAAGAATGTATGTTTCAATTGTGTGAAGAATTTTAATGAGAGAATTTGTGTGTCTTTTAATTTGCTTAATAGCTGTCATGATATTTAATTTTTTTTTTCACTAAATGAAACTTAGAGTATGTTGACTGATTGAGAGTTAAATGTAACTTCCTAATAATACCTGAAAAATATATGATGCAAGTTGTTCACAAAATGATATGAAAGATTCCCTGAGCTATATTTACAACACTAACGTAACGTCATTTTTGTGCAAATTAAATTTTAAACAATAAAAAGAGTGAAACTTCAGTGCAAAGTTTTGCAAAGAACAGATTTAGCCCCCTTACCAATTGCGAGGTTCTTTTAATTATTATTAAATTACTCAAATAAATATGAGAATTAAAATAAACGATGTAATATCAAATAATGAGCAATAATAAACTTTCTTATAATAAAATTGAAGCAAACGATAAATTACTAAATTAAATATATTTCAGCTAAATGTAATTAAAATTAAAGCAAAGGATAAAAATCGAACAGTGATCCGATACTCTAAAAATAATCAAACATCATATATTTTTAGCTTTCTTAAATCCTTGTATTTTGATTAATTTTATCCTTTATTATTGCTACAGCTTTAGAAATATTTTTTACACCCATCGATTTTGTCTTGGCATGAGTTTGAGCATTCAAATCTATAGACAAAATTTTCAGTCTTCCAAATAGAATATGTATTTGATAATTTATCCGATAAATACCTTAGCTTGCTTTTTAATAACATGAGTTTTACAGCAATTTGAATCATAGAATATTATTTTCTCTAAATGCCTTAGACATATTTTTTAATGCATGACTTGATACATCCGTCACTTCGAAAAGAAAATAAATTTTACGAGTTTCAGGGAATAATTTTAGTTTCAAATAATTAGTTGCTACCCGGAATTTTTCCCATTATGTAAGAAGTTTTAATTTTTTTTTGCTGCAATTGTTAAAAAAATACATATACACCATCTGTAGTTAGGATTTAATTTTTTTAATTTTTTTTTTAAAAATAAGTTGTGACTGTCAGCAAAATTTCTGTATGTTTTCCTATTTCATTTTATTAATTCGTGTTAGTTTTATGAATGTTTAGTTAAATATTTTTCAATCAACATTACGGCATTTCAACTAATTAAGAATAAAATACACTAGTATTATCAAAATAAGGGAGACACATATCAGTATGAATGGAGTTTGTGAACAGGTTTCATATTTGTTACTTAATAACCTAATCAACACTAATAATTATCTGAAAATAGTAAATATATTATTCTTCTTTCAGTTGTTATTATTATATCATATGGAAAAATACATAAAAAATATATATTATTATAACATACATTATAAAATTGATAAGATACTCGAAATTAATTACAAGGTAACAGAGAAAGTACAGTGCTTCAATATTTGCAATTTTCTATATTGCAGTGAAAAAATTATTTTCTCTTTGCTTTATAAATAGATGTATTATTTACTGGAACTTGTTTAATAAGCAGGTTTTTTTAGAATATAATTTTAAAATTATTAATAAACATGTCATGATATCGAGAAAAAATGTTTGCAAATACGTGTTTTTTAAATATGTTTTTTTTTTTTAGAATTTTTATAATCTTTCTTGAAAATCTGCCCATTCTATAGTAGTAACTTTTTTCACAGTATAAAATGAATCGATTTCTTATACTTTTAACATAATATTTTTTTTCTTATACACAAATACATTCTTTAAATATGGAACCATAAGTGTACAAAAATATTAGAAATATGATTAAAAAAATTAAATATTTTAATACTGAATTAAAATTTTGAAATTTTAATTATGTTCAGGGAACTAAATATTATACATTAGTAACTTGAAAATATTTAAAAAAAATTATATTCTGAGACTTCATACAAGATACACTTATACGTAAGTAAGGTAACTACAAGTTAAAATAAATCAATTAAGCATTAATTCCTCATACATAATTATTTATGAATATATATATATATATATATATATATATATATATATATATATATATA
>BMAW01083699.1:57522-83358 GCA_019974015.1 Nephila pilipes
ATATATATATATATATATATATATATATATATATATATATATATATAATTTTTCTTTACATAAACAGGTACATAAATTTAATGATAACTGTATTCTAAAATATCATTTATTTTGGTTTAATTTAGAACTATTTTGTTAAAATTATGATTATTTAAACTTGGTACAAAACAAGCTTGTCTTTCATTGTCGAAGGTGTTTGAGTTATTTTTAATGTCCTATCGTCTGGTTTCAAAATTATAATGACTGTTTATCAAAGTTCCTTTTACATCAGAATTCTATTAGAGATGTTTTGTTACTTCGTTGTCAAAAAGCAAAAATTAACTTTTCCTATTTGAATATATTTATTCCATGTCTAACAATTTTCTGAAAGTAAATTATTTTGATAGAAAACAATCATTTTGATTTCCGTGACTTACGAAATGACTCAATAGGACTAAATAAATATTTGGCTAAACGAAGGCTTTCTGTATTTTTTCAATTAGTTAACAGAAATAAATAATTTTTGCTTATTACACGTTGGAAATATGTAAAGCAGCATCATAATATTAGTTTTTGCTGTTTGCTTAAAGATATTTAAACAGTTAATGGTTTTAGAGTAAATGTATAGTAAATTGTTTCAAAAAACATGTACTTACTTAAATTTCTTTTATATTGAGTGCCTTCTAGCATAAGGAAAAACAATTGTTTCTAAAAAAAATGCTAGTAGACAGAGTATGCAAATTAAAGTTAAGCACGAAATTTTAGTCTAGGTATGTCTGGAAATGTATATTGATCTTGAAAGAAACAGTGATTGAAAAGCATTTGAAAATGTTAATAAAAATGCGCGTAATATGTGCTCAAATAAATACCTAACTCGCAAATAAAGAGTATTTTTAATATCAGGAGAGAATATTCTCATAGTTTATCATCCTGGTTTCTTCAATTATTTTCTCCATTCAGGTTTAATTATGAATAAAATGTGGACACTTGCAAGGTACAGGGATTAGTTCAGGAGATATAGATTTAGAAATTTCTAGAGATTTAGTTTAAGGTGTTTGTACATATTTATTCCTATATCAACTCAATCGCAAAACTTCTAAAATAGAAATTTACGATCTACTTAGAAATTTCTATTAGTGATATTTATAAGTTAATGAATACGTACTTGATAAAATAAGAGAAAATAAGTTGACGTACTTGATATTTATAAGTTAATGAATCGGATTCTAATTATACAAAAAATTACCAAAGTAGAATATATGAACTACTTTAAAGAAACCTGATGGTTTACTAGATATTAATTGTCTAGGTATCACTTCTTTATTCAGTCGATGAAAACAAGTGATACAGAACAAATGAAAATATGTTACATATGTTGTTTGTAATACCACTTTCCTCTCTAGGATAGCTAAATGAATTTTGGATTATTCGTTAAACAAATATATGCGTTGGTAAATTGGTAATGTCTCGTTGCGTTATTAAATTCTCTCCAACGGTTTCCATAGTATAGTTCAATATCCTTTCTTTCGACTATCACTGTATTGAAGGCATAAACGTTGTTACTACCAAAATCGGTAACATTTACATTCTTTCTGAATGGCTTGTTTATCAGCTATCATAACAATCGGGTTTCATTACAGATTATTAATAAAATATTTCGTGTAGTATTTTTTCGTATAAAATGTCAATATCTTATAATGTTAGTGGTTTTGTTTAAGAAAAATACATCTTTTTTTTAAATCTATGTTTCTAAATTCCTCAGTCAAAAAACAAATAGCTATTTGTAATTATAAAATTTGAAGAATATGACACAATATAATACGCTTATAATCATCCTATAAGCTATGTGAATATAGCATACATATTTTACAGATTAATAAAAATTAAAAACACAATAAAAAAACACAAATGAACACATATTCGAATTTAAGTGACCTATTGGTCATCGTCGTCGACTCAGAGGAAGCCAGTTTTCGTTAAGTCGCGAGTTCAAGCCATGATGCCACTACACAACCACACTGTAGCTGGGACTGATAAACCTTAAATCTACTGAGGTTCAAAATCCTAACAGTTGGTTGGTGTGAAAGTTAGGAGAGGGGAGAGCCAGCTCATAGGTGTCGTCCTCGTCATTTGACCGATATTCAAAATTACGAAGTCTATCGTCAACAAACCTCGTATTACTTCTAGTGCGATGTCAATCAAACCAAACCAAAAATTTGAATTTAAAAATATTTTATTTATCGCAGACTGTGTACTTTAATATCGAGTGTTTTTGTTATGGATAATGCGTCATAAATTATATTTTTCTTTTGTTATTACAAAAAAAGTAAAACACATTTTAAATTATATTTGAAATCTAAAGAAACATTAATAAAAGAAATCTATATTACACAACATTGTGTCTTCTTTTTTATTATTAATTGTAAATATTTTTGAACAAAAAATTTAATAAAAATATAAAATATTTTGTTTATATGGGTACATAATTGTATAATAATTACTGTTTTACTGAATTAGATCTACCATGTCTTCCTACTTTTGCTAAAAATAAATGATTTGAAAATAATTATGTTATTATACATTATTGTGGGTTTTTTCTTTTATTACGTATTAACTGTGCAGATTTGAAACGAATATTTTATTAATAATAAGGGAATTAAAAATAAATATTACGAATTAGTCTTTATATAGTAAAATAAGTTTAATTTAGGGAGAGGGAGAAGAAAATAAGTTCATAAGCACAAATAATGTTGATAATTATTAAAATATACTTTGATATGAATGATGCTTAATTCAAATAAATGTTATATAATAGTAAAATTAATAACTGTAAATATTGTTTAAAAAATGTATTTTAGTGACGCACATGCAACTACCTTATTAAAATGAGCACATTTCACTTAATTTTTCAAGAGAAGACATATTTTATTCTATGGAATAAAATTTAAACATGAAATAAGTTAAGACACTGGACTTTTTAAAAATATAGTTTGAATTTGCACTAACTCCAGAATTTCTTCAAACTCCAAAACAAAAATTACAGAAGATGAGTTTCTACCAATTTATTAATGTCTAAAACATTCATCAAAATTTTAAACCAATATTTAATCTAATCAAAGTCAAAATATAAACAAAGTTTACTAATTATTTTTATAATATTACATTGAAGACTCAAAATAAGGTCATATGATATTTTCTTCGTTGTCACGCTTTAAATATAAAAAAAAAATACTGAATTAAAATCCAAGCTCCCTTCGCAGTCCTCATTAGATTTAATTAAAATAAATCAAAATAACTTTGACATTTTCTATTTCGTGTTAATTTTAATTACTTTCTTTTAATTACTTTTAAGAAAAATATGCAATTTTTGTTTACAGCGAAGTCCATTTTCTTACTTTTTAAATGAATTCGTTATCAAAAATCATTCTTTATTCGAGATTAAACCTCATTTAAATACATATAACTATGTTTCCAAAAAAATGAACAAAATGCTTAACATTATCTCCGATTCAGAAAAAAAAGGAGGAAATCATGTTTTTTCCCCTTTTTCCTTAATCCCTAATTAAAATGTATAAGGAGCAAACTTTTTTTATACAACCTGAAAATCAGTGTAATATTCTGCATCTGTCGAAATAATTATTTTTGTCGCTAATAAGTAGCTTATTTTTTTCCATTACAGCTTATTTTCTCATAATTTTAGAAGCTCCAGTCACTGTGTGAAACAAAGTAATATATTTACAGTACTCTTATTTTTAAATAACAAGGATTTTAGTGATATTTTCAAGGTTAAAAAGAATTAACTTTATTAATCTATATCTTAATATCAGAATGTGTGGGTTTTGCGTTATTGTTCATGGTGTATATCATGTTTAAGAAATTCTAGTTTGAAAAAATATATATTTAAATAATCAAATATCTCGCTTCAAGTACTTATTAGACTGACATTAAATAAAAAGTTATGTATTTTTTCTATCAATTCATGCATTACTTTATAATTGATGAAATGATTGAAAATATTTAAGTCAAATAATTAATAATTTCCATACATTTTACCAACAATATTTTTCCATTATTATGTAAAATTTAATAGTTGTGATCGATTATAGTAAAGCGAAGAGAATTATAGCATTTTAGCTATACGTCAATGAAATTATTTTAATTCCTTTTCGTAAATAAGAGTGTAAGAGAAACAGTAAGGTTTTCTAACTACCTGTGGCTTATAATTAATTCTAAACAGAGGGAATATTAAGATGTGTTAAAAGTTTAAAATTTATATTGTTTTTACTAATGTTCTGATTCTCGCCGCTGAACGAATGAAAATAAAAGGTAAAGATATAGCTTTTAAGAATGATCATAAGTAATGTCAATAACATTTTAAGAAACAGATATTGCAAACTCTATTTTTTTAAAAGCATCGGACACTTGTAGGAGAGGGTATCATAATTTTTTAATTATTACTTCGGAACAAGCCATATATATCGAAAAAAATAATTCTTTATGTTCATATTTTTGTAAGTTACAGATATTAATGTTGATATGCTTAGATTCTGGAAGCTGAAAATTTCACTAATCCACCAGTTGGGGAAGATAGATCCTTACAGTATGATTACGTTCCTTAATTTTAAAGGTTACCATCAACCAGGAGAGATGATTCCATAATAAAAATTGAAAAAAGACTTTATCCTTTTTGACTGGAGAGTAACATTCTAATTGATGATGAATGAGCCACATCTTAACTACGACAATGTATAGGAAATTATTCACAAAGAAATAAACATATACTGACGTCATCACAATAGATTCTACGATTATTGAGTACTTTTCATGAGCAAACATGGCATAAGGTTTAATAGGAGGTGTTCACACTTTTAAGGCATAACGAAGAGGAGATTATTCGGCACATGTTATTATGAATGAAACTTTGTTCTATCAAGTTGATCCAGAAACCAAAGGGATGAGAAAAAAGTGGGAGTACAAATAATCAATTTTTTCCCCTCCCAAAAAGTCTAAATTGCAGATATTGTCTAGGATGCTCATGTTGTCAGTTTTTTGGAACTACCGTGGTGCCATCTTAACAATCTACAACAGAGAAGTGTTATAATATCACTTGTGCTTTCATCAGCGCATTGCTGTACAAATTGTGTGATGCTCTGATAAAGAAACGGCACGATACGATCTCGAAAGATGTGCATTTTTTTTGCCAACGATGCATCTATTCAGTCATTTCGGGATGTGGTTGAAATGTGTTCGGGATGTGTGGCTTTGAAATTTTGACACATTCTTCCTATTTTCCAATCTCACTCGAAGAAATTTTTCGTCTATTCAGAATTCAAAAACCTTTCTCAGGGTCAAAGATTTGACATCACAAATGACGTAATTCAGAAAGAAGAACTATGGTTTTCGATGCCTTCTGCTGAAATCTACAATGGCGGCCTTTGAATTGTAAAGAAATTGAGATAATGGAGAAATGTACAACTTTTAATGGAGACAATTTGGAGAAGCATAACGATTAATAAATAAAAATTAAATTTCCATCAATAATATTTCAATGATAACTTAGTCCTTATAATACACTCAGTTATAACAGTCGGAAAAAACTGTAAAAAAAAGTGTGGATTTGTAATTTGAATGGCATTTTTATGCAGACAGTATTGCAATGATCACAAACTCACGCGTCTAAATGTTTAAATGTGTTTCGCAGTATGGTCAAAATAATCTTGCTTCAATTTGAATCCAAAATTGATTAGTATTCATAGCTTTTTCTCTGCAGATTTTGTGTTACAACTCGTGTTCCAGAAAGCTTCCTAGTTCTTTCGGCCCAAAAGAGAACATACACTGCTGTGCTTCTGGTGCCAATTGGACAATAATATCTGCTACTAGGATGCTCATACGTCTTAACATTCAAAGACTCAATGTAACGCAATTCTTTATGTTTTACCGTTTTAATAGATCAATCATAAATACGCATTTACACTGCAAAAAAGTGCATTTTGCTTAGACAAGTCAGCAATGGACTATTAATACATGAATTGCATTTTTTTTTGGAAATTGATTCAGATCTACTTTAGATCTTAAAAGTAAATGTATCATATACTATCAATCGAACACTGGAAAAAGATATTGTTACAGAAGAAGAATCACAATTTATCTAGAATTTACCTGTGTGATCTTAATTTCGGAAGAAAATATCTATTCTTTTTTAATATGCGGTGTTCCTTCTCGTTTCTCTTCAATTTTAAAACAGATTAACTTTAACTTATCAATTTTTCTTTGGATTCCTTCCTTCCCCCCCAAAAAAATTCTAAATCTATTCGAATCAATAATTTACTATAAATATATAAATTTACTTTGAAAGGGAGTTTAGTTTCAGTTTAGTTTATATTAACATCGCACTAGAAGCAACACGATTACTATTGCCGACGTACCTTTTAATTTTGAACCTCGGTTAAGTAACGAGTACTCCAACTGAACTGGCACACCCCTCTCCTAACTTCCAATTCACGCCAAAGGGAGGGCTTTAGACCCCGATAGATTTAATGTGCATCAGCCCCGTCAAAACGGCGGGTCTTTAGCGGCTAAGGCTCGAACCCGCGAATGACCGTAAACCGCTGGCAACGAATCCGAAACCATGATCACTAGGCTACCGCTGCCTTTACTTTGAAAGGGAATGAAATATAAGCACATTTGACATTTTACGCAGAAATTCCTTAATATTAATGATCAAGGGAATTCTAAATTGACGAATTTTAGCCTATTAATTTATTTTTGCCATAGTATTCACGAAATTATTTTTTTGATGTTTCAAAGGTTAGTTAATTTCTACAGCATTTTCAAAAACATTTAATTTTTTTCAATTTTAAATAAAACATAGATCACTATACTGCATGCTTTTTTTAATCTGATTCTAACTTTCTTAAGCTTTGTGTTACAAAATGTTTAATAGAAATCACAGTTCTATCATGGAGTGTTTGTAAATATAAAACTTGAGGTAAAATTTCAGGTTTTTTTCATATAACAATTTTACCAAGTATGTTGCCAGAAGCTTTCATTTAATTTTTGATTAATTGACGCTATTTCAAACAAACGAAACAATGTAACTACATCTCATAAGCACTTCTTCATATGAATTTGCTATTTCTTCTATCTCAGTGAGATATTTAAAAATAATTTTGAGTCTATATATTTATTTAATTATATCAATTCTTTAAAAATAATAATTTGAATACAATTTGATTTTATCCATAATGTTGAAATATATAGATTGATAGATTAATTACAGTGCTGTTGTATAATTAATAGTTTAGTATTTCTGAAATCAATGAAGTTTAGTAATTATTGCAACAAAGTACCCGCATCCAGAGATAACAATTTTTACGTAATAAGCCTCGCGGCTCATTTGTTAAGATATATATTTTTCCGATAACAGATTTTACATTATGCAGGTACATATGCAAGTGTATATTATAGCCCACATCGTTTCCAATATTGTAAACTCATTACATAATAGTATACATACTTTATAAAAGTAAATATCTACTAGTTAAGCATTCATCATCATTATTTTCTGATGTATTGGCATTTTAAAACATGTAATTTAACATTGCCCAATTTAAAATTCTATTCTAATATACTTATAGACCAAAGTATAGTACAAAAATATAAATTAATTAAATTGCTCCAAATGTTCCAATGAATATTTTCAATGTTTATCAATTATCGTACTGATGAAAGATACCGGATATATTGTGTTTTTAATTACTTATAAATTGTATCTGATTCCCGTTAACTTAAAAGGCCTTGATAACGATTTTATTCTAAGTTAGTTGAATTTGCAAACATATATTAAAATTGCAAGTTTGTTGTTTGACTTTCGTATAAATTTATACGTGCTGAAATTTAAAAGATTTTGTTAAATATTTACGGAGATCTATAGTTGAAATTGTCTGTTGTTTAATGTGGATTTAAGTTTTTTTTAAGTAAATAAGGATGAATGGGAGTAAATGAAACGTACATAGATACGATATTCCAAATTTCGTGCCGCTGTTCAAAATAGCTTGAACACTTTAATTTGTTTGCTGCCGATCTCACACCAGCACGGGATTTGGCGTTATGGATCAGCCTGACAATTTTAGGACAAAATAAAATTTGAAATGTCTATAACTAAGAATTATAAGCAAAACATATGCATTCCCCCACTTGTTTTATTACTTAATTACCTTTGAATCGCCCTTTTAATAATTAAAAAATACTCAGTGTATATGTATAAAATATGTATAAAATTTAATACATCGAACCTTGCTTATTACATTCATATGTGAAGACTAATCGTTTCACAAGCACCACAGAAAATAATGAAGACATATACAGCAGGTGTAGCACATACTGCAATGAGGCTTTGTCCATTAGATTCAGTCCTTGCGGAGTTCTTGTGGCGTAAAATGCATAAGTCTAGCTGTCCGCGTAAGCTACTTAAAATCTTCCAAGATTCTACAGTGAAAATTTATGAACCACACTAGTAACTTTGGTAACAAAGGTAGGTGCATTTTTAACAAATTCGTTTTTCACAGCATTCCTCTTTATGTAAGTAAGTAATATTTTATTTATGTATTATTTCAAAAAGTAATATTTTTACTTATTTATTTATAACAAATATTTGTAAATAAGACTAATTTATAAATAAGTCTTATTTATAAACAAGAACTGTTCTTAAATAAGATTTGTTTTTAAACATTTTTTATTAATAAACAATTATTAATAAATAACAATTTATAAATTGTTCTTATAACTAATTATTCATAATTACTAACTGCCTATTAATGAATAACTTTATGTAATTATATTTAGGAATTGTAAAAAAATTAATATTTATTTACTCAGCATGATAAATCTTCCACGCAAAGCCATTTTCAACACAGCTGCAAGATATTGGCTTGAAAGCCGCAAGCGCCAATATCATGCAGCTGTTGCCAATATATCGCGCCCGCAAAAATAATCAGCACTAATAATTACTATTTACAAATTATTATAATAAATACCTAAAAATGACTTAAGACATTTTTAAGTATTATTCTAATCTTTTTTTACACATTGTTAACTTTTACAATTGCTTCCTCCTATGGAATCCGCAATATTTTGATTAGTGTCTCCTTTGCAACATCTTCATAACGTCACTGATTAAGTAGCGTTAGTTTAATGACATTTCTTATGAGTCACCAAATTTCACCGCAATCCACGAGGATCACCCGATACATAAATTTCTTATAAATTGTATGCTATTATTTCTTTCCAAAATCACTCAATTGGTGTTGAAAACATACTTTGTAGGTGGATTATAAAATTATGTATGTGTGTCTACCTCCTTCACATCTTATTATTTTTACTTCATAACTTATTACCCACATGCTTTAATTTTTCCCACCCTCTAACTTCTAATTTTTAATCGTCATCTCAGTTAGATGGTAAATATAATGATTATGGTATGAGTTCATCAGCATATAAACCTGCAATTCCCATCTATATTTGTTGTTAGATTGTCGGAAAATGATATTCAAACAACATTTCGCATTACATAGTTATTATAATATATTGAACATATATATTTAATACATTTGCTTGCAATAATTTTTATGATACAGTTTCATTCAAAAATAATGAATGCTGATACATATATTTCTTAATTTAAAATTTTCTTATATGTTGTAAGCCCATCGCCCTCGTCACTTGACCGTGGTTCAAAATTACGAGGTCCGTCGCCAATAGCCCTCGTGTTGCTTCTAGTGCGACGTTAATAAAAACTAAACTATGTAAGCCCATCGCGCTATGTGACGTTTTGGGGTAATTTACCACATCTAGTAGCTTAGTCAAAACATTCAATGAGGAAATTTGTACATTATATTTCGTTATTAATGAGAGACTGATAATTATATTATAAGAACTTCATCAGCTTTTGATAAGAGCATGTGTTGCGGCAGTTGAGTTGTCATGGTCGGCAACTTGTTGCCGGCATTGTGTCCGTTGAGTAGAATATTCATGTCCTGATACTATAAGGTCTCGCCTAGTTGTGGGGGTGACGCACATTAAATGTATCAAGGCTACAGATGCTGTATTGGTATTTGGGGAAGTTTGACCAAGAGGGACTAACTCATGTGTCGTAATCATCTCTTAACCCGTGCTAACAATTACCAAGTCCATCACTAATAGTCATCGGGTTGTTTCTAAGTGCACCGTTAATGAACCCATATTTAATTTAAATTGGAAATAATTACTTCTAGATCAGAGAGCATTAACAAGAAAAGCGCACTTGACTAGCAAACAAAGTGGTAAAATCTCTGCAATAAAAATTACATAATTTCATAAAAGTATTTGAATGCGTTCAGTAATGTTATTGATATAATTGATTCGTATAATATGCCTTTGTTTCTAGAAAATATGAGGACTGAAATGTTTGGTGTAAATAATTTCTATTATGAATTAAAAGATTTTGAGCAAAAAATTACATAAAAATTAGAATTCATTGCATTATATATGTCGTTATTGGAAGAAAAAAAAACAGTTTATAACATTTGTAAATAACGCTTACTATAAAAATCAAGTCATAAAAGATATTATAATCATTTAGGCGAAGAAATTTAACTAAATAATTATTTCGATTATAATAAGCATGATTTTAAATAAAATACTTAAAGAGGGTAATCATATTAAATTTCAGAAAGAATGTTACAATTATTAAATACAAATTGTACAATTAACGTTTGAATCATTTTGTGAAAGTAAATTTAATCAAATACGTTTGAACTTATAAAATATGTGTAGTATCACTTATTAAAAGTTCTAAGAAGATTGGAATATGTTACACGTTCAGTTGCTATATGAAATTTCTATTACATTTATATATTATCGAATTTACTTTGGAGAGGACTTTAAATATACTCGAACATTGTGATTTCTATTGTCCAGCAAATTTTGACATAATTACATATAATTATCTGTATGTTAGTTCAAAAATATTTATAATTTATTAGAATATTAAAATAAAAAATAATATACTGGTTGATATTTAAAATAAATACTTAGCAATAAACGTCATCAAATTCTTCAGTTTTATATTACACATATATTTAAAAAAAATTATAATTAGATTAAAAATGGTTTATTTTTCTTTTTTGAAAATTAATATATATTTCACATGCTATCCATAATGCAATTTATCTGGAAAATAATGGAGATTACTTGCTTAGTTTACCACGTTTATGTTTTAAATGCTACTCGCTATTCTTTCTACATTGCAATATTATCTCGATAAAAAAAATTAAGAACTTTTTTTCTTCCGATAGTTAATAAAGTTGAGAGAAAAATCATTAAAACAGGTGCACTTAATACTATTATATTTACTCTAGAAAATAAAAATTAATCAACAGTTTCTATTTTGTTCTTGTAAAGTTTTTATTTTCTTATTTGCTATATAACGTACACGTCTTGAATTTATTATTCACTTAATATGTCTCATACCGGTAATTTAATATAAGGGTTACGGAGAAAAAATTTATTCAATATTCTTAGCAGCTAGTTTACTCCATACCGTTTTGAGAAAAAAAGTAAAAAAAAAAAAAACATTTTACGAACAATAAATTAAAAATGGCATTTTATATTAGTACATAATTGTACATTAAAATTGCTTTATTTTGCAACTAAGGAATATTATAATTTTGCTTTTGTTAAGAGAAAACAGGATTTAAATTCAATAATGTTTGCCCACGGCGAAAAATGTCAAAATGAAAAATGGAAAATCTATTTGAACTTTAATGTCTTGCGACACCAATTACAGCGAAATAAGATAACGTATTAGTAAATAAGAAAAAATATACAAAAATATAATGCAATAAATTTTGTTTATTTCTATATATATCCTAAAATATTTAATCATATGACCTAAGAGCTAAGCAATTATATATATTGATATGATATTTTTTTTCTTAATTTGAATATTAAAGTGTCTAGGTAGACAAAAAATCATCTTTTCTTCGCAGCAGAACAATTAAAATGAGAAGAAAAAAAAATCAATGCTATATACTAAAGTGGATGAAACACAATAAAGTCAAGTTTAATAATTTGTGTTTATATGGAGATTTTTAAAATGTATGTAAAATAAAGGAAATGGCAGAAAATAATATTTGATTTCTAAGGAAATTAAATAATATTAATAATTAATTTTCAAGGAAGCTCATTAAATACAAATTTGAATGGTGAAGGCAAAAAAAAATAATATATATCAGAGTTAATATTAATCTAAAAGTGGAAGTATAAGGCCTTTGTGAAAAAAAATTATCATCTTCCTTTAATCAAAATGAAATATTACAATGAAATACGCAATTAAATAGTTAAACATAAGGACTTTCGACATAACTTGCAATAATTCGGTATAAAATTCTTATGGTACGTTTAATATAATGTCATGTGATAAACAACTATAAGAAACAATAACGCTTACATTTTAATTAGAGTAATGCACATCTTTAATTATAAATAATTGTTAGAAAAGAAAATCCATACCTAAAGAAAGGAAACTGGAATGTATTGAAACATGGACTGTAGGATCTGAAAATTCTCTATAATTTCACATAAAACATTTTTCAATTTATATGTACATTTCGAGGCAAACAGTTGTTTACACTCATAATAAAACATATTTTCAATAAAAATTGTAAATTTTAACATTCACTTAGGGATATTTTTTAAAGTAATTACTACTTTCTTCGGGAAGAGAAAACTTGGGAATCAGATGAGCAAACAAATAGATGAAAGAAAATATTAATTTCTTCTCTCTTCTTATGCTCTTTTATGTTATTCTTTCTGATATGCTCTATTGTTTTTAGATATATGTTTGTGCATATGCGTGAGTTAGTAGCGATCCATATTAATTTATGAATTAATTACATATTACGTGTTAGTATTTGAGTTTGATACACATGATTCATTTAAAGAATGTGCAAATCAAACAAAATAAAAATACATACAACTATAAACTCACATTGGATATATAACTTGATAATAAGAATTAAAAGCAATCAATTTACTTTCTACAAAAATGAATATATATATATATTCACCTGACTTAAGTAGATAAAAAATTATCCCTTTAGTCATTTTAAAATTCATATTGCACAACACTTTTATTTCTTAAGTGTTAAACCATATATATGCTTATGGAGAATATATGTACCATTTCCTGAATTTTCTTGATTTTAGTATTTCATTTATAATCATCAACTGATGTAAATAGATCTCTATGGTTTAAAAATATATATTTTTAGTCTTTGATAAAATATTGGTTAAAAGATAATTGTGTCATATTATTTTTTAAAAAAATGTATACTTGTGACTTACGATCCATTAGTTGTCCCTAAGTATCTTTAAGAATTAATTTTAATGTATAGTGGACTTGGTAAGGAGGGGTTACGTAAATAATCAAGCTGTTATAAATTTATTATTTATTGAATCTCTTAGTTATTAAGTTATATTTAAATTATATTCTATAATAAACATTATTCGTTTAATTAAGAACAGTTAGACAATCAGTGGATGGTACGTAGTTACCTGTGTAAGAGGATATGTTGTGAACTGTGACATCAGTTATGTGTCATTTGCATGAGTCTATTTCGTAAGACCCGACCATAACAAATTCCTAGTAAAAATAGTCGTTTGAATGTGGATTTGTGAAATAGTAGAATAATGAAAAATAAAACTAGTGATGAAATAAAAATCAGTGGAAAAATATAATAGAAGTATCTGTGTGTTGGTGTGCAAGTCTTTTTAAGGGCGAAACTAAGTCCCGCATGACTTTTACAAGGTTTTCTGAAAAAGAAGATATTCGTCTTTTTTCTGGCATAAAAATTCCTTAGGATAAAGTGGGTAATCGCTTTGATCTACAGCTTTGTGTAAGTAGAACTAAGGGCCAAATAGAAATTATAGAATGAGATAAGAAGCACGAAGGCCAACTCATCACGTATAATAAATCTCGTAAAATTTGATATATCAGTCTTTGTACCATAGATTATAAATTTATGCAACAATATTTATTTTTTGACTTTTTAAATTGTTCCAAATAATATAAAAAGTATAAAATCTAGCTAGAATTTAATGCACTATAGTAGAAAAAAATAACAATTCATTATAATAGACCAGACTTAAGAATGTTATTCAAAATTGAGAATTTAATTTAAAAGCAAATTTTATTGCTTTAAAAATGAATATACAGAGACAAATGAATCTCTTATTAAAATAAGAAGAAAAAAAATTCAATTTCTATATTTCCAAATATATTACAATTTTATATCCTAGTTCATGTTTATCAATGCAATTCTTTAAGGAATATAATACAAAATATTGATCTGTTGTTTTCTTAAGAAATGCAAATTTGAATTGCCTCTCAAAAATAAATGGAAACTTAATTTCTATGTCTTCAAAGCTATTATTCTTCGAATAACATAATGTAAAAAATAAAACAATTTCTTTTTTTTACTCCGTACGCATAACATTAACATATGTTTAAATCAAACACGAGTGCTTCTATAAATCCTATTATAATATAACGCTGGATAAGGATTTACATCGTTCTTGTTTTTGTAAATCGGGTAACATATTCTTATTCTTGCGTTTACTATACATAAGGAAAAACAAAAAGATATGTTTTTAAAACCTTAAAAACTATTTTTTTGCAAAAGTTTTTATTCAAATGCTGAAAATACACCTGATAATATTAAGTTTTATTTTTGTATTTTATGGTAAAATAGCTTAAAGGAGTACGAATTTTAAAGATTTCTATATTGCTTATTTACTATGTGAGAGATTTAATTCCATGAAAATAGAAAAAAAAAATAAATAAAAAAACTGTTATTGAGTTAACATACTTTTTACTACGCAATATTGATCAAGCAATGCTCATTATAAATGTGTGTAGAGTGTTACAAAAGAAGTTTAACTAGTATTACAGAATTAGGTATAAAAATATGAAAAATAAAGTGATATGAAAACTTTCTGCAATTTATAAAGATAAATTTACGTAAATAAAAATTATTAGTTTATATATATATATATACAACATGTGGGTGTGGTTGGGTATAACGTAATGTAAAGTAAAGACTTTTCTTAAAAATAGTACTATTGAATTAATTTTTTAAATAACAGTCGAAGTCGATTTCATTTTCATAGGATTATTTTATTGTAGCGGAGAGAGAAATCATTTCTACACGTGGGAATTACACATCTCCGCCGTTGGATACAGATTATGAGAGCATGAGTATAAAAGCAAGAGAGAGCAAGGAGAAAAGGCGTTTCATGGCGTTTTGCATTTTATATCTGGGAAATTTCACTTTAAATGTCAGAGACCATGTGGTTTGGATGGACGGACTTCAAGAGAATCTAAGTGTAGACATTAAATTTAGTAAGGATCATCGCTATAAGTCTGTAGAGTGGGATTTGCATATTTTCAGAGCGCATGATTGCATAAAGTAAAGAGAAAAATGAATCGTATCAAGAAATACGAAAGGACACTATATTTAAAAGGAGATAATGGGAAAATTCCGGAAAATGTGAGAAATTAATAGGAATTATAGTTAAATCATTACACACTCCCCCACATATATATATTATGATTATTTTTCAAGATCTCGTAGTCAGAATAGAGAGATAAGATAACGATCATTAGTCTCAAAGAGTAAGTGTAATCTAAACGCATTTATTCGTAAAAAACCGCAATTTCTTTCTCTTTCTCTCTCTCGACTGAGATCTATACCAAATTTTACAACGAACGAAAGTAACTATTATATTGACTATACAAATTTAGCAAAAGTAGTGATTTGAATTTGTTTTTCTTATTGTTGTTAAATAAATCAGTATCAGTCTGGATCTTCATATACTTTCATTAATGACCAAACTAAGAACAATAGACCAAGGTTTGACATGCATGAAATCATTAAAGTTTGCAACTTAGTTTTTATATACATTACAGACAGTTACACCGAAGTTATACACACCATAGTTACATAATGTTAAAAACAAAAATTGAAATTTAATTCAATAAGTATGATAACATGCTTATATATGCTATGTAAATTATTATAAAAATATAAATGATTATCTCAAATCTTTAATAATAAAAATGAAAAGAAAGTTTTAATGAGAAATGTAACAATTAATCATTTTTGTAAGTGATTAAACAGATCTTAGAAGTTTTTAACAAAGGAACAAATATTTTTAAATTAACTTTCACCTCACAATATACTATAGGGATAAATCATTAGGCTATTCATCTGCTTCTTTATTTGCCTCTTAATCTTTTCCAAAAATTTTTAATGAATGCTGCGTTTGTTAAATTCACAATGTGCAAAACAATCTTCGACAATTTTTCGCATTTGAAATATTTTGCTGTGTGGTGCTAATTCAAATTATGCTATAAAAATAATAAAAATATGAATATTAGGATATTTGCTTTAAAAAACAATTAAGATTTTTGTTTTTCTCCATAAAGCTTAGCCACACATACACAATTATCACAAGGCAATTCAACCTTGTTCAGTGCTTGGTCAAACGTATTACTATTATCTATACAGCAGTTGTTTCCATATAATGCACTAAAAATTTTAATTTATTATAAAGTCTAAATTTATTCAATCACTTCCATTTTTACAAGTACCCAAGAGAAAATAAATGACAGTTTTACTTCGTTTTCGCATCAATTGCTATAATTTACAACAGTGTTCTCTCTATAAGCAAGTATTATTATTGTCTTACTATTAAATTCTAACCTAATGATTTCTTTAAAAAAAATCGATACTCTCAAATATTCATAATAAAAAAATAAATTTTACTTAATCTTATTTAATAACTGCGCATTATTTATTGAATTATGGTACATGTTATAAATATTAGGCATTATTATTTATCCCTTATTATTTGATACTTAAACAACTGATTTTTTTTTCTTTACAATGTTTGTGGTACTGTTGAATTAAAAAAGAAATACAATTTAACTTTAGATTTACAAGAAAAATGTCCAACAAAATAAAAGTGTAATTTTGAGAGATTCGACATATTTAAAAAATTATTTGTAGTTTCTTTCGTAGCTACAAATTTAGAGTTTTCTACATAAACTTTACCATATATTATAATTTGATATACCATAAATTATAATGTACTGTTTCTTGATCTTTCTTTTATACCTTGGGTAGTTAGTTAACTGAAATCACTTCACCGGTGATTAATTATTAGTATATTGATATGCTTAATATTTTTAACAAATTAAATACTATTTATGTAACAGTTTCTTTGAAACGGAAAAATTTATTTTGTAAAAATCAAAGAAAAAAAATTTAGTTTTTGAAAACTGCATTTCTTACTATATTTTGATTGGAGTGTTTGCTGTACAGTAAGTAACAATTCTTAATTATACTTTTTTTGAAATTTAAGGTACTAAAATTTCGGTAACTTTTAGAGAACATTTCAAAGTGAAATAGAAATGAATTAATCTTTTAATTAGAACGGAAGGAAATTCTTGATGATTTAGGCAAAAAATGAATCAAATTGAATTTGTAAAATTTAATTAATAATAAAAACACAACACAAGCTAATAATTATATCGACATAAATATAAATAATCAAAAACCAAAATACAAAGTATTATGCTATTAAAACCATTTTGTTTTCAAATAGTACCTTAATGAAATATACAATCTTTGGGATAAATTTCTCCATTGTTAAAATTCATTAGAGTATAATGTATTATTCCAATGGTAAATGTTTTCAATATATTAATGTAATAGATATAAAGATTGTTGATTCTTAGATAACAATGCAAGAACAAAATGACAACTGATAACACTGGTTAGTTACGTAGCGAGAACGATGAATCGTATAGCATTAGATGTGTTCTACTCATAAAAGATGTATCAAAAGCAGACCCCATACATCAGCAGATTTTCGGCGATACAGACCAATTTAGGAGGGAAATCAAGTAAGATATTTGATGGAAGACGGTATTCGAGTCACCAAAGCAAATTAATTCTTAGCTTCTTGTTTTAAGTTTTATTTTATACTTGATGTAAATACCAACACCACAGGTCTGTACGTACTCGGAATTCGCATATTTACTCTCATGCAAAAAAAAAAGGTTGCTTTAACGTAGAAGTTTGCAAGGTTTCGAGGATGCCCACCACAGTCTGCAAATGAATGGGTCAAAGTCTCCTATCTTTGTGAGCTATGGATCTTATTTATCTTCCAGAATTTTTTTCCATTTCCTTTTACTATGAGCCAATATTATATATTCTTGTTTTTACAATTCTTTAGAAATGATTCAGTATTCATTGAAACTCGTAATATGATCGCATGAAGTTCACCAAAAGTTCTTGCTTTCTAGTTCTTGCTTTCCAGACTATTCAAGGGCGACCTTAATCAAGCTTTCTTTCTGATCATCTGATCTCATTAATATGCCTACTTAAGTTTGGTATAAATTAATATATACAAAACCTTTGAAGTTTATCAAATTAATTAAAGCAAACTGTTACGTTACAATGAAAATAGTAATTATATTTTGCTACCAGAAAAATACTTACTTCAAAAAAAATATCATTAAAAATTAGACGAAATGAAAGACCAATGTTTTTTATTAAATTGCATGTTAAATTGAAATGCTACTTACAGAACGGTACATTGTTTTAAATGTCATTTATTTTATTCCTATATATAACTAACATTATCTTAAATGTCATACCTATATAAATATATATACCGCATTTATTTTAATATTTCCAAATCTTATGTATCACAGAAATAAATACATTTATCATTAAAATTATAGTATAAATTCTAAAATTTAGTTGCACGTTAATGTCTTGCTACTAAAGTGATAACATCGAGATTATTAATGCGATAATTTCTACCTAGAACAACTAAATCCCAATCAACCAGTTTCTATCTAGAGAGAACTTCTATTAAGCCCTAAACAAAAATAGTTCTCTAAAGCTGCATTTTGAAAGCAGATGCCTTTATCAGAAGTGTTCAACATATTTTGCATCACAAGTTTAATTAAATTTTCTGGAACAAAATGCGTATTACAAGTCTGAGGTGATATTAAACAGATTAGAAAACAATGCTAATACTATCACTGTAGAAGCGTGATCATAATAACAGTTTCCTCATTGTTACTGTTCCACCAAACAATGTGTTATTAAAACTTTAGAATTGGAGCTAGATTTCGTCTTTTGATAATCATAAACTGATTAAAGGTTTCGTTTTGAGCCCCTATCTATCCATTAAACATTACGTGTGTGTGTTCTTGATATGAAGGGGGTTGTTTTTGAGAATTTATTCACATGTCAGATGAAAGTAAGGGCTCACATATTTAATTCACCAACATTATAAAGGGGGTCGATCCAGCTTTTCCCTTCATTTTACCCTTGAAAATTTCTCCCAACTCATGAAACTTGTTTTAAGTGGAAAAAAATAGAGTTATTGAAGTGAATTGGATTAAGGAAATGCATTTATAAACAGTGAATAGTACTGGAGTTAGTGGTGGAGAGAATGAGTTGAAATATTAACGAAGGCATAATAGTGACTTTGCTGAGTACAGACATAGAGTGAAAAATGAACAATGATCTGGAAAAGATCAAAGAGTTGTCTCTCTTTTACAGTTCTACTAAGGACTCGGATCCTATTGACTTGTTACAGGTATCTAGATATAAAACTAATCTTTAGATTCAGACATGAGAAGCAACTAATCCACAGGATTGATTATAATTAGCTTGTGTTCTGATTAATTTGACATTCTAATAAACTCAAATACTGTTACTGATAGGTTTTAATTTATAAAAAAAATATGTTGATTAGTGGCTCTTTAAATACTTAGTACTAATGAGAATTGAAGAAAATAATTCCACTACATCACGATTATAGAGAATCTATAATATTCTTCCTTGAAACTCTTTCCTGTGAGCAACTTGTTAATTATAGAAATCGACATGTTCTTTTAACATATAATAACATGTTGTTTTAAAAAAAGAGCATCAAAAAAGCGTAGGCATATAATATAGGCTAAATGATATTGACATTTTAATGCATTAGAATTTCAATAACCATTTTTAATTTGTGTAAGGTATATCGCAATTTCTACGATATATTTAGTTTAATATTTTATTGGCTGCTTTTATATTAATATCCGAAAAAAATATTGTCTAATTTAATAATTATTCTATAGCTTTTATTTTGATACTTAATTTAATAATACTTTATTATGTCCGAATCATCTGTTTTTATTCTTTTTATTGTTAGTAATGGTGTTGTTTTTATACTTTAAAATGTTTTGCTTCACAAATAAAAATGCACAAAAATTTGAAGAAAGTATATTCTTCTCTTTATATCATTTCCTTCTATTCAGCCAGTGGGTCGGATGTTGCTTATTTTGAGATAAGTAATGTTAATTTTTGTGACAGATTTAAATAGTTATAGATTAGAAAGATGATGACTACCCAATATAAAGACAAGAAACTTTTTTCGTAGAATGAACTTTTTACCAGAGATGAAAGCATTTTGTAACCCAAATAAAATTTTACAAAAACTTAAGCACATGTCACAATAAAGTTATCCAAAAAAAAAAAAAAAATTCAAATATGTAGGGTTTTTTTCTCCTTTTATTTATTTTATGATCATAATTAACCAAGAAGTCTTCATATAATTTCTTATTTTTCATTCGTGAGCAAGGATGTTCACTTTCATTCAAACCTGAAACATCTATTTCTCCCTCCCTTTCTGTTGCACGTCTTAAATTTCCAATGGGTCTTACGACTCTTAGCTATTATACGTATATACAAAAAACATCAATTGACAAAACAATATAAACTACCAATGAATTAATGCAAGTCCGTGTCTTGTATTCACCATGTAATAAACGTTTCTATTTGTATTATTTTTTCATATTTTCATGCAATTTGAAAACCCATGAAACGTTATAACGAAAAATAAATTGCACACATTTACAAAATCATGTATATATATATATATATATGTGTGTGTGTGTGTGTGTATTGACTTACTATACGCTAGATTCTGAAGTGCAACATAGATCATATTTCACAAAAAAAAAAATATTTAGTAGAAATATGTTCAGTTTTGAAGTTATAATTTTTTTTAAAAGAACTTTAGGAAAATATTATGCATTTATGTAGAAAATTATCACATTTTTAAGAAAATATGTGTAAAACATTTCTGTTATTAATTTGTAATAATATTTTTATACAAACTAGGAAACTGTCTGTGAAATATTTTCAACTAATGCGATTAATAGCTTTTGAGAAATCAAGCACGCAAGTGAAAATCTTTTGTTTTAAGAATAATGAAGTTGAAAAGGCAAAATGAAACGTATTTAAAAGAAGCTTAGTGCTTTCTTGATAATTCTAAAATCTTTAGTAGGGCAGTTAAGCATTTTGATGCCAAAATGTTCAGATTAATTTCAGCTCTAACATATACTTTTTTGAAAAAATAAAAGATTTTTTTTTAAAATTTAGCGGTCTTGAGACCCGTTAACATTTAATGCTCTTAAAACCAATTGACTAAAGATTTGTATAACTTCCTGAAAAAAATAAATTATTTTAAAACATATATTTAAGTCTCATAAGTTAAAATTAAAATTATGAATAACTTTATTATAATCAATCCCCTATGCTGGTAAATATTTAAAATCATTGGTTGCATTAAAATGTTTGCTAATTACAATATAATATATGGGTTTCAGAATAATAAATATCATTTATTCATTTTAAAAAATTGTGCAAATATATAAATAGATAGAAATATCCATACATATCTTACATACAAATAAAAGAGTGCGAGTTCATTGAGGTTTCCAATTACCAGCACTTTTGAGATTGTGATCATAATTTTAATCACAAGAAATTTAAACTTAACATTTTTAGATGCGACCTTCGTATTCTTCAAATAAAATACAATACATTCAACGTCATTTGTCAGTCGATAAACTCCATTACGATAAATTGTATTTACATTAGTAGCAGAGAAGGAGGATTACTGTATACTTAATTAAAAACAATTATTTCAATGAAAAGCAATGTCATAATCTTCCTTTCCCACTCTTTTAGGTGTTTTGAAAAATTATTGGTGATGAGAGACATTAATTCCATACTTTTGATTATAACGAAGATGTTAACTACAAGATATAAAAAAGTAGTATAAGAAATTTTTATATCAAACTAAAAAGCATTTAATCTCAAAACTATACACGGTATTTTTACATGATTTTCAAATAACGCGGTTCACCAATATATGTTTATACAAATTTATTGTTACGAATTGTTATTGTTAGTACGAATCTCATTTTTTTTTTAATTTTAATTTTGATAATTTAATCAGAAGACGGTTGGCTTATGCCTACACACGTGTAAGTGATTTGGTCTACTTCATGGTTTGTTTATTTTGTATTCCGAAGTTACGGATAGTACCCGAATTTATTATAAATGTTTTGTCTTTATTTCGTTGTGCATCAACTTGAACACAGCATTTCGGTTTTCAGCTGAACTGAAAATTCATCACGTCACTGTTTTGACTATATTAAATCGCTGAAATTAAAAAAAAATCAATTGTTTTAACATGTTATTAACATGAAGTATTTCCTTATAATCACAAATTCTGTCTTATGTGATATTTTTTTTACAAATTTCTATGCATTATTTTTTTTTTTTCATTTCGATTGTTCAAATCGAAAATAACAGTTGAAGGTAAAATTCAGCTATTAACGGTTGATTTAATTCTTCAAGGTTTGAAATATACGTGTATGGAACAACATTTTCTTACTCTTAATTCTGACAAGGAGCGTGCATTAAAATTTAAAGCATTCTTAGGTTTTCTGTAACAAGATATCAAGAATTATATAAGCAAAATAAGAAGCAAAACAAATAAACAGCCGCTAATACCAGATTTAGTAACAATAAAAATATCAACAGAAGCCGTTAATAATGAATGAAATTCTTCATTTGAATCAAAGTTGACAGTTTTGCCAGGCATATCTAAAACATTTACTGATGATAGCATTTATGATCGAGCTCGTAATAAAAGTGCACGCTTGTTATCAAGTAGATACAAATAGTTTTGATAGTAATTTTATTCTCAGTTTCTATTTGACTTTTTATACGTTGTAAGTACGTATAGACTGAATTTTCACTGTACACTAATTTTAATTTTTTTTTGTATTAAAAATTAGTTTGTTTTGTTATATAAATATTTTATATGGTTTTCTTTCTTTTTTGTTTGAATTTAGGGAAAATATTAAGAAATGTTTATCTTACACGATTTTTTAAAGTTGGGGAACATATCACCAAATTTATCATATATCGCAAGTATTTTTACACGATTGTTTTGCACGATTTTCTAAGGAACGCATCAATCATGTAAAAAAAAATGATTTGGGTTTTAAATATATTTTAGAATAAATATAAGATAATTCAGGTTTGAAAATAATCAACAAATAAATGAAAAAAAATTTTTTTAATCTGAATTATAAGAAATCATTCTTGTTTATAATATTCAGTAATGCAATTATTTCTGTGTACAGTGAACTTAATCTTTGAATCATTCATTCCCTAGAAACTAAGTCTATTAAATTATGAACCTTAATATAATATCCATGTAAAGATATTTACTTTGAATATTTTTTTTGAATTAATTAGAGGAGAAAATAAAAGCATAGAAAAATCAAGTAAATATATTATAAAACTAAATACAAGATAGCGAAACCATTCATAGTTTGCTCTTAATAAAAAGAAGAATCAAAAGTTATATCCATTAATATTTCAAAAACAATATTTTATACATACAAATCATCATAACTATCAAAAACAGTGGAGTAGATAACCAAACAATAAGGAAGCTCAAAGTTCAATTTGAATATATAATATGAGATATAGGAAGTTGTTAATATACTGATTAATTTTTTGTCTTAAAGCTGTACGAAAAAAAATTCACTATTTAATTGCATATATATACAGTACATTTTACATTTATACGAAGGAAATAATAATTATTTACATTTGCAACTTTTAATTTGTAATAATTATTTACATTTGAAACTTTTAATTTGTAATAATTATTTACATCTTACATTTATAAATAAAATAATAATTTCCCTGGAAGTTGTCTTTTCTTAATACGTAAGACTTAACATGGGGAGTGAAATTAGAGTTGTGTATAAAGACAGAATTGACTCAAAAGTATTTTCCATTATAGTTACTGCAATTAAATTTACTTTACCTGGACATTTACGTACTTATCTTATACGACTAAAATGATACAAAAATAGATAAGAAAAGGACAAAACAATAAAAACTACAGGGAAGCCAGACTGAACGTACTGCACATTGGTCAACCAATAAACGTATGACAACAATTTTAGTGTGGCTTATGGGCAAACCAGGCAAACTATTGATCACTTGGGATCATAAAAGGAATCTAATACCCCTTTTTTGCAGAAAATTAAATTTTTAAGAAATTATAGTGCTTTTAGTAGAGTTTTACACAATTTTAATATACAAATTTTAAAGTTATCGCTTCCCCTATATGAATACATCAAAAGTTAGAGTGTCTGCACGTTGTATGTCCTATATCACTAGTTAAAAGGCTACTAAGAAATATGGGAAATGCAAATGATTTGTTTGCGCAAGCCATCTAAATATCATAAGAACCTCATGTCATAAGTACAACAATCAAAATGATGAGGTTTAATTGAACTTTTGCATTCGAATTCCTAATCCGGATAGGAACTGACATCATTTGGGATTTGAAGTATTTCATATCAACAAAGCTGCAATTTTTTTCCCTCCTAAAGCACTGCGACTCTTATATACATTATTAAATTATTTGAACAGTTAGTTTTGGGTTTTGTTTAATATGAAAAATAAATAATTACTTATTTTTTAACAATGGGGTTACCGAATAACCCTAAACAACATTTAATATTTGAAACTTCCACCTGGTCTTACGAAGAATAAATATTTAAGACAGTGATCTCAGTTATATCAAAATATACATTTAATTTTATATTACTGCAAAAGAAGGATTGATTTACTATATAATTCGCAACATGTCAAGGCTAACTTATGAAATAGCGTTTTTGGGCCAATGATGAAAATGAACACAAGGTAAACCTTTCATATTCATTTAAATAAAACGTAAATAAACTCATATTTATCTCCTTGTATAGTGAATTAATAAAGATTCTTTCTTCACACAAGATTTCATTTGATTTGAATGATCAACTTTAAAAGTTTTGAAAACATTGAAGAATCTTACAGATATATATTTTATTAAAAAACAGTATTTTAATATTATTTAAATGATTAAATAAAGCTAGAAGCTGATATTACTTCTGTATGCATGATTTCTCACGAGTTAATTAAAAAGTATAAAACTTGAAATATTATATCAATCAAGTGAAGAAACAAAATAGCATAACTTGAATATTTTCCGTTTTTTTATTCAGAATTTCTCTATTTTTAATGTATTTCAACTATTTGTTTCATTTAATTTTTAATATTAATTTTTAAGAGGCAAAAATGTCCTTTTTTTGAAATTAATTTTAAATTTCTGAGCGAATAACAAGCAGAAGCAATTCATTCATAGACATCCAATAGGTGATTAATAACTGAAAGGCTTAAATGATCCGCCAACCATCCAATCATATTAGGAACAAAAATAATGTAAAACCCTTAAAACCAAAATAATGTAACAAAAAACTCATTCACAGACATGTGATTGCAGATTAAAGGATGTAGGGCAAAGTACTCAGTCATCCCTCCAATGACA
>BMAW01083699.1:83758-106251 GCA_019974015.1 Nephila pilipes
AATGTGAGTTCATAGATGTATGTATTTTTATTTTGTTTGATTTGCACTTCCCTTAAATGAATCAAGCGTGTCAAACTTCAACACTAACACGTAATATATAATTATAAATTATTCATAAATTAATGTGGATCGTTACTCAATCACGCATATGCACAAACATACATTTAAAAGACAATAGAGCATACAAGAAAGAATAATATTAGAGAGTACAAGAAGAGAGAAGAAATTAATGTTTTCTTTCATCTATTTGTTTGCTCATCTGATTCCCAAGTTTTCTCTTCCCGAAGAAAGTGGTAATTACATTAAAAATTATCCTTAAGTGAATGTTAAAATTTACAATTTTTATTGAAAGTTTGTTTTAAATTGAGTGTAAATAACTGTTTGCCTCGAAAAGTACATGTAAATTGAAAATTGTTTTATGTAAAATTATCGAGAATTTTCAGATCCTACAGTCCATATTTTAATACATTCTGATTTTCTTTCTTTAGGTATCCATTTTCTTTTCTAACAATTATTTATAATTAAAAATGTGCGTCACTCTAATTAAAATGTAAGCGTGATTTTTTTCTTATAGTTGTGTATCACATGACATTATATTAACCGTACCATAAGAATTTCATAACGAATTATGATCCCCAGATGCTTATTAAAATGCTCAGGAGCCCACGCAACCAGAGACTGTAACATCGAAGGAAAAATTAAAGAAATAAAATGTATTAACTGCAACGAAATTGGACACTCCGCCTCATACGGAGGATGCAAACTCTATCCCAAACCTCCAAAAGGATCAATTACTAAAAGCAACGCACCCAAAACAAATACTGTTTGTGAAGACTACACTTTTGCAAATGCTTTAAAATCGAACCAACAAATGGTTCCCCAAACAGACGAAAACCCAGATTCATCAAAAAATTCAGGGAAAATCCCACAACATAATGCAAAAAGCCACCAGAAAAATCCTTTCAACAACTTTTTTGAAGCCATCGAACAACTCAAAGATCTTGCCAATATCTTCTCAACCATTCCAGGACTGCTTACAAATCTCCAAAAAATTCAAAATGCAAAAGGACAAGCAAACAAAAAATTCTCCATCTTAGAAGCGCTTATGGATATCTCTGAAGAATAATTTCAATACCACCTAAACCTAAGAGAATGCCCCTCCCACCTCCTATATAGCTACTTAACCTCCAACGGGAGCAGCCAATCGCAGTCGTTTCTCTTCACCCATCGCAAGATCAACTTTTTCCTTCGTGGAACTTCAAATTTTTCAAGTACATACTCATTAACTGCTCAACAGATGGCGCCAGCTATGCTGGGCTCATCAATCAGCTCATTTCTCATGAACTTTTTATCTCTACTCTCCAAAATTTTACCCTCTCATTCGCAAGAAATTCCTCTCCACAATGTAAATTTCCATTTTATCCAAAGGACTTAATAAATACCAGATTTGGGCTTGTGGACTGCTCCGCGCTACTGGCGCCCATGGAATTTCAACTTCAACGTTTACCATTCAAGATTGTATTTAATGAGTCTTCCTGAAAGTTAATTAGCAATATTTATTTTTCTTAAAAATCAAATATTATTTTCTGCCATTTCCTTTACTTTACTTACATTTTAAAAATCTCCATAAAAACAGAAATAAGTGAACTTCACAACCAGTAAACTTGACGTTATTGTCTTTTATTCCACTTTAGTATATGGCATTGATTTTTTTTTTTTCCATTTAAATTGTTCTACTGACAAGTAAATAGGATTTTTAGTCTACCTGGACCCTTTAATGTTCAAATTAAGAAGAAAAAAATATATCAATATAAATAATTGCTCAGCTCTTAGGTCATATGACTAAACTATTTAGGATATATATATATATATATAAACAAAATTTATTGCATTATATTTTTGTATATTTTTTCTTATTTACTAATACGGTATCTTACTTCACTGTAATTGGTGTCGCAAGACTTTAAAGTTCAAATAGATTTTCCATTTTTCATTTTGACATTTTTCGCCGTGGGCGAACATTATTTAATTTAATTCCTGTTTTCTCTTAACAAAAGCAAATTTATAATATTCCTTAGTAGAAAAATAAAGCAATTTTAATGTACAATTATGTACTAATATAAAATGCCATTCTTAATTTATTGTTCGTAAAATGTTTTTTTTCTTTCTTTTTTTCGCAAAATGGTTTGGAGGAAACTAGCTGCTAAGAATATTGAATAATTTTTTTCTCAGTAACCCTTACATTAAATTATCGGTATAAGACATATTAAGTGAATAATAAATTCAGGACGTGTACGTTATCTAGCAAATAAGAAAATAAAAACTTTACAAAAACAAAATAGAAACTGTTAATTAATTTTTATTTTCTAAAATAAATATAATAGTATTAAGTGCACCTGTTTTGATGATTTTTCACTCAACTTTATTAACTAACGGAAGAAAAAAGTTCTTAATTTTTTTTTATCGCAGTAATATTGCAATGTAGAAAGAATAGCGAGCAGCATTTAAAATATTACCGTGGTAAACTAAACAAGTAATCTCCATTATTTTCCAGATAAATTGCATTATGGACAGCATGTGAAATATATACTAATTTTCAAAAAAAAAAAAAAAAAAAAAAACATTTTTAATCTAATTATAATTTTGTTTAAATATATGTGTAATATAAAACTGAAGAATCTGATGACGTTTATTGCTAAGTATTTATTTTAAATATCAACCAGTATATATGTTTTATTTTAATATTCTAATAAATTATAAATATTTTTGAACTAACATACAGATAATTACATGTAATTATGTCAAAATTTGCTGGACAAAAGAAATCACAGTGTTCGAGTATATTTCAAGTCTTCTCCAAAATAAATTCGATATTCTAAAAATGTATTAGAAATTTCATACAGCAACTGATCGTGTAACATATTTCAATCTTCTTCTTAGAACGTTTAATAAGTGATACTATAGATATTTTATTAGTTCAAACCTATTTCATTAAATTTACTTTCACAAAATGATTGAAACGTTAATTGTAAAATTTTTATTTAATAATTGTAACATTCTTTCTGAAATTTAATATGATTATTATCTTTAAATATTTTATTTTAAATCATGCTTATTAAACTCGACATTATTATTTAATTGAATTTCTTCGCCTAAATGATTAGAATATTTTTTATTACTTGATTTTTATTGCAAGCGTTATTTACGAATGTCATAAATTGTTTTTTTATTCATTTACAACGTATATAATGTAATGAATTCTAATTTTTATGTAATTTTTTAAAAAAAAAATAGCGTTTGCACAATTTTTTTTAATTCATAACGGAAATTATTTACACCAAACATTTCAGTCCTGATAATTTCTAGAAACAAAGGCATATCATGCGAATCAATTATATCAATAACATTTCTGAACACATTGAAATACTTTTATGAATTTATGTAATTACTATTGCAGACATTTTATCACATTTATTGCTTGTCAAGTGAGCTTTTCTTGTTAATGCTCTCTGCTCTAGAAGTAATTTTTTTTCCAATTTAAACTAATTATGGGTTCATTAACGGTGCACTTAGAAGCAACAGGATGACAATTAGTGATGGTCTTGGTAATTGTTAGCAGGTGTTAAGAGACCATTACGAAACATGAGCTAGTCTCTCCTGGTCAAACTTCACCAAATACCAATGCAAGCAAATGGAGTCTTGATAGATTTAACGTGCATCAGCCCCACAACAAGGCGAGACATTGGTAGCATCAGGACTCGAACATTATACTCAACGGTCACAATGCCGGCAACAAGTTGCCGACCATGACAACTCAACAGCCGCAACACACGCTCTTATCAAAAGCTGATGAAATTCTTATACTATAATTACCAGTATCTCATTAATAGCGAAATATAATGTACAAATTTCCTCATGGAATGTTTTGACTATGCTACTAGATGTGGTACATTAACCTAAAATGTCATATAACGCGAAGGGCTTACAACATATAAGAAAATTAAGAAATATATGTATCAGCATTCATTATTTTTGAATGAAACTGTATCATAAAAAATTATTTCAAGCAAATGTATTGAATATATGTTCAATATATTATCATAAACTATGTATTACGAAATGTTGTTTGCATATCATTTTCTGACAATCTAACAACAAATACTGATGGGATCTGCAGGTTTATATGCTGATCAACTCAAACCATAACCGTTATATCTACTATCTAACTGAGATGACGATTAAAAATTAGAAGTCAGTGGGTGGGAAAAATTAAGGCATTAAAAAATAATAAGGTATGAAGGAGGTAGACACACATACATAATTTTATAATCCACCTACAAAGTACGTTTTCAATGCTAACTGAGTGATTTTGGAAGGAAATAAAAGCATACAATTTATAAGAAATTTACGTATCGGGTGATCCTTGCGGATTGCGGCGAAATTTGTTGACTCATAAGAAATGTTATTAAACTAAAGCTACGTAATCAGTGACGTCATGAAGACGTTGCAAAGGAGACACTAATCAAAATATTGCGGATTCCATAAGAGGAAGGAATTGTAAAAGTTAACAATGTGTAAAAAAAGATTAGAATACTTAAAAATGTCTCATGTCATTTTTAGGCATTTATTATAATAATTTATAAATAGTAATTATTAGTGCTGATAATTTTTGCGGGCGCGATATATTAATAACAGCTTCATGATATTGGCGCTTTCGGCCTTCAGGTCAATACCTGGCAGCTGTGGTGAAAAATGGCTTTGCGTGGAAGATTTATCATGCTGATTATATAAATATTAATTTTGTACAATTTCTAAATATATTTACATAAAATTATTCATTAATAGGCAATTAGTATTTATGAATAATTAGTTATCAGAACAAGTTAAAAATTGTTATTTATTAATAATTGTTTATCAATAAAAATTGTATAAAAACAAATCTTATTTATGAATAGTTCTTGTTTAAAAATAAGACTTAGTTATAAATTAGTCTTATTTGCAAATAATTGTTATAAATAAATAAATAAAATTACTCAGTAACATTACTTTTTGAAATAATACATAAGTATAATATTACTTTCTTACTCAAAGAGGAATGCTGTGAAAAAAGAATTCGTCAAAAATTCACCTACCTATGTTACCAAAGTTACTCGTGTGGTTTATAAATTTTCACTGTAGAATCCTGGAAGATTTTAAGTAGCTTATGCGGTTAGCTGGACTTATACATTTTACGCCACATGAACTCCGCAAGGATTGAATCAAATGGATAAAGACTCATTTCAGTATATGCTACACCTGCTATTTATGTATTCACTATTTTCTGTGGTGCTTGTGAAACGATTAGTCATCACATATGATAGTAATAACCAATACTCGATGTATTATATTTTATACATATTTCCACTGAGGTTTTTTTTAATTATTAAAAGAACGATTTCTAGGTAATTAAGTGATAAAACAAGCGGATGAATGCATTTATTTTGTTTATAATTCCTAGTTATAGACATCTCAAATTTTATTTTGTCCTAAAATTGTAAGGGCATTTAGCACTCCCTTACCCTTACCATTCCCATTTAATCGAAGTCAATGTATTTTAACTTTCACTTCTCTACAATACCCCCAGACGCAACTAAAATGTCATGTCGATTGGAAATGATCAAAACAGATAATGTGACGCTTTTCCTTTGACTGTCTATTGAAAAACTAACCCCATATAAACTTCTAGCGCATAATTTGTACTGAGCCATAACGCCAAATCCCGTGCTGGTGTGAGATCGGCAGCAAACAGATTAAAGTGGTCAAGCTATTTTGAACAACGGCACGAAATTTGGAATATCGTATCTATGTACACTTCATTTACTCACATTCATCCCTATTTACTTAAAAAAAACTTAAATCCACATTAAACAACAGACAATTTCAACAATAGATCTCCATAAATATTTAACAAAATCTTTTAAAATTCATCAAGTATACATTAATACGAAAGTCAAACAACAAACTTGCAACTCTTAAAATATGTTTGTGAATTCAAATAACTTAGAATAAAATCATTATCAAGGCCTTTAAGATAACGGGAAACATATACAATTTATAAGTAATTAAAAACACAATATATCCGGTATCTTTCATCAGTTCGATAATTGATAAACATTGAAAATATTCATTCGAAAATTTGGAACAATTTAATTAAATTACATCTATGTACTATACTTTGGTCTATAAGTATAATAGGATAGAATATTAAATTGGGCAATGTTAAATTACATGTTTTAAGATGCCAATACATCTGAAAATAATGATGATGAAAGCTTAACTGGTAGATATTTACTTTTATAAAGTATGTATACTATAATATAATGAGTTTGCAATATTGGAAATGATATGGGCTATAATATACACTTGCATATATACCTGCATAATGTTAAATCTGTTATCGGAAAAATATATATCTTAACAAATGAGCCGCTGAGCTTATTACGTAAAATTGTTATCTCTGGATGCGGGTACTTTGTTGCAATAATTACTAAACTTCATTGATTTCAGAAACACTAAACTATTAATTATACAGCAGCACTGTAGTTAATCTATCATTCTATATATTTCAACATTATGGATAAAATCAAATTGCATTCAAATTATTATTTTTAAAGAATTGATACAATTAAATAAATATATAGACTCAAAATTATTTTTAAATATCTCACTGAGATAGAAGAAATAGCAAATTCATATGAAGAAGTGCTTATGAGAAATAGTTATATTTTTTCGTTTGTTTGAAATAGCGTCAATCAATCAAAAATTAAATGAAAGCCTCTGGCAACATACTTGGTAAAATTGTTACATGAAAAAAACCTGATATTTTACCTCAAGTTTTATATTTACAAACACTCCATGATAGAACTGTGATTTCTATTAAACATTTTGTAACACAAAGCTTAAGAAAGTTAGAATAAGATTGAAAAAAAGCATGCAGTAAGGTGATTTATGTTTTATTTAAAATTTAAAAGATTAAATGTTATTGAATATGCTGTAGAAATTAACTGACCTTTGAAACATCCAAAAATTAATTTCATGAATATCATGGGAAAAATAAATTATTAGGCTAAATATTTGTCAATTTAGAATTCTCTAGATCATTAATATTTAGGAATTTCTGCGTCAAATGTGCTTATATTTCATTCCATTTCAAAGTAAATTCAGCGGTAGCCTAGTGGTCGTGGTTTTGGATTCGTTGCCAGCGGTTCCGGTCATTCGCGGGTTTGAGCCTTGGCCGCTAAAGATCCACCATTTTGACGGGGCTGATGCACATGAAATATATCGGGGTCCAAAGTCCTCCCTTTGGCGTGAATTGGAAGTTAAGAGAGGGGTGTGCCAGTTCAGGTGTCGTCCTCGTTACTTGACCGAGGTTCAAAATTACGAGGTACGTCGGCAATAGTCCTCGTGTTGCTTCTAGTGCGATGTTAATAAAAACTAAACTGAAACTAAACTCTCTTTCAAAGTAAATTTATATATTTATAGTAAATCATTAATTCGTATTGATTTAGATTTTTTTTTTTGGGAAAAGGAGGGAATCCAAAGAACAATTGATATGTTAAAGGTAATCTGTTTTAAAATTGAAGAGAAACGAGAAGGAACACTGCATATTAAAGAGAATAGATATTTTCTTCCGAAATTGGGATCACACAGGAAAATTCAAGATAAATTGTGATTCTTCTTCTTCTGTAGCAATACCTTTTTCCAGTGTTCGATTGGTAGTATATGATACATTTACTTTTAAGATCTAAAGTAGATCTGAATCAATTTCCAAAAAAAAAAGGAATTCATCTATTAATAGTCCATTGCTGACTTGTCCAAGCAAAATGCACTTTTTTACAGTGTAAATGCGTATTTGTGATTGATTTATTACAACGGTGAAACATAAAGAATGGCGTTACATAGAGTCTTTGAATGTTAAGACGTATAAGCATCCTAGTAGCAGATATTATTGTCCGAGTGGCACCAGAAGCACAGCAGTGTATGTTCTCTTTTGGGCCGAAAGAACCAGGAAGCTTTCTGGAACAGAGTTATAACACAAAATCTGCAGAGAAAAAAACTATGTATACTAATCAATTTTGGATTCAAATTGAAGCAAGATTATTTGGACCATACTATGAGACACATTTAAACATTTAGACGCTTGAGTTTGTGATGATTGCAATACTTTCCTATGAATTGCTTGAAATCTTAATTAACCGAATAAACGACATTTATGAGTTAATGTTTGTACCAACAAGTTAAGATCAATAAGTATAAAAATTCCATTCAAATTACAAATCCACACTTTTTTACAGTTTTTTCCGACTGTTATAACTGAGTGTATTATAAGGACTTAACATAGTTATCATTAAAATAATATTGATGGAAATTTAATTTTTATTTATTAATTGTTATGCTTCTCCAAATAGTCTCCATTAAAAGTTATACATTTCTCTATTATCTCAATTGCTTTACAATTCAAAGGCCACCATTGTAGCACTCAGCAGAAGGCATCGAAAACAATTGTTCTTCTTTCTGAATTACGTCATTTGTGATGTCAAATCTCTGCTCCTGAGAAGAATTTTTGAATTCCGGATAGATGAAAAGTTTCTAGGGGTGAAATTGGAAAATAGGAAGATTGTGTCAAAATTTCAAAGCCTTCAAGTTAATCAAAAATTTCTCTTTGATTAATGAACCACATCTCGAAATGAGTGAGTAGGTGCGTTGTTGGCAAAAAAATGCATATCTTTGGAGATCGTATCGTGCCGTTTCTTAATCATAGCATCACACAATTTGTTCAGCAATGCGCTGATGAAAGCGCAAGTGATATTATGACACTTCTCTGTTGTAGCTTGTTATGATGGCACCGCAGTAGTCCCAAAAAACTGACAACATAAGCTTCCTAGGCAATAAATGCAATTTAGACTTTTTTTTTGGGGGGGGGGCCCCCAAATTGATTATTTGTACTCCCGCTTTTGCTCATCTCTTTGGTTTCTGGATCCAATTGATAGAACAAAGTTTCATTCATAATAACATGTGCCGAATAGTCTCCTCTTTGTTAAGCCTTAAAAGTTTCAACATCTCATTTTAAACCTCATGCCATGTTTGCTTATGAAAAGTAGTCAATAATCATAGAATCTAGTGTGATGACGTCAACGATATGTTTATTTCTTTGTGAATAATTTCCTACACATTGTTGCAGTTAAAATGTGACTCATTCATCATCATTTAGAAAGTTAATCTCCAGTCAAAAAGGACAAAGTCTTTGTCAATTTTTATTACGGAAACATCTGCCCGGTTTGATGGTAACCTATAAAATTAAGGAACGCAATCAAACTATAAGGGTCTATCTTCCCCATATTGTGGTTTAGTGAAATGTTCAGCTTCCAGAAACCAAACATATCAACATTAATATCTGTAACTTACAAAAATATGTATATAAAGAATTATTTTTTTCGATATATATGTGGCTTATTCCGAAGTAATAATTAAAAATTATGATACCCCCTCGTACAAGTGTCCGATGCTTTTAAAAAAATAGAGTTTGATATATCTGTTTCTTAAAATGTTATTGACATTACTTATGATCATTCTTAAAATCAATATTTTTACCTTTATTTTTATTCGTTCATTGTCGAGAATCAGGACATTAGTATAAATAATTTAAATTTTAAACTTTTAACACATCTTAATATTCTCTCTGTTGTAGAACTAATTACAAGCCCCAGGTAGTTAGAAAACCTTACTGTTTCTATTACACTCTTATTTACGAAAAGAAATTAAAATAATTTAAAACAGCATTTCTTTGATGTATAACTAAAGTGCTATAATTCTCTTCGCTTTACTATAATCGATCACAAATATTAAATTTTATATATTAATGGAAAAACATTGTTAGTAAAATTTAGAGACAAGAATTATTTTGTAATAATTGTATGGAAATTGTTAATTATTTGACTTAAATATTTTCTGTCATTTCATCAATTATAATGTTATGTATGAATTGATAGAAAAAATACATAAGTTTTTTGTTTCATTTCAGTCTAATAAGTACTTGAAGCGATATATTTGATTATTTAATATATCTTTTTTCAAACTAGAGTTTATTAATCATGATATCAAGCATGAACAATGACGTAAATCCCACACATTTTAATATTAAGATATAGATTATTAAAATTAATTCTTTTTAACCTTGAAAATATCTCTTAAATCCTTGCTATTTAAAAATAAGACTACATAGTAAATATATTACTTTGTTTCACACAGTAACTGGAGCTTCTAAAATTATGAGAAAATAAGCTGTAATGGGAAAAAAATAAGCTACTTATTAGCGACAAAAATAATTATTTCGACAGATGCAGAATATTACACTGATTTTCATGGTGTATAAAAAAAGTTTGCTCCTTATACATTTTAATTAGGGATTAAGGAAAAGGAAAAAACATGATTTTCTCTTTTTTTTCTGAATCGGAGATAATTTTAAGTTTGTTCATTTTTTGGAACCATACTTATATATATTTAAATGAGGTTTAATCTCGAATAAATAATGATTTTTGATAACGAATTCATTTAAAAAGTAAGGAAATGGACTTCGCTGTAAACAAAAATTGCATATTTTTGTTAAAAGTAATTAAAAGAAAGTAATTAAAATTAACACGAAATAGAAAATGTCAAAGTTATTTTGATTTATTTTAATTAAATATAATGAGGACTGCGAAGGGAGCTTGGATTTTAATTCAGTATTTTTTTTTTATATTTAAAGCGTGAAAACGAAGAAAATATCATATGACCTTATTTTGAGTCTTCAATGTAATATTATAAAAATAATTAGTAAACTTTGTTTATATTTTGACTTTGATTAGATTAAATATTGGTTTAAAATTTTCATGAATGTTTTAGACATTAATTAATTGGTAGAAACTCATCTTCTGTAATTTTTGTTTTGGAGTTTGAAGAAATTCTGGAGTTAGTGCAAATTCAAACTATATTTTTAAAAAGTCCAGTGTCTTAACTTATTTCATGTTTAAATTTTATTCCATAGAATAAAATATGTCTTCTCTTGAAAAATTAAGTGAAATGTGCTCATTTTAATAAGGTAGTTGCATGTGCGTCACTAAAATACATTTTGTAAACAATATTTACAGTTATTAATTTTACTATTATATAACATTTATTTGAATAAAGCATCATTCATATCAAAATATATTTTAATAATTATCAACATTATTTGTGCTTATGAACTTATTTTCTTCTCCTTCTCCCTAAATTAAACTTATTTTACTATATAAAGACTAATTCGTAATATTTATTTTTAATTCCCTTATTATTAATAAAATATTCGTTTCAAATCTGCACAGTTAATACGTAATAAAAGAAAAAACCCACAATAATGTATAATAACATAATTATTTTCAAATCATTTATTTTTAGCAAAAGTAGGAACACATGGTAGATCTAATTCAGTAAAACTGTAATTATTATACAATTATGTACCCATGTAAACAAAATATTTTAAATTTTTATTAAATTTTTTGTTCAAAAATATTTACAATTAATAATAAAAAAGAAGAACAATGTTGTGTAATATAGATTTGTTTTATTAATGTTTCTTTAGATTTCAAATATAATTTAAAATGTGTTTTACTTTTTTTGTAATAACAAAAGAAAAATATAATTTATGACGCATTATCCATAACAAAAACACTCGATATTAAAGTTCACTGTCTGCGATAAATAAAATACTTTTAAATTCAAATTTTTGGTTTGGTTTGATTGACATCGCACTACAAGTAACACGAGGTATGTTGACGAGTGACTTCGTAATTTTGAATATCGGTCAAATGACGAGGACGACACCTATGAGCTGGTTCTCCCCTCTCCTAACTTTCACACCAGCCAACTGTTAGGATTTTGAACCTCAGTAGATTTAAGGTTTATCAGTCCCAGCTACAGTGTGGTTGTGTAGTGGCATCATGGCTTGAACTCGCGACTTAACGAAAACTGGCTTCCTCTGAGTCGACGACCATGACCAATAGGTCACTTAAATTCGAATATGTGTTCATTTGTGTTTTTTTATTTTTTATTAATCTGTAAAATATGTATGCTATATTCACATATATATAGCTTATAGGATGATTATAAGCGTATTATATTGAGTGTCATATTCTTCAAATTTTATCATTACAAATAGCTATTTGTTTTTTGACTGAGGAATTTAGAAACATAAATTTAAAAAAAAGATGTATTTTTCTTAAGCAAAACCACTAACATTATAAGATATTGACATTTTGTATGAAAAAATACCACACGGAATATTTTATTAATAATTTCTAACGAAACCCGATTGTTTTGATAGCTGATAAACAAGCCATTCAGAAAGAATGTAAATGTCACCGGTTTTCATTGTAACAACTTTATTGCTTTCAATACAGTGATAGTCGAAAGAAAGGATATTTATACTATGGAAACCGTTGGAGAGAATTTAACAACGAAACGAGATATTACCAATTTACTAACGCATATATTTGTTTAACGAATAATCTAAAATTCATTTAGCTATCCTAGAGAGTAAAATGGTATTACAACCAACATCTGTAACATATTTTCATTTGTTCTGTATCACTTGTTTTCAGCGACTGAATAAAGAAGTGATACCTAGACAATTAATACCTAGTAAACCATCAGGTTTCTTTAAAGTAGTTCAAATATTCTACTTTGGTAATTTTTTGTATAATTAGAATTCGATTCATTAACTTATAAATATGAAGTAGATCGTAAATTTCTCTTTTAGAAGTTCTGTGATTGAGTTAATATAGGAATAAATATGTACAAACGCCTTAAACTAAATATTTTGAAATCTCTAAATCTATATCTCGTGAAATAACTCTAGTACTTGCAAGTGTCCACATTATAGTCAAAATTAAAACTGAAAGGAGAAAATAATTGATGAAACCAGGATGATAAACTATGACAATATTTTCTCCTGATATTAAAGATACTCTTTTTTTGTGAGTTAGGCATTTATTTGAGCACATATTACGCGCATTTTTATTAACATTGTCAAATGCTTTTCAATCACTGTTTCTTTCAAGATCAATATACATTTCCAGACATACCTAGACTAAAATTTCGTGTTTATCATTAATTTGCTTACTCTGTCTACTAGCATTTTTTTAGAAACAATTGTTTTTTCTTATGCTAGAAGACATTCAATATAAAAGAAATTTAAGTAAGTACATGTTTTTTGAAACAATTTATTATACATTTACTCTAAAACCATTAACTGTTTAAATATCTTTAAGCAAACTGCAAAAACTAATATTATGATGCAGCTTTACATATTTCCAACGTGTAATAAGCAGAAATTATTTACTAATGTTAACTAATTGAAAAAGTACAGAAAGCCCTTGTTTATCCAAATATTTATTTAGTCCTATTGAATCATTTCGTAAGTCACGGAATTCAAAAGGATTGTTTACTGTCAAAATAATTTACTTCCAAAAAATTGTTAGACAGGGAATAAATAGATTCAAATAGGAAACAATAATTATTGTTTTTTGACAACGAAGTAACAAAACATCAATACAAGAATTCTGTTGTAAAAGGAACTTAGATGTGCAGTCATTACAATTTCGAAACCAGACGATAGGACATTTAAAATAACTAAAACGCCTTCGACAATGAAAAACAAGCTTGTTTTGTACCAAGTTTAAATAATCATAACTTTAACAAAATAGTTCTAAATTAAAACAAAATAAATCATATTTTAGAATACGGTTATCAGCAAATTTATGTACCTGCTTATGTAAAGAAAAATTATATTTATAATCATAAATAATTATGTATGAGGAATTAATACTTAACAGATGTATTTAAACTTGTAGTTACCTTACTTACCTAAAAGTATATCTTGTACGAAGTCCATAGAACATAATTTTTTTTAAAAAATATTTTCATATTATTAATGTATAATATTTTATTCACTGAACATAATTCAAATTTAAAATGTTCAATTCAGCATTAAAATGTTTAATATTTTTAATCAAATTTCTAATAATTTTTATACATATATTGTTCCATATTTAAAGAATATATTTGTTTATTAGAAAAAAAATATATTATGTTAAATGTATATGAAATTGTTTCATTTTATACTGTGAAAAAAAGTTACTGTTATTGAATGGACAGATTTTCAAGAAAGATTATAAAAATTAATATATATATATATATTTAAAAAACACGTATTTGCAAACATTTTTTCTCTATATTATGACATGTTTATTAATAATTTTAAAATTATATTCTAAAAAACCTGCTTATTAATCAAGTTCACGTAAATAATACATGTATTTATAAAGAAAAAGAGACAAAAAATTTTCACAACAATATAGAAAACTGCAAATATTGAAGTACTGTACTGTCTCTGTTACCTTGTAATTAATTTCGAGGATCTTGTCATTTTTTTAATGTATGTTATAATAATATGTATTTTTTTAATTTTTTTTCCATATGTTATAATAATAACAACGCAAAGTAGAATAATATATTGACTATTTTCAGTTAATAAATAGTTTTGATTAGTTATTAAGTAACAAATATGTAACCTGTTCATAAACTCTATTCATTCTGATATGTGACTCCCTTATTTTGATAACACTAGTGTATTTTACTTTTCATTAGTAGAAATGCAATAATGTTCATTGAAAAATATTAAACTAAACATTCATAAAACTAACACAAATTAATAAAACGCAATGGGAAAATTTACCGAAATTTTGCTGACAGTCCCAACTTATTTTTAAAAAAATAAAAAAGTTAAATCTAAACTAAGATGATGTAAATATTTTTTCAACAATTGCAGCGGAAAGATTAAAACTTCTTACATTGTGTAAAAAATTCCGGATAGTAACTAATTATTTGAAACTAAAATTATTACTTGAAACTCGTAAAATTTATTTTCCTTTCTAAGTGACGGATGTAGCAAGTCATGGATTAAAGAATACGTCTTAAGGCATTAAGAGAAAATAATATTATTCTATAATTCAAATCGCTGTAAAACTAATGTTATTAAAAACAAGCTACAGTATTTATTGAATAAATTATCAAATATATATTTTATTTGGAAGATTGAAAAGTTTGTCTATAGATTTAAATGCTCAAACTTATGTCAAGACAAAATCGATGGGTGTAAAGAAATATTTCTTAAGCTGTAGCAATAATAAAGAATACAATTAATCAAAATATAAGAATTAAAAAAAGCTAAAAATATTTGATATTCATCTTTTTTTTGCCAAGATTCTACGCAAAATATTTCGTAGAGATGTGAATGAAAATTACTTAGCATTAAATTAGTAGAAATGTACATTGCTATATTACCTAAATTATTGTAACAGAAAACTCTATTTACATTGAAAATGCTTCAAAATGTTTCAGAATTTTATATATAAGGAACATAACATAAAGTCGTTCTAAAAAGGAGTAAGCAGTATGTGAATTTTTGGATATAATTTTTGAAAGTATCTCAAACCCTCATGACTGAATATCAAAAGTGTTTGTCAATTTATAAATGAATTCCTATTGATAAAATTACGTAGAATGCTCTGCTTTGAAAATTTTTGTCCTTTCTTTGAAAAAATAATAGTCTCTGTGCAGGCATGTAGACTTCAAGTATAACTATAGAACGCAATAATAACCTTTTCTCTCAAACACTTTATTAGCGGACGGCGTTCCGTCCTACTCCTCCTTACAGTGTTCTCGCTCGCTCTGATACAAATAAAAAACATGAAACTCTTTCAACTCACGAAAGCGCCATCTAGTGGCGTGTACAAACTCCCCACCTTGAAACCACAATGTTTCAAGTAAATTTACAAAAAATACAAGTTGAATTTAACATAAAAATTACATCAGTTACATTGAATTTAACAATATAATATAATCACTTAAGCATTAAGGAAATATAAGATATAATACCACACAATTGTAATAGATAGTACAAAAAAAAATCTATAACATATTATCTGAAATCGGTAAAATGCACACATTAGAAATACTTCTTTTATAAGTGCCCTTAGGCGTTCTGATCTGCACTACTCTAATTTTGTCATCTTTTCCATAAATGACACTGTCAATTCTTCCAATTGATCAAGCACACAAAGGTAGTTTATCTTCCTTTAACAACACCACCATACCTGGTTTAATATTAGTTTTACTAGCATGCCACTTAGATCTTTGCTGTGGCGTATTCAAATAATCTCTGGACCAGTTTTTCCACACAATTTGGGCAAATGTTGTTAAATGTTGCCATTTGGAAAGTTTATTATTTTCAATTGATGATAAGTCAATCTCAGGTAAAGCATTAAGTGACCTGCCGATTAAAAAATGGCCAGGCGTTAGAACGCTCGATCGGTTGATAAAGGTGTGAGAGGACGACTAGTTAAAATTGCTTCAATTTGATTAATTGCAATCAAAAACTCTTCAAATGTGAGTTTATGGTCCAATACAACTCTTTTAAAGTGGTGCTTAAATGACTTTACCCCAGCCTTCCAAAGTCCGCCAAAATTAGGCGACTGAGGAGGAATAAAGATCCATGTTACACTCTCAGAATACAAGTAGTTAAGAACATTCATATTTTTGAATAAAGCAAATAATTCTTTTATTTCCGAAGCTGCACCTCGGAAATATGTAGCATTGTCAGAATAAAGGTATGTTAACAAACCTCGGCATGCAAAAAATCTTTTTAAACATGCAATCATAGCATCTGCTGATAATTCTGTAATTAACTCAAAATGTACCACTTTGGTTACAAAACAAACAAATATGCAAACATAAATCTTATGATATACACCCTTCCTCTGATTTTCATATTTTATTAAGAATGGGCCACAACAATCAAGGCCAGTTTTATAAAAGGGAGGATTGATAGTTACTCTCTCTTTAGGTAAAGGTGCCATAATTTGATTAATCCCCCTAGGTTTTTCTTTAAAGCATGTCACACAGTTATGAACAGTTTTACGAGCAATATCGCGCCCACCTAAAGGCCAGTATTCTTGACGAATAGCACATAACAAAGTTTGGGGCCCAACATGGTAATGTTTTAAATGAATGAACAAAAAATCATTTCAGTAAATTTATGGTTTTTAGGTAGCAAAATAGGATGTTTCCTATCAATTGATAAATTGGTGTTATGCAATCGACCACCAACTCATGTGATACCTTCATCATCAATAAAAGGGGATAAACAACTTACATTGAATTCCTTAATTCTCTTATTTTCGGTCAAAGGTCTTTTCTCCCTAGAAAATGCTTGCATTTGTACACATTTTATAAGAAACAGTTTACCTCTTTTTAACTCTGCAGTTGTTAAGGGTCCTTTTTCTTTGGTGCAACCCTTTTCATTTGAGATGAATCTGAAAACAAAGCTTACAATTCTAATTAATTTTAAATAAGAATTAGTAACATCAAAAATATAATCAAAACTAGAAATTTCACTAAAAAATCCGAGTTAATTGTTCTGAAATTTACAGTTCTCTTTCACTTCTTGTTGAAATTGTTCAGTTACACTAGAGGTGAAATATTCACGTTCAGTTGTGGAACACTCTATATTTGACAAAAAATCAGGACCATGCCACCACAATTTTAGATGTTGAATTTTTTCAGGACTAACACCTCGGGATATTAAGTCAGCTGGATTATCATTTGTATTCACATAATCCCATCTGAAGTGTTTCGTTCTTTCTTGTATTCTTTTTACTCGATTTGCCACAAAAACTTTAAGAGTTAGAGGTGGCGAAGCAATCCATGCAAGAACTACTGTTGAGTCCGAGTATAGATATACTCCACGAACTTGCAAGTCCAAAGCTGTTCGAACTTTGACCACAAGGTTCGAAAGTAATTCTGCCGCACAATTTCAGTCTTGGGATGGTCATCTCCTTTATGGGTGCCACTCGTGATTTACTGCAAATGAGTGACAATTTGATTTCACCTGTCAGGGATACTGAACGAATATAAATAACACAGCCATACGCATCTTTAGAAGCATCTCCGAAGCCTATCAAGTCGATCTGCTGTGCATTAGGACATAAGACATGACGTTCTACGTTCAAGTGTCTCAGTTGAAGTAACTCTTCTCGAAATTTATCCCATCTTTTTCTTACGTGCAAAGGAATTTCTTCACCCCACTTCAACTTAAAATGCCACAACTTCTGCATGTAAATATTTGCTGTAACTATGACAGGACCCAAAAGACCTAACAGGTCAAACAATCTCGCAATATCAGATAGCATAGTTCTTTTTGTCACGGAATTCACAAAAGGTTGGATATTGAAAAAAAGGTGTCTTCCTTAGGTTTAAACCGCAGACCAATTGTTTTAACAGTTTCAGAGTTCTGGCTATCAAAGTTATAATCCTCTACCGTCGCTGAAACGTTTTCGAACAATAATGGGTTATTCGAACTTCACTTGTTGAGTTCCATTCCACTTGACATTAATAAATGGATTAATTGTCTTTGAAGCTCAATGGCAGTAGATAAGTGTTCAGCACCACTTAGAACGTCGTCTGCATAAAAGTCTCTGCCTGCTGCTGCACCTAACGGATAGTTATTTCTTTCATCGTTGCATAGCTGTTGCAACACTCTTGTCGCAAGAAATGGTGCACACTTCGTCCCATAGGTAACAGTGAGTAATTTAAAAACGTGTATTTTTTCATAATTATTATGTTTCCATAAAATACACTGCAAATCACACTGATCGGGACAAATCTTAATTTGTCGGTACATCTTTTAAATGTCTGCCGTAAAAACTTTAGTATGTTTCCGAAATCTCAAAAAAATAGAAAATAAATCATCTTGGACAACGTATCCTGCATACAAATAATCATTAAGCGATTGTCCAGATCATGTTACTTCTGAAGCATTAAAAACAAGGCGTAATTTTGTAGTATTTTTCTCCGGTTTATAAACGCCATGATGAGGCATAACGTATTTTGGAATTTCATTAGTTGCCTGCATATGGCCTAGAATCTCATATTCAGTGAAGAATTCCCTATACAATATCAAATACTCAGTTTCTCTTCTCAAGCGTTGCCATATAGAATTCAGTCTTTTAACTGCGATGCCCTTCGACTCACCTAAACACGGAGGTTCTTCTTTTAAAGACATTTTAACGACATAGTATCCATCGTCATTCCTGAAATGCGTTTTCATGAAATGACCTTCACAAATTAGGCTCTCATTATTTTCTACCATTTCTACCTCGACATTTTCAATTTCCCAAAAACTCCTTAAAGTTGCATCTAAATTTTCCGTAATCAACCCACAATGAGCAGAAGTTTCGTTTTCTATTGAAATACTCCCAGTAGCAATGAACCCAAACACTGTATTTTGCAAAATTATATCTGTCCCAGGCGGCCTTAACTGACCAAATTTTAAGAGTTCGTAAAATATTTGTGCACCCAACAAAATATCCACGACACCTGGTTTATTGAAAGTAACGTCTGCTAACTTCAAATTATCTAACTCAAACGTATTAATATCAAATTGTTTAACAGGTGTGTAATCTGTAATATTCGAGACTATCAAAAGCTCTACTCCTTTTCCGAAAGTTCCAATTAGATTAGCAATTCTCGTTTTTACAACAGAGTTTATAACAGACGAGCACTTATTCAAACCTGAAACTACTAGATTTATTTTTTCTTTCTTTAAATTAAGTTTATCAGCGCAGTGCTTTGAAATAAAACATGACTGACTTCCGCAATCTAGCAAGGCACGCACTTCATGAAACATCCCGAAGTTATCCGCGATCATTAATTTTACTGTACTCAGCAAAACCATTTGAGATTTATTAGTAGTAACACTTGAAGTAAAGGTGAGCGATTCTCTATTTTCCGACAACGAACGATCGCCTGACCTTGAACTCTTAGGAACAAATTCCTCAGATATTGCGTCTAACCCCATCGTTGCCCCCATCGCGGCCCCAGTAAGTGCGATTGCGTTCTGGTTTTTCTCTTTGTACATTAGACCTTCCTTAAATTTTTTCTCAATGTGTAAATATGTGTAATGTCGCTTTTTGCAAATAGAACAGCTTGACTTAGAATAACAGTTACTAATCTTATGGTGATTGAGGCAGTTGAAACATAATTGATTATTTTTCACGATCTCAATTCTTTCATTAACATGCATTTTTTTTAAAAATGGGACAAATTTTTAGATTATGATTCCCGTTCGATTTGCAAATAATACATTTCGAAGTTTTAACTTCGGACACAAACGATTTAGAAATCTTTTGTGGACTGTATTCATTTCGATATTTTGGTGGATTGTTTCTAAACTGCGGGTGTGAAATCACACTAGTTTCTGTTTTACACTTATTTTTTGATGATAAATAAATATCACATCTCAATAACTCTCGCGGAACAAACCAAGATTCGCCCTGCTTTACACGTACGTGTATTTGAAGTTCACGATCTAATGAGCTAAATATTTTGTCGGAAACCATCAATTCACACACTCCCTTGAAATCGCTTACTTTTCTTAATTGACAATAATAATCAAATGCTGCGCTTAATCTCGACGCAAACGGAACGTAGCTTTCGTTTGGAAGTTTTTGTGTCCTACGAAAGTTATTTATTACCTCTTGTGGAGTGAATTGAAATTCCTTTAACACAATTTCTTTAAGTTTGTCATAATTACTTATGTCATCCTCACTCAAATATACCATTAAATTGGTAGCCTTTTCGCCTAAGATATTTAATAAAATTTCTGATTTAAATTTATCCGGAACATTTTTTGTTTTGAAAGCTCTTTCCAGTGATGAGAAAAAAAAAAAGATTATACTCCTCTGCGCGCGAAGGAACTGGAATGGTTAATGTTTTAATATTTTTAATTAAATTTTCTAAATTGCAATTGGATAACTCAGAATCGCAATATGTTGCTGTTTAAATTTTTCGCGGTGTTTCTTTCTCAAAATTAGAGAGTTCTAATTGTTTATCTAACTGAGCTAATTTAATTTTTTCTAATTCTAATTTTGATTCTCTCTCTACTCTGTCCTGCACTTCCCGTTTTTCGTTGTCTATTTTCATCTGAATAACTGACTCAACGACAACTTCAACAACTTCATAATTAGTTTTGTAAACATCACTTTGCTCAATTAACGTTCTTAAATGAACGACTTTAACACTCTTAGGAATACTTATATCAAGTTCTTCAGAGACTTCAATTAATTCACTCTTCTTATTTAAGACCGACATAATTATAATTGAGAAGAGAACCTGAGTATTTATAAGCCAAAATTATTAAAAACGAACGTATATTCTCAAAACCGAAAGTATATTTACAAAACCGAAAGTAAAAACACACTTTCAAAATTACCGAAACTGAAAGTTACTCACAATTACCACTTGGAACCAATACTTCAACTCCTGATCTCCGGCGACTTGACCAATTTGCGCACGCATGTAGACTTCAAGTATAAATATAGAACACAATAATAACCTTTTCTCTCAAACACTTTATTAGCGGACGGTTTTTCGTCCTACTCCTCCTTACAGTGTTCTCGCTCGCTCTGATACAAATAAAAAACATGAAACTCTTTCAACTCACGAAAGCGCCATCTAGTGGCGTGTACAGTCTATTATTAGAAATGGAGGAACTCGTGCAGAAATTTATGCGTATCGTATTTAAATTATTTGTTTCCGTTTCAATTTATTATTTAGAGAGTTACCGTAGGAATATTCTAGGTCCTTGACACTTGAGCGCGGTTCAGAATTACGAGGTTCATCACCAATATATTTCGTATTGCTTCTAGTGTGACGCTAAAAAAATAAATCAATCGACCCAATTTTCAAAATCTACTGTCACAAAACAAAAGAAGTTGCCATATTTTTTAGCAAATTAAATATGATACAAAACTGTATCGTTTCTAAAATTAAAACTATTTAAGGTGATCAGCACCAGAATGAAGAACGTTATCCATTCGATGGTAGAAATCCCCCTATACTTTTTGAGCTAGTCCGATGCAACAGCTCGAGTAGCTATATTTATTCGCTTTTTCAGTACATTAGTATTCGAAGGTAGTGGTGAAAATAATAATTTATCTTTTGAGTATCCTTAAAGAAAAAATGTAACATAAAGGTTATTGTGGCTTCTGATTGAAGGAAGTCATCAGGTCTGTGACCAAACCACCAAAATGTACATTGAATATCTTTCACTATTCTAGTGGAGCTCAAACTGAACAATTATAATTTTGTGAATTTCATAGAATTATCGGCGAACCAAGGGGCTCTTGTCTTAGTTTGATCATTTTTGGAGTACCAGATCACTGTTCGATTTTTATCCTTTGCTTTGATTTTAATTACATTTAGCTGAAATATATTTAATTCAGTAATTTATCTTTTGCTCGAATTTTATTATCAGAAAAGTTTATTATTACCCATTTCTCGATATTCCATCGTTTATTTCAATTCTCATATTTAATGGATTA
>BMAW01083703.1:0-11418 GCA_019974015.1 Nephila pilipes
TCCATTGTCGAGTATATTTATCTATAATTCGTAGTGATTATTAGTAACAATAGAAAAGTAAATGCATTTCATCAGGTACTCCACCACATATCATCAAATTATTTTTTACTAATTTCAGCTACCTTTTTTTCCTCCCTTAAACGGAATTTCTAAGAAACGGTCTTTGAAACCTCATGCTTATATCTATGACTTTTACCGCCTATTCACTCCATCTCTACCACAGAAAAAAAAATACTTAAAACCCTTAAATGATTCTATCTCTCTGTTCATCAATAATGCGATTTAAATTGATCGAATAAAAAAAATCACTTCCTCACTGTTTATAAATCTATGACTTTAAATGTCTTTTGCTCAAATAAATTATCAAAGATATCGCATTAATGTTTTAAATCTATCTTTATTTGAAGCTGAAAAGAATTTATTTCATCATAAATGTTTCTATCGATATTAATCGAGATAAACGATAAAATGAATCTTGGAACATCTTTATTATTATCATGAATTCGGAAAATAAACATGTCATTTTACTTAAATCTTATAGCATATTATCATTTATAATAATTTAAAGTACGATTTTATTTATCTTTCTTTGTCTCTTTGCATTAAAATAGTATTCATTGAGAAACCTAATGACGCAAAGTTATGCAATTGATAGATTCAACGGAACCTTAAGTTCTCTCAGATCATATCTGTATTTAGGATATCCATTGCAGGAAATCATCGGATATTTCTAATGGAACAATGATTAAAAATAGACAAAATGAAGCAGTTAAAAGATTCAGGGTTTGATTTAAGTGTCTTTAGTAAAAATGAAGCTGAAAGTGCATATTATAGAATTGGACAGTTAAATAAAATAAAAGTAATTTTGGATAATGTTTTACTGCAACTGAATTTCATTAATTTTGCATATTAATAACAAAATATTGTTGAAAATATCACAAACTTTGTATGAATGATGAAAACATTTACATTTGCCACAATTGTTTTTCTCTTTTTGTTTGACTCGTATGCTATGCAATCTAAAAGGAAATATGTGATAAAATTAAAGATAACTCATTTATCTAATTTAAGCTAAGGTTTTAGAAAAATAAGTTATTTCAGAAAGTATAGATATGATTAATAAATATTACATATTCAATTAATATCATTTCGTCTAGTCTTCCTTTTATTATGCATGAATCTTATTCAATAGACTGAAAATGAATTGCTTCGAAAAAATGTTTTGGAAAAAAATTGTGTGACCCAGAACTTATACTAATTTCCATTTGACTAAATTCTGAAATTGAAATATATTGAAGTAGTTAGATATATTAGATATAATCACACAGTAAAATTAGTTACAAAATGTTTAACCAGTTGTTTCAGACTATGAATAAATTATATCAAAATGAATTAATAATGTGCAGAATTTACTTGATTCCATCCTTAACCAAATATGTTAATGGAAAGTTCTACATGACTAAATAATTCCAAACAGTAGTCTTAAATATACTAGGTCCTATTCAAATAATACTTCCAGTAACGGGATTCGAGTGCAGTAGACACACTCTTAAAATATCTCTCCTCACAATAACTTGATACAATATAATAATCATACAAATCTCTCTAATTCTTCTTTTTCCTCTTATCTCTTTATTACTTTCAGCATTGGTGTTGCCTCCAATCTTTCTATTTCATACACTACACTTTTTATATAGTAATGCTAATTTAACTAAGACACTGTTGTTTCACAAAGCGATATTCTCATATCTCATCCCTGTTGATGGATAAACGGAAATGATCGTGATAACCTATGGAATTACTTGACAAGAAATAAACTTTGTACATCAAAAACTGTCACGTTTGAATCTAACAGATATTCTGCTAGAAAAAATGAAACACAAAATATACAGTTTGTCTATGGATGTAGATGGTTATTTCCGTATCTGTCCGGAATTTTAAAGTTAAGATATGGATTTATGCGAGTCCCAGAAAAGTTTTCTGGGACAGCCTGTGTCTTATAGCCATCATTTTCTGTTGACTAACTTTTCTTATACGATCATTTTTTTTACTGATAGGGTTTTCTTTAACGGGCGGGAGGATATATAACATGGGAGCTTAAGAATTACATTATTACCTCTGAAATATTCAGATAATTTTACTTTCTTTCTGTCTCTTACCACATGACTATTTTCTTAAAAACTGGATTTTTTAGGAATAATTTGACGGTTTCCATACCTTTTTCTTGATTTTAGCATTAAATACCACAAACATTTGTAAACTATTTCAAAAAAAATTCACAATAAGGTTTTGAAATTCAAGAAAAAGATATCTGTTACCCAAATTTTGACAACATTTCCTCTTTTAAAGCGAATAATTTAACATATTTTAAAGAATCACCCATTTTTTTCATTACTAATAAAGGAACATTAGATAATTCAAATTTCAACTAAACTGAAGAATAAAATACAAAACCATTCTCAAATTCCCAGTTATGAGTTTGACTGAGAAAGGTGTTTCCTTCTTTCCATCAATAGATGGCGACTTGTTATAAGCCTTTGGAAAGCTGAGAAATACATGTATTGAATGGTGTATAACATATTTGATATCTCTCAACAGATCGCGTATTACAAGCAATTACTTTGAGTGATTTCTCCAACTAGCAGTAACAAAAGTGGCATATTGTAGGAAATACTTCTCTGAGGGATAATTAAGATTCTTTTTAATCTATTTATATAATATTTAAAATATTCTTAAAACATATTTTCTTAATACTAAATAGTAAATATAGAGTCAATTATGGGGATAAAATTAGTAATCCATTAGGTTAATTGCGGTTCGAAAGAATGCTTTTTGGGAAAATAATTATTCATGTAAGGAAATTATTAAACAAAGTATCTTCTTCTAATACAAAAAATTCTCCAACAACGCAAGTTTCATTCGCGGTCTTCGAGTCTCTTGCGACCCAACAGCAACATCTTTACAATTCAACCCTCATAACTGCACGCAGCAAAGATTTTCTTAAAATACTGTGACTTAATGTTTTTTTTAAAGTTTTTAATGACACATGATAACTGATAATGAACCAAAATCTTCGCCAATGAACTATTAGTAGTCATGTTGAATTGAAGCACCATTTTCCCTTTCAACACACCTACGGTGTCATTAACCTTCTACTGCTTCGCTTGGTGTGTCTTACATTAAATATTCCTATTTCAGAGACAAGAGGGGAAAAAATTTTAAATTTTGGGCAGCTATTTTGTGTCTGGTAGGTTAACCTTCAAAAAAATATTGACTTTTGCTACCAATTTTATTACTTTATGTTAATGGTTACTTCACTATTTGGGTTCTTACATTACACATTTGTGTTAACCCGATGGTAGTAAGGCTAAAAGAAAAAATGTTGTCGAACATTGTTACTTCTAAGGTGATTGGGAATTATTGTGTTTTTGCTGTTACATTCAAGTTAAAATAATCTGCGTGATACGGAAGAATGCTATTAATGTACCAAAGTTATATAATGTAAAACTTTCGTTGTGATTATTAGCATTATTATATGAAGTGTGGCAAATAAATAACGAGACTGGCGCTGCTACAAAAGAAATAGGCAAGCGCCAAATACCAGCGGCTGACATCTGTTTAAATGGAAGCACTCTCTTTCAAATGCATTGCTTCTCACTCAACTTGGAAACCGGCTACTAAAACTTATAATTCATCGGAAGAAGTGTATGGCAATGAATGTTTATCACGTGCACTTGTTTTTGGTCTATGCGTTTTCAAGATGACCGAGAAGATGTTGAAGATGTTTCACTCCCGGATCGCCCTTCCACGTCAAAAACAGATGACAATATTGAAACAATCGGTAATCTAGTTCGGTCTGACCATCAGTTAAGTATTCGGGTGATTGCTGAGACTGTAGGAATTGAAATCGAATCCATTCGGCAAATGTTTCCACCAAGAAAATGTTCCGGCTCATTCCATATTGCCTGTCAAAAAGTTTCTAAAGCAAGTACAGCATCCCAGTGTTAGGCCATCCACCTCATTCGCCAGTTCTTGAACCATGCGGCTTCCATCTGTTTACTAGGATGAAACTTGCATTAAAAGAAACAAAATTTGAGTCCTTTGATGCTGTGAAAAAGAAAGCACACGCGTCATGAAAAAGCAGACAGAAGACTTTCAACACTGTTTCGAATAATGGAGAATTTTCACGGAGCGTTGTAGGGATAGAGGAGGGGTGTATATCGAAGGAGGTAATAAGTAAATACATATTAGTATAAAAATAAAATGTTTGACAGGGTCAGTCTCGTTATTTAATAGCCAAATCACAATTAATATCACACCTACTACGAAGCATATTAACAGAAGAAAATATTAACACTTACAAAGAACATATTTACATATAATTTACATATAAAGCATCCTGCATGACTTTTACTTGTTTCAAATTGACCCGTGGATAGAAATGAGTTTGGCATCCTTGATATAAATTGTAATATAATTAATAAGAATAAAAAGTTTTTTTTTGTCTCTCTAGTTTTATTACTGTAGAGTAAAAGAATAATTAGAATTTACTCTTAAGGAAAGAAATTTTTCTCTTAAATACGTTGAATTCTATGGAGATATGGTAAACGTATTCAACCCCTGGAAATTAAATTCTTTTCCTTTTTTTTTTTTTTTTTTGAGTGGGTTTAAAAATTTACTTTTGTAACCTTGAAGAGCTTTTCAAAATATATCTGTAAGAAACTTCGATACAAAATACACTAAATTGTTGTTTTCGTTTGCTATTTTTTCTGAGGCATTTCACATTTTATTCCAGTTCTGTACAGTTTTATTTATTTTCACTTTTTCCCCCAAGCGTTTGAAAGATATTTAAGGAGCTGTCAAATATGTTTGACAAATCTGTCTTTTTCTCTTGACACTCACTTTCTTTTTTTGAATCTTATCCTACGAAAACAGATTTCGAATTGCGCTAGCGAATGGTTTTTAAATGACAATATTTTTCTTTTCATTACTTACATTCCTGAGATTTCTTGGAGAAATAGTGTTTGAAAATATCAATAAATGGTTACGTTGAACTGTTAAAGAATATTTTCTTATTTTGGATAAACATTAAAAGTAAGACTTTCTGAAAAACATTTCCTTTTTAGCCATTAAAAATAAAAAGCTTAAATATTTTTATAACTGTGCATATTTAGAAAAGTCAAAATAGGAAATGAATTGGACAATGTAGAGGAAAAGAATCCGAGAAATTGAAAACATTTAGGTTTAAGAAGCAAAAATGTTTTTTTTAAAAGAATTCCGTGATTTCAAAACTTTTACTTAAGATTTTCTAAATATTTATCGATTGCATTTTATAAATCAATGTTGAATTTTTCAATTTAATATAGGGGCCTTTTTTTCAGTCTCCAATGGGCTGCAAAAAAAGGGTTCAGTACAAGATTACTTTGTTACCAGAAGTTATGCACAAACAGGGTTACTTTTCAACATAATCATCGTGGAGATTCGGGCATTTGTCATATCTGTGGACGAACTAGCTATCCGTTCCAGTCTTCGAGGAACATTGCAACCAGTCATGTGAGATAGCTTTGTTTCGAAGCCTCATTTTTCTTCTTTTCTTTTAAATGGCTCTTCGTAGTCGCAGAAAGCACCTTTTGGGTTCGCAAAACCCGTAGCAATAACCTTCATGCAGTTGAAGTGTTTGAACAGACTTGCATTCTTGTTCCTCAGATAATTTAAAAACGGCGAACCATCTGAACGTAGGTTTTAAATTGTCTACACCATACCCAACACCATCGCTTTTAAGGTCTTCATGTATACTCGGCTGATGGTTCAGTGAATTTCGACAGCATTATATCTTTTTGCTTGAAGAAAGCGAATAACAATTCGCAACTCACACTTACGGGAGCCTCAATTGTACCATCGATGTTTGCATACCTACAGCTCAGCTTTGAATAGTGAGACGGCATCGCTATTGGCAGAGATTGCTGTTAGAGAGATGCGCAGTCGCCCACTGCGCATGTCTACTATTTGCTTGATTGTTTAGAAGCTTTAACAGAGGCTTCAGAAAAACGACCCTCGTAATTTTCCAGAATTCAAATTGTGGCTCAGAAAATGGCGAAATATTCCAAACACATAATATATTAAAAAAAACAATTTCTACAAGATGATTGTTATGATACTGTTATAATTTTCTATCAATAAAAGATTTTGAAAATACACTTTGTTAGCAATAACTTGATAAAATTAAACGGGAATTCATAAATGGAAATAAATGGACATGTATAGAAAAAACGAAAATAAATCTATCTTCGAAATTCAAATTATGTTCTTTATTTCTACGCAGTAAGACATTCTAAGATATTTCTCAGAAAAGTGAGGGATATATGGCGTTATAGAATCTTAAATTAAATAAACTTACAAAGATAAACAAAGAGAAAAAATTTTTAAAAAGTTCTATGAAAAGGTTTGCTAAGAGCAGATTTAGCAGCCAATGTGCGCTTTTTTTATAGTTATTATTAAATTACTAAATTAAATATAAGAATTAAAGTAAACGACGAAATATCAAGAAATGAACAATAGTAAACTTTTCTGATATTAAAATGAAAGGAAAAGATAAAATATTAAATGGAATATATTAAAGTACATGTAATTCAAATTAAAGCAAACTATAATTATGAAATTGAATATAATATATCAGCTACATGTAATTAAAATTAAATCAAACAATAAATTATTAAATTGAATATATTTAAGCTAAATATCATTAAAAATGAAGCAAACGATAAAAAAAATTGAAAAGTGATCTGATACGCCAAAAGTGATGCAACTAAAACAATAGCCCCTTGGATGGCTGATAATTAATAATAAAATTTTTCTATTTTTACTCATAACAGGTAGTAAGACCATTATTTTAAGATAGTAAACGTATTTATTCAAATATTATTATTAATAACAATTGTATGAAAAATTTAAAAGTAATATTCAAACAAATATATTTTGAGAAAGTTATTTTCAGAATTTTCTATAGTTAGTAAATCTGTATTTATTGTTTATTCATGAGAATAATTTTGCACAGAAGCTGGAACATTTACTCTATTTTAATTTTTTACGAATTTTTTCCTTTTTCAATCCCATTCGTATTACAACAACAATAATATGAAAATCTAACTCATCAAATTACAGAGAGGAAATAAGCGGAATGTTTACAGTAAAAGCAATAAATATAGGAGAACAAATCAATTCTGGCATTCATTTAAATCGATTGTAGTCTTGAAATCTTTAAATCACTTCAAAAAGTAAAAAGCAGTCATTATGATGGTCTAACATTTGTTCGTGGTAAATATTCAAAATAAGTTTTTCTAAAATATTTTAAAGTCTTGTAAAATTAAATATATTATATAGAATTATGGCACAAGAGCCAGATAATAGCGCAGCAGCGTTGCATTTCAAATGACGAGGACGACACCTGAGCTGGTACCCTTTCTTCTAACTGCCACACCATGCCAAAGGGAGGATTTTGAGCCCCGAACAAATTTTTTTCATCAGCCCCGACCGCACGGCTGGTTTTTAGTAACATCATGGCTCGAATCCACGATTCGACAAAACCCGCAGGCCTCGAATCCGAAACCATGTTACAGCGGCTCAATGCAAATTTTTAAAGATATCAATGTAACAAAATATAAGGAGTGTTCATATATTTAAAGTGTACGACTACAATTACGGTTCAGCTATTGGTTTGTCCATACATCATTATTTATACTTATAAATGTGTTTTTCTGTACATAAAGAGATACATTGGTCTACAAACATATCAATGTTGAGATATAACTTTCATTCTCTATAATTTCATAAAAGTGAATATTATTTAAAATTGGTATAAAATAAGCCATTTCTCCTTATCAAGAATGTCTCAATTATTTTAATGGCAATTAACTTGAATTTACATTTGAATCTACACTCTACAACAACAAAATATGACTCACCAAGGAGGAGTTGCCCGATTACAATGAAAGTTTCTATGCAAAGACATTTGGACCGAACATGCAAAGGATTAAAATTTGGTGTCCAATAAATAAATAACGAGAGCTACAGCGCATCGATACTGCGCATTCTGCAGGTGTATAAGAATCAATTCTCAATCGAATGGTCAAATTTTCTATTGCATTGCAGTTTAGGATATCTTTCAATGACAGAAAAAATGCCTCATCACTGGAATCAAACTCATTACGAGCAACTGTCAGTTTGAAAAAGGTCGTATCGTTAGATTGAAAGAGGCAGGTTGGGCAAATCGGAGAATCTCTCGTCATGTTTCCAGAATGGGTGAACAGTGGCAGATTTCATTGTCATGATGGTAGCGGCCGACCTAGGGCCACAGCAGATCGGGAAGACCGAGTGATTGTCAGATCATTTGTCACAGCGCCTGATTCATCGTTATCAACCATCAGACGAGCGACCCATACACGAGAGACTACCATGAACAATCGCAGACGGCTGATAGAGCGAAATCTTCACTCTTTCGAAGATTTCGCTATCAGGCCGCTATCAGGTGGCATAGCGAGCGATCGCTATGCCACCTGACATTCACGCCTGCACACTGTCGAGCCAGATTAAAGTGGTACTTGGCTTGATAAGGTTGGAATGATGCTGACTGAGGAAGAATCGTGTTTATAGACGAATCCCGCTTCCAACTGTGTCCTGACGATCATCGGAGACGTGTCTGGAGACGCTTAGAGCAGCGTGCCGATCCTGCTTTCACTATTGCATGCCACACAGGCCCTAAACCAGGAGTTACTGTCTGGGTTGCCATTCCCCTTGATACCCTGACCCTTTTGGTCGTCAATAGAGGCACACTTACAGCACAGCGGTATTTCGACGACATTCTAAAACCTGTTTTGCTACCGTTCCTTTTGCAGTAACCTGGCCTTATTTTTCAGGAAGGTAATGTCATACCACATACGATACATGTTGGTATGAACTGTCTTATAGCTTGTCAAATACTTCCTTGGCCAGCCAGATCTCTTTCCAATCGAGCGCGTCTGGGATATGATAGGAAGACGACTGCCTCTACCAGGGAATGCTGTTGACCTATCCCGACAATTGGAGCAAATTGGCAAGAAATACTGCAGAAGACCATCGAGGAGTTTATCACTCTATGCCACATCGTGCAGCAGCTTGTATTCAGGCTAGAGGTGGGTCAACACCTTATTGAGTTCGTTACTTTGTAACTATGTAACTCTGAAATAAGTCATTCAATTTTTGCTGAAATTTTAGTCATTTTCTATTCTGAACATTATTGTCCTGCACACCACTTTTGTTTCTGTCAGGCAACCCTTTCTTGTTGCACCATTTTTTTGTTATAGAGTGCAATTCTGTTTCATGATTTAATTTGTTGACAGAAGAATTAATTGATCAAGTTTTTGAATATTTTATGTATAAGATAATCAACACAATTTAGATGTATATTTTCAAGTGTAGTCGGTTGTTTGTCTAAACATCTTTAAATGAATTTTCTCCGAGATTTCATAATGAAATGCATTACTGAATGGTAAAATAATAATTGCAATAAAGTTAGGAATATATGTATAGTTTCAAATGTACCCATTCTAAGAATAGAAAATGAGGATTTAGGAGTTGGAAATAGGAATATGGTAATTGAACGAAGTATTGTCCTTTGACAGTTTTCCCCCTTTTCAAAACACCCTACGCATCTCAAAAATCGAACCATTTAAACCATCTTCGACTTCTTTGTAAAGGGTTCATCGGAAGCTACTCATTATTTTGAGTGTTGCTTGGTTTCCAGTGCCGAATGACGAATCCATTCCTCATCGACGGTCACAAATCGACTCAAAAGGACAACTGCAACACGGCAATCATGAAAACCAATCAGTGAATCAGATTTACGTCAGCACCGTTCAAAATATTATGGTACACTTTGGTAACACCAATTTTTTAAGTAGCGCCATCTGTCGACTAAAACAGGCAATTTTTATCTACTTTTGTATGTTTTGTTGTGGGTTCTAACAGTTTTATGCATGCTCCAAATTGTTTCATTTTTTTCCATGTTATGTCCATATATATAAATAGCTGCATCCGGATACTTTCAATGATACGTTTTTAATAGGTTTTCTTTAACTCACATTGTAACTGTGTCTGGTTCAAATTTTTGAAAGCTTTTTTTCTCACATTTTAAAGCGTTCAATTGAGCTTAAATTTTCTATACACGATTGATTTGGATGACAATGTGATAATTTAATGATAATTAACAAAAATTAATCGATTTAAATTAATTATTCAAAAGATTAAATCTTACGCCAAGTTTCTCGCCAAGTTGCCGAATTCGTCGTTTAATAATTTATCATTTGCTTTCATTTTAATTGTATTTAGCTTAATTGATTAACTTAGTGCTTAATTGAGGTAAAAGTTTTACTCGTATTTATTTGAGATGATGAATTCAATAAACGTTAAATGATAAAATGAATTATTAAAACTATTTATTGAATAAATTTAATTTGATTCAACGTTATCTTTTTGCTCTTAAAATGTAAGGTGTAAAAAATTATGTTACGTAAAATGTGAAGTTGGAAAGTAAAACCATGGTCAAAAAACTCGTTTTTTACCGGTATTATTTCCCATACTATAGTCATTTATATAAATAGATGCATCCGAATATTATCGATAATACGTTTTTTTTTTTTAATGTTTATTGAGTTTCATTAAAAATCATCATGTATTCACTAGGGTAAAACTATATCTTTATCTCCATATCTTATCTTAGCCACTGAAAAATAGGAAGTCACAACATGTCTTTAGACAAAAAGGAATTAATGTAAACGTGCCTAAGATGAATATGTATGTATGGAAAAGAATTCGGCAAGAATTTCTAAAGAGGCGAAGCGTTGAAAAGGTTTCTACACATTTTAATAAGACCGGAAGATACCTGAATATGATGAGTTCAATGAACCAAGACACAAGAAAGAAAAAAATAAGTGTCTTAGTAGCTATAGCGATAAATTTCATGCTAGATACATCATAACATCATATCCTTATCTACTTTATGTCGAAAATGCCCACATGAGATAATAATGCCACACAGGAAGAATAATTTGGCAGTAGATAGTGTCACGTAAGGGTGCATAAATAATGCCACGAACTCGGAGGAATGCAACAAATGGTAGCAAATGTATCCAATAAAACCTACGGAAGTGTTGATCTCTCTATAACAAGGAAGAAATATTCTGATTCAATAAAACTGGGTAAGGAAGAAGGAATTCCTCTTTTGATATTCATAAATAGGTTCTTGACAGAAATATGATGTACTGTTTTAAAGTGTGGCTTTCGACTTCTTTCGAATAAAAGTGAAGTAAAAGATAGGACACTTTACATGGAATAGAAAGACCTACCTTGCATTATTTTTTAATTCTAGTTTTATTTGTGTGTGTG
>BMAW01083706.1:0-14844 GCA_019974015.1 Nephila pilipes
CTCACTCGGTGCATTACATAGATTCTTAATTTACTTTTCAGAGTTGTAGTGTCATTTGTAGATAAAATTTGAAATTAACACTGTAAATGCCAAGTGGCAATATTGCCTTCATGTGTCTTACATAAAATACATAAATTGATAGAACTTCTATTAAGTAGAAATACCCTATTTCCCTTTTTTTATTCTCAACATCATTAAAGTCCTTTCAAAATCATATCATTAGTAAGTAGAGATACACCCTAATAATTTTAAGTAAAAAAAAGCAATTACAATATTCTGATACATACCTTTCTATCATTTTTTAAAAGAAAATTGAATATGCATTAAAATTATATATGATATTTTTAAATAAAAATGCTTTCATCTGTAGCAATAGTTTCATAATACATTTTATAATATGTATTTATATTAATCGTAAGACATCAAAAGTATCTTCCTATGAAAATAATTTGTCTTTCATGTTGAAAACTTATTTTTAAGTTTACTTTTTGAATTACGATTTTACAGTTCACGAAATATTACCTATGTATTTTGCATGAAACCTATCAACATATTGTATATCTGAATTTATAAAACTTATTTTTAGATCATTTTTTTAATTATTTCATTTTAATAACATTCAAATTTTCAACGACACTGAAAGTAATTTTTAAAAAATTAATTATAATTAAAAATGTTTCATGATTAGTAATTATATTTTCTTTAGATGAGTTTTTAAACAGAATTTAAGAAATGCTATTTTCTCTCACATTAACGATTTTCCTAAATAAGTATAAGTTGTATTTATGAATCGAATAAAATATTAACAATACTCTTGATGATAGTTTTAGAAATAAATATTAATGACGAAATTTAGGTATAATATATATTTTAGAAATACAACATTATTTCGAAAATGAATGAATTTTACGAGTTATAACTGAGTCAGTTTATTAAGTTTCATGTGCCATAATTGTTTCTCTTTTATTTCGGAAAAATTTTCCTTATAAAAATTAGTAACAATATTTTTATAAATTTTTAAGACTTGCCTTTTTTCATTTTGCAGCCTGTTTTATATGATGTACTTATGTCCAAATTTACGCTCCTCTCTTTATTAAATCACCTATTTATCTTATGTAATTAAATATAAATGTAAGTTTTAAATGTTTTTTTAGAAAAAATAACAAATCTGAAGGAACCTTGATCCTATTTATGCAAAAAAGAAATATTTTTATTCAATCGGATACAGTTGAGTACATTTTTCTCTAATTAAAGGGATAAAGAACTAAATAAATTAAGGAAGTCATTTCGTCTACCGAGAGAAGAGTTTTTGGTGTTTTTATATAAGTTTCTCTATAAAATTACGATCACATTTATTAAATTAGTTTTCTATCTTGCATTCAGAGAATAAAATAAAGCAGATAACACTTAATACAATAACTAATGGTCTCCTTTAGGACATTGTGATTGTGTTATACACGAGTCAATGACTTTTTATGAAATGTTTGAGAAACAGAAAAATAAAGTTGCAATGTATTCTTGTCGTTCGAAAATATTCAATGCATTCTTGTCAGTTAATGTCAATTAATAACATGATTTTTTTTTCTTAGTTAACTAAGTAGTGGTTATGCTTTTTTCAGTATTATATTGTATTTCTTTAAAACAAACTTATCTGAGATTCCTATTTGTTCATCAATATATATTCGTAGTAAATTATAGTAAAAAAGTTGAATATTTTAAATGATATAATAAGAAAAGCTTCATTCAGTCGTTTCATGCATATTTGTATACAATTATTACAATTGACTTAAAACAACATCTAGTTAATACATAATAGTGTCATATTACTATAACTTTATTGTCAGAGCATTCATACAAAATTGATCCCGTGGTACATTTAAGAAGTTACACACATTTCCTTTTAATTCCTTTGAAATCCTAGCATGTAATTTAATTTCACATGAAAAAAAAAATTATTACATACCATGACAAATCAGGTTATATGGGATATTTAATTAATGTTCATTAAATATACACTCAAGAGCCAAAACATTATGACCACCCCTACATTTTGCAATGAAATCGCCTGGATGATGTGGAAGGCACGTGATCAGGTGGAAGTGGTATTTAACTGCTGCTGGAGAGTCTGAAGAATCATTCTTTCAATTACTTCTGTGTGTGATGGGACAGGCTGCGGATCTAAGCGACTTTGATAGAGGGCAGATTGTAATGGTTCGAAGGCTTGGAACAATTATTTACGAAACTGCACCACTCGTGGGTTGTTCGCGATCTACAGTTGTTAGTACTTATGCAAAGTGGATGAATTACGGTGAAACCAGCAGTAGACGACATGGTGTTGGACGTCCACACGCTATCAAAGAAAAAGGTCGTCGGAGACTGTCTCGCATGGTGAAGCGAAAACGCAGCCACACAGTGACTCATCTTACAGCATAATACAAATCAGGGCAAAGTAGAATAGTATCGGAGCACACTGTTCAGCGGACACTCGTGTGCCTTTGCTGACCAAGCGTCATCACCAACTGAGCGTGCACTGGGCCCGGGAACATCGCGACTGGTCCATGGATCAGTGGGAGACAGTTGCCAGGTCAGATGAATCACGGTTTGACATTCATCACGCCAATGGCCGTGTCAGTATACGCCGTTTTCCAGGCGAACAGTTGCTCCCTTAATGTACAGTAGGTCATTCACAAGTCGGTGGTGGCAGTATTATGCTTTGGGGGACGTTCTCTTGAGCAGCTCTGGAACCAGTGGTTGTGGTAGAGTAGACCATGAATGCTACAGGGTATCTGAACATCATTGCGGACCAGTTGCACCCTTACATGGCCTCTGTTTTTCCAGCTGGAAATGGAATGTGCCAACAGGACAACGCCCTGTGTCACAAGGCTAAAATTGTGTTGGAGTGGTTCCAGGAACATGATGCTGAATTCCAGTTAATGTCCTGGCCGCCTAACTCACGGGATCTCAATCCAATAGAACACATTTGGGATGTCATAGGACGGCAGCTCAGAGTTCAAAAACCACCAATTCGCAATATCTCGGATTTGCGTGACCGTTGCTTAAACATCTGGTACAATCTGTCTCCGGTCATCTACCAAGGACTTGCGGCATCCATGCCAAGGCGGGTTGAAGCTGTGTTGCGCGACAAAGGTGGGCCAACTCATTTGTGACAGATGATCATAATGTTTTGGCTCTTAAGTGTATATATATATATATGATCAATTTGTATACATTTAGATATTTTAAAGAACTTTATTTACTTTTCATTTTAAATTTTCAAGAGAAATTATTTATCTAAACTAAATGAATCCTCAGCTCTCATTATTATATTTATAACTTCAATTTTCACTTAATCAATTATTAAAGTATCATAGTTATTTTGATAAATACATCATTTTTCTTATTTTAGTTTGCAGAATAGAATTCCTACTAGAAAAGAATATTTCAAAATGTTTGTTTAACAGATAGTCTATTTAAGACTATGTGCCTTAAAATTGATTACAATGTAATACTAGATCACAAGTCTTACTGTTAATACAAGTTTATTAAAATATTGAGTAAAAATATTGTTTTTTTCACTTCTTTCTATGTAATATTGTTATATTTCAAAATGCAATGTGGTTCCGTTATAACTTTCCAAAAATAAACTGTTCATACATTTTTTACAAAATTTTTATTACTAAGATATTTAAAATTATAGCTTTATATTAGTATATACAATTCTAATGAAAAAATAAGACACTATTTATTACAGAGCATATCAGTCAGAAATAGAAACTAAATTCTTCTAAACAGTACTTAAGTTGAAGATTCTTGTTCACAAGATAGGTCTCCCGTATAGAAGTTTTCAAAGCATTCTGTTAAACCCCTCTCTTGTCTGATAGTGTCATTATACATTTGAAGTTAGTAGAACGGATACTTGATTTTTTACGTACCTAAGGTATATAAAGTACACTTGGGTGCCAAACTATTTGATTAACACGCGTCTCATCGCTTATATTTAAGATGAATAAGACACTGAAGGGGCTGTTTCTATAAAATGTTTAGTACTGGAAATGAAACAAGTAGCGAGTGAAGGAAATCTATCTGCCTTTTATTGCTTTCAATTATGAACAATAAAAGTGTTAAAACGTTGAAAAAGAAACTTAAATTTGTAGTCGCATAGTTCCTCGAATTACAAGGAGTAGTTGATCAGAATAAAATGCAAATATATGCTTAAATTTTAAATTAACGAATTCCTATCTGATGATTGCAGTTAATGTTTTATAAAAACTTAATAATGGTTTCTCCTATCACATTATATATTCCTAGACAATTCATTATCACTTATAAAAATTACTGAAAATTGTTTGATCAATTCTCACTAACTTCGCACTTAGAAGCAATACGAGGTGTAAAAGTGATATACTTCGTATTTTTGAGACATGGTCAAATGATGACGACGACATGTGAGTTGACTTTCCTGTCTTCTTAATTCCCCAAAAAATTAAAGGAAATAATTTGAACTCCTCATGTTTAACATGTATTATTCCCACATTATTTTGGAGGAGGATTTATACCTATTTTAAAATAAATTATTAAAGAAATACAGTTATAATTTAATCAAACCTTTCTAGCTAAAAGATGAATTTTATCTCAAATATTAATAATTAAATAATTTATTCATTTCAATATAAGGAATTTGTTTCTGCTTCGCTATCTCATAATTTTAAAAAAAGATTTTGCCAAATCTGAAATATTACGAATGTCAAAAAGAAATAAATAAAACGATCTTAAGATGGGAATTAAGTTGGATTACGTATATTTCACATGTTAAAAGAAAATATCGAAAAACACGTTTTACTCAGAACTCTAGAATATCTTCAAAAACTAAATCAGAGTAGTGAATTATTTTCATAATTTATTTCAGAATTAAAATAGATACAGTTGTGCAACCTTTTATATATACAATTTTGAAAAGGTTTTCTTCAAGAGTACAGGAATTTATAATTCTAATCCTATTATATGTCCTGCCCAAACAATGCAGTTTTTCCATTTTTGGCAACTTTTGTTACAACTTTTTTAAAATGTTGTTACAAATTGGGTTACCAGTACTTTCTAAAACATTTTCACTCTAAATTGTCCTTACTTTTTGGAAGAAATATTGTTCAATATGTTCCAAAGTCTCTTTAGTTTATTTCCATTTTTTTTCTTAAAAATAGCCCTATTGATTTAAACGAATGAATTCAATAAAGTATATAGGAAAAATAAGCATTAAGCCAATATTTCAACATTTACGATGGGGAAAATTCTTAGCGACAAAACAGAAACTTCAATAAAGCAAGAATGGAATGGATCGAAAGAAATAAAATTCAAAAAATCGTTACGCGTGTGCTGTCACCCAATTTGATGATCACGCCATCTTTCTTGTAATCTACGTAGCATATGTTTCTCAACCCAGTTCCAGTTTCAAAAAAATTAGTGTCTAACCTAAATTCAGCTCCAAACCAGATCGAATATTTTTTTTGTAAATGTGTTAAGAACGAATAAAAAATAAACAAAATGTTTTCAAAAAAAAATGTCTGTTCATAATCAGCAGCAAATGGATTTCTTCTCAGTATGGCAAAAAGACCAAGCTAAGAAAAAATTATGTAACAAATACAAAATCAAAATATAACTAACAATGATTCAAATGGAAGGAAATACACTAATTTACAATAAATTTTATCACATCTTTATAAGTAAATCAGGGAAGATTTTATTAAATGATATACTGAATAGTATTTTTTTTTCTATATAATTTATGTTACATACCTATCTACTAAGACTTATAAAAGATAAAGCTTAATTTGACAACAATATCCCCTTGTATAAAAACTTATCTATTAGTTAAATTGATGTAGATTATTTTCAAATATACATAAAGAGCTTGTTTGTGCAAGAAACTGCTTTATGTAAATAATTTCAGTATCCTATTTTTTTAAAAATATTTAATGCATTAATTTCCTTCCAAATCGTTATTCATATTGAATTAAAAAGAAAAAAGATTGCAGTTTCCATTTCAAATTAAACACAATTATAAAAAATATTAATCCCAGTCATTTATTTTAAAGCATTAAAGTATCAATGTGTGGTGACATAATTATTTATTAGAAGTTATTTTTTATCCAAATAATTAATTGAATAATATTTTATTTTATATGAATTAGGTTGTAATTGTGTTGGTTATTATCTTTTTTTAAATATATTATTACACGTAATTTCCTTTTTTATCAATAATTATGGCGTGTATATATGAACAATAAGGTGAATATTCAAAGAAATTTTAGTGTATTAAATTCAATAAAAGAAGTAAACTTTAGATAGCAAGACATTTTTTTAAAAAAATAGTCTTATTGTTTCTACAAAGTTTTTTTTTTTTTTTCACTTTCTCAGTAAGTATATCATATTTTGAGAAAATATGGTTCTTGACTCATTTCTTTCTAGTTAAACAGTCAATTACAATCGATACATGTCAGATATGCTTGTTAGGTTCGGCTATTTGCAGTTTTCTCCTCACTATTATTAGGGAATTCTTTTTTTTAATTTAAATTGCAAAAAATTCCAATTCCGTACCAACAAAAAGAAACTTGATTAAGTAAATTAAATGATAATAAGAAGTGCAATGAATTAAATTAATAATAGTGACATATGTGTGAAATTAAATTGAAAACAATAAGAGGGGTAGAGATGTTTGTAACTCAGTTAAAGATGAATTGTTATAGTGAATCATTTTTTGTAGCATTTTTTTTAAACTGACGCATGGTTGGAGTAATATGAATCAAATATGCTGTATTCAAGAAGTGTCTCACTCGGAGCATATAATTTGGAAAGCTAAATCCCTTTTATTTAATTATAAGCTAGAATTAAAATTAGTTAAGAGGTATTCTAAAGATAACAACCTTATACATATATTTTTCAGATAGTTAGTTAACTGTGTTGTCTTTTTATTTCAGATGTTCCTACAATTGAGTTTGTGACCTTATTCATTATTTAATTGAAGTATGTATATAGTACTAAATAGTGAAAAAGGGCCACTACATGTTTTTTATGATTTTATTAATATTTTAAAATTATTGAATTGTGTGAAATATTTTTATAATGAGAACTGGTGTACAATTAGTTATAATTCTAACAAATTAGCTATGTATAGCTATATTTTGAAAAACGTGTCATAAGAATTTTATAATAGTGAATATATAATGTATTACTGGTATGAGCGAATATTTTTGAAATTTAAAACAAACTTAGATGAATTTTAAAAAAATCATTCAATAAACAGGAAATTTAAAATATTAATAAGATGAACATTAGGCATATCGTAACTCTCGGCTGCGTGTAACTGAATTCATAGAGTTTAAATCTTAAACAACTGTGACACTCATTCACGAGTATATGGAAAAACTCTAGTTGGTTGTAATAGTCTGGTGTGTATGTGGGGAATGGGTACTATTATGTTAATCACAGATTTTCTTTCTAACGCTAATAAAAAAATTTAAGTTTTTTAATGGAGAGTGCGCAGATATATCACGTTGTGTTATTAAAACGTTTTTCTGAATTTCACTTGGTGTGTGTGTGTGTGTGAGTGTGTGTGTGTGTCATAAAATTTTCGATCGTTAATTTAACCAACTTCCCATCAAGCTAGAGCTTTGAAATTTTGGGAATCGTTCGTACTCGCCTAACAATGCAATATTTAGACATTTGCGACAAGTTTTAACTCATATTTTCTTTAATAATGCAGTTTAGCCCAAACACTTGGCGCGATTTCAAAAATTGGCACCAAACTTGGCGATTTTTTTTTTTTTTTTTTTGGCTGAGCGTTAAATCAGTGAAACTGAACAGGGTAGCCACATTTGGCAAAATACTGCCAAATAATTCTTGTCGCCAAGGGTAAACCTTTTCTGAATTCTGGTTCCCATTTTTTTTAATAAAATGACTTACAAACTTTCAAATGCATGTTTTGATTTTATGAGTATTATGAATTTCTTAATATGCTCACAAATGTATCTTTTTAAGTAAATTTTAAAGTTAAAAATAACTAACAGTTTTAACTAATATTTCAATAATTTTCTTTAATATACTTTGCTACCATATAAAAACGTTATTTTTAAAAACGTTGGTTTTTATATCGAATTATTTTAGTATCTGACTTTTATACCCCCCAATAACCATTTTAAGTACACATTTATTTATTTTTGTACTTCTTACACTTATATCTAACTGATTCTATTTAACAGATATCTTCTATGGCTCAAAGAAATATAGCCACATATCTACTATAATTTTGGAAGTTTAAATAAAGAAAACAAAGTACAGAGAAAAAGTTATTTTCTGTAGAGAATATATAATTTTAAGAAAAGTTCAAATATTTTTCAAATACAATTATAGTACTGTTAAATGATTTTATCTTAATGGCATCTTTCGTGAATAGTCATTGACAGAAAAAGAAAGATAAAGCATTTTTACCAAACAAATTGTAAAAATAATAAGAATTCAGCAAACAGTAAAATAATATTAGTAAACTGTTATTATTAATATACTAAAGTGTTAAAATTAAAAGTATATTACTGCTTTTTTTATGAAGTGTTCAATTTTTTTCTCATTTTTTTTGTCCCTTTTACTATATATGTAATAGAACGATATGCAAAATAAATTCATCACCCAAAATATGACGAGTGGAAAAAAAAGTATAGGTTTAAAATTTTAAAGTTTATATGGAATTTTACTTGAAATGTCTTGCTGTACTTATGCATTGTAAATTCTGCTTTTTAAAAGAAATTTCTAAATCTCTTTTATTTAAAATCTAAATACATGATATTTTATTTAAATCTAAATCCATTGAATCTTTTTCACCACGTCATTTGAATCCATTCGAAATATTGTAATTTTCTTAACCAATTTGGTTTTCAAATTATTATTAAATGGCTTTATTAAATGATTCTGAAATCTATCATTAAATGAAAATTCTACATATTTTCGTACACAGCAAGTGTTTTTCTAAAATTTGTATAAACCTTTAGTTCCTTCTAATAAATAAATTTTAAATATTACTATTATCTTCAACATATCTTACAATTTGAAGAAATTTTTATCACAATTGCAAATTCTGATGAAACGATTTGTTTTAAGGAGCAATGTCAGAAACCAAAAATTTTCAATCATAATCTGGTCAAGCTTGCGAGATGGTCAAGGTAAAGCAACCACAAGATATTTCTCGAAAAGGATTTTTATACAATTAGCAGAGCGAGAAGAGCACTTGCTTTGTTAATCCACCTATCTCCGAAGAATTCCTCATTCAAGTCAAGGCTTTATTCAACAAGAAATTATCATACACATCAGTTGTATTAGAGCTTGTAAGTCTAACTACTAAAATATTTCCTTTACATGCCATTCTTGCCTATTCAGGAGTATCTCTACAAAACTTTGATGATTTTTCGAACTAAAACATTTCCCATACGCGTTTCCGTAATGATGAACATTGCATTATCCGTACCAGCCATAGAAAATCGTTTTTAATCAGAAAAACACCTCATCAATCCATGGATATTTATTTTTTAATCAACTTCTCGCATGATTAATTCTGTTCTCTTTATGACATATAGTCTAACGCAAAAATATCCCCTCCCATTTATATCGATGTCCGAAGCATTTCAATTTAAAGTAGATGGAACACAGTGACAAATTCATGTTGCCCTTCTCAAGGACTTAATGAAAAATAATCAGACTTAACCCTATAATTACTGAGGGGGTCATCTGTGACCCAAGACGTGAAGTTTAACTATTGAATATCAAAATTAAGCTTTCTAATATTTTGACGTTTCAAAAAAAAATTAGTATAGTGTCTTAAAAGGAATTTAATACAATTGCAATGAATGTGTTTTTTATTTGTATGTCTGTATACCTAGAACTACAATGGGGGCGTAGCTGACCCAAACAAAGTGAGTGCCTTTTTTTTTTTTATTTGAAACAGGATTTCAACTCTATATTTTTCAGTTACAAAATAATTGTAAAAGGACATGTACTGAACCAGCTTCTTGCAAACGAGTGAGAATAAGAAGAGGACTTGTCCACACATCGAGCATGTACCTTTTAGGCAGATATATGAGTTTCATTGATTAGAAGCTATTGCATCTAAGCATTGGAATATTGTAGAATGATCTTATCTCTATTATAGCCAGAAACTAAGTAAAAAGAATATTTTTACTGTTTTAAACTGAGCAAAAGGGAAACAATTGAGTTGTTGCATTCCAACTGTGCACATGAATAGTGATGGCATTCAGCAGAAATGATCTTTCGAAAGAAGAAGCTTTGAAATTACTGAATGAACCTTCAGACATGAGTCTGGTGATGAAAATACACCTGATGATGATTATTATTATTTTGTGGTAGACGACAAAAGAAATATTGTTGAAAATGTCCATATAATTTCCACGTCTGAATGCAGACCAAGTGACAATAAGCAGAATGAAAATTTTAGAAGTAAATGCAGTTCATAAATTCTTAAAACAACAAATACTTGTAAAAGTATTGAGAAAAAAATAAAATAAAGGAAGAAGAACAATCACCCTTTCTTAGTGATTTGGAAGAATTGAAAGATGGAACTATGAGTAAAATACAACAGCAGTGTTCAGTTTCTCCTGGTTGACGACCTGTTCAAAATATTCTGAAAGAAAATAAGGAATCTATACATTTTCCATAAGAAAAATTGCTAATCGCAGTCCTATAGCTTTCTGGAGACTTTTCATAAATGATTAAATTATGATTGTCGTAAAGAAATGTACAGAAGTTAAAGCAAGATCAAAATTTTATAAAAATGAATCCTGCAGCATTTCTCTCGATGACCTGGATTCCAGTTTTAAAATATTGTATATTCGTGGAGCTTTAGCTGCAAAAAGGTTTTCCATCACTAGCCTTTGGTCAATGGCCTGGGCCCACAATTTTTCCCTTGAAAAATCAGCGGAATAGATTTTTAGAAATCATGTAATATATGCGAAAGTGTTGGTGAAAATGCTTTTCTTAGATTAATACAGCCTTATCTCAAAACAGGACGAAATGTTAGCAAGTGATAATTTTTATACATAGCGAAAACTTTTAGAAAGTCTAAAAAATATGCTTTGATCTATATCGGAATAATCAATAGAGCAAAAAGTGAAGTTTTAAAAGCTCGAAGAAAATAAACTAAGAAAGAGTTGTAATGAACAATAACACTATTCCTGTTTCTTACAAATGTAAAAATCACCAAAATGTACTTCTTATCACATTGCATTTTTAATTCGAAGTTACCAAAAATAAGAATAAAACTGAAAATAATAAATTTCTACAATTCCTGAATGTAGAAATTTCTGAAGGGAAGCTGAAGATGAGATTAGAAGAAATTATTCCGTGAAGTCTGCAACAAGGCCCTGACTTATGCATGCTTTGTTTAAATATTTTAGATCTATTGGTGATCAATATATGCGTAATTTTTAAAAAGATAACGCAATCTAATTTGATTAGAAGAGACTATTTACAAAAATTAGCAGTGGAGCTAGGAGAGAAATATATTGCAAAAGAAGGATAAGTTATCCGACCGCATACCTCCCCAGAAAGCTTTGCCAGATAAAGAAAGTAAATGCAATAAAACTAATACTGAGTTTGAAAAATGTTCAAATTTGTGTGTGGACTATGCACAGCGAAAAAAGAAAGAAAGATTTTTGCGTTTTGTGTCAAATATTTTGAGTAAAAGTTTTATAATGTATGTAATATTTCAAGCATATTTAGTTTTTATTGTGATTAATATCTTATTAATCTGTATGAACATTATCAGATTTAATTTAATTAAAATATATGTTATTTAAAAGATATTTTTAAATTTCATTTTATATAATCTGCTAAAATCTTAAAGTATGTATCTTGCAATTAGAAAGATAATTTTTCTTTGAAAACTTCCTATTAACTAAATTTCCTATTATTTCCTCTTCCATCGGTGACAATATGAGCAGTTCAAGAGGGGGAGAATAATTTGGAGAATGGAAACCGGGTGGTCATCCCGACGAGTAGCTAGCCACTTAAGTCGTTCTGACTTTACTGTGAGGAAATGTTGGGACCAGTGGATAAGAGGAAGCAAGGTCGGTTTCACGGTGGCTAGGCTCAGGAGTACCTCGACAGACCAAGATCAGAAAAGACAGTTATATCGTGCGACAAGCAATGACAGCTCCAACTATCTCATTAACCCCCATCTATACACAAGCAGCACCTTCCCAATGGGTATCTGTGTCTGTCCATACAATTTAAAGGTGCTTGGCTGAAGGGGTGTTGCTTTTGTGGCGCTTATCACATTTACTGCCATTCACACCATCACCTCCGTTTGGAATGGCGTCAGGCTCGAAGGAATGGGACTGCAGCGGAATGGAAACAGGTCATCTTTAGCGAGAAATCCAGATTCAATTAGAACAGTGATAACAATCTTGTACATATGTGTAAGCCCTGTGGTGAACGTCTGAATCCTGCCTCAACTGTACTGCTCCCACAAATGGTGTAATGATAGAAGTTGCCATCGCATACAACACACGGTCACCCTAATATTGATCTACTTACCGTCACAGCCCAGAGGCTCATTCATGACATTATTCAGCCACACGTATTGCCACTCATGGCAGGACTTCAAGGTTCCATTTTTCAACAGGGCAATGCTCGCACACACACGGCAATGGAGTCCCAGGACTACCTATGATGCATTTCAAGCCTGCCCTGGCCAACTCGATCCTCAGATTTATCACCTATCGAGTATATCTAGGATCATTTAGGACGGCAAATTGGACAGCTACCAGATTGGTCGAATTAAAGGCGTGTATGCAGTAAATGTTTAACGAGATGTTGCAGGACATCATATGGGACTTTTATGCCAATACCCGACCGTATCACATCATGTATTCATGTTACAGTTGGCCAAACAGGGTGCAAATACCTCCAATCATTTGTAATTTTTTTTCTTACAATAAATGATCATTTTGCTTCGATTTTGTAATCAGTTACTTATATCAAAGATGTACTTACGTATGGAAAATTTCGTTTTATCCTAACAACTCTTTCTTATTGAACAACGTAATATGTTAATGAGAATATAATATACATGTAGCATACAACAAAAATGTTTTACGATAAAGGTTTTGCATTTTAATCTAGCCTCGAATAATGGAAGTGAATTCACTTAGATTATTTTAATTATTCCAAATTTTATTTTATTTTCCTCAGAGTCTGCCTTAATGGGTAAGAACTTTATTTATTTTCGGTTACTAAATGAACTTGATATTATGCATAGTTAAATACTTTAAATTAATTGCACTTTAATGGAGAACAGATTTCTTTTAAATTTGTGTATTACTTTGTTATGGCCATGAATGAATTTTTAACTATATCTTAAAATTTAGTTATTTATTATCAATATTAAAAATATTTATAATTAAAATTAATAAATAATTAATAATTAATTATAATTTTAATAAATAAGTTATTAATAAGTGTAATGAATAAGTTATTAATAAGTTATTAATAAGTGTAATGAATAAGTTAATAATAATTAACTACATTTATAAATTATCAATAATAACAATATAGAAATAATTTCTGTTTTCTGTCACATATTATTAAAACTCTTTTTTTATTCTTTTTTTCTTATTAATTTATTTCAAATTAAGGACATACAGACAAAAATTTAAATTGAAGATTTTGTGTTAATAGAAGAAAAAAAAGCTTATCTTCAAAATCTTCTTTCAACTTACTGAAATTACGAAGTAATTTAGCTGACAAGCTATAATCGTATGTATAACCCATTGTTCCCCAGTACGTTATGACAAGTAGAAGTATTATGATTCATTACTTATGTGTTCACCTCGAGTTAAAAAAGAATTATACATGGAATTATTTTCCAAACTGATGATTATTTTAATATTGAAGTTATTTTGATCAAAATTAAGTGAAGTTTTGCCCCTTTGAGCCGTTTTTACATTTTAATAGTATTAAGAAATCAAATTCGCCGGTGGTTGAATAAGAAGTTAGAATTTTTTTTTCTTTTAAATGAACCATCTATAAGCTTAGATTAGAATGTGAAGCAACATCAAGTTGAGATAAACAAGATAACTTAACATAAAATAATATAATATGTCAGTTGCAACAGAAATTTGTTAGTATTGAGCTATGTTTATATTGTCTTCCTCAAAACTAAAACTCCACTTACAGGATTTGTCGAAAACCAATCGGAACTGATTTTCCTGGCAAATTTGAATGAGAGGAGAGAAATCTCTGAGGGGTGGTTGGGATATAAGGTAAGTTACGAAAATCATGTAATTTGTCAATGAACCATTGGAGAGCGCAGAACTCTCGAAGTAAAAGCATATTGCACTTGAGTAGAAAGAGAACATGTGATTGATCGAGCAGTATTCTGACATGAAATTTTGTGTGAAACTGAACAAATACGATACTCAGTCTTTAGATAGAAATAGTGATGATTACAAGAAGAATGCCATATCTAGAATATGCGGTTTTGAGTGACGAAACAAATGCAAAATTAGCAGGGGGAAAGTAGAAGCGAGTAAGAACACGCTAGACATCACAGATCGAACCAAAACAATCAAGTCATGATTAAAACCCAAGAACTTTTTCAGTGATCTCTAGTTAAGTGTTCTTGTGATAGCACAGAATTTAAATTTATGGAAATCTATTGTGTGATCAATTCTTCTCAGCGCTTATAAAATATAAAAATTCATAAATACTTTAATAAATACATTCATAAAGACATATTGTAATAAATACATTAAAGACAATATGTGATTTTTGATTTGTTTCATAATC
>BMAW01083715.1:3933-61246 GCA_019974015.1 Nephila pilipes
ATATATATATATATATATATATATATATATATATATATATATATATAATAGTACTATAAAGAACTTATTAACTGTTTTCATACATTTCAGAAGGAATACTGAGCTTATTAATGAGACAGCTTTCCAAATTATATGTTTAAATAAAGTGTGTGACTTAGTAACAGCAATTATTGAATTTAAATACAAAATTTTGTTTTTTAATTGAAGGAACTCAGATATAGAATAAACTCATTCTAAATTTCTTCGTTTGTTTTCTATATCAATTCATTATATTGATCGTATCACTCCCCAAAATTTTTAGAGTGCTTTACTGGTGTGCGGAAAGAACCGTAAGCGTTTTCTCGACAAAAAAATTTTTTTCAAATTTATTTTTGGTTATATTTTTTGAAAACCCCCCTTGTCTCATTTTGTGTGTGTCTCTCTGCAAATGTAATAATTTCCTCCAATCTTATTGATCTGAATAAATGCATATTTCACACAATGGGATTTTTAACGCAATTTGAGTTTTTAAAAATGGTTGAAAAATAACGGAACCACATTAGTTTTTGTTCCAAGCATAATCTATATTAATCAAAAGAAGAAATTGTGTATATGTGTGTATTTATGTGTGGACAGTATTAAGCAAAGATATAATGATCCAGAAACATGGGAATGGGTGCTATGAAACTATAAAAAGTACAACATCGACACTATGTAAAATATGGTATGCCTTGAAAATAATTTTTCAAAATATGCTTTGGATTTTCAAGAATTCAAAGTTGAATGACCAATCATCAAGACTTGATCTGCTCCGAGCATAAGTCTGGCGCATATTACGTCACATGACGTCATGGTTTATTTGGGCTTCATTGCGCTACGAGTTGAAGCGTCAAGGAACATGACATCGTGGTCTATTATTGGTCTATTACATTGTTATACTTCATGGTACTATTTTGGAGATCATTTTATTTATTCATTATTTGTTCTTCACAGCAAAATTCTGATTCTTTTCTCATTGAATCATAACAAAAATGTTCTTTCAAACGAATAAATTTAATTTGATAAAAATGGTTTGTGTGTTCTGTTTACCTTTCATCATTGACTTTTATTTAACGTGAAATTAGAGTCATTAAAGATATTATTGTTTGGATAAACATGCACATTCATGGAAAGTATCAGAAATAATAATACCGAAGACCTTTCATGAATTGTGTTCATAGTCGGCCCTACTGAAAATTTATACATCTTTGCTCTGAATGAAAATCTATTTAATATTTCTTGTCAAGAAGCCCTTCAAATTACTTATTGACATAGTTTAATGTTACAATTATTTATTACTTGCTGAACCATGATACTCTTTTATTGCCGTGTTTATTGTATCGTTTAATTATCACCTAAGGATAATTTATTGATCATGTATGGCTTTGCTTAAAAGCAATATTGATACCTCAAAGGTAGTATAAATGAAACAAAATATCGAATATGTTGGCTTGCACCCTGTTGGATATGGATTATTATTAAAAATATTTCACTCTTGCAAGCTAAATTGTTGAGATCTTAAATATACCCGGGCGAAGAACGATACTTCGCATAGTAATTGGATAAATTAAATTATTTTGTAACCAATTTTGAAAATCTTATTGTAGATGATCGCATCAAAAGTTTGTTTAATCGTTTTCCGCCATTATATCATTTTCATTTAAAAAATTTATCTTAAGTAGTATAAAACATATTGCATTCCTGTTTTGTTTTATGCATGAAAACATAATTTTGGTATTTTTTTTACTAATATACTTCTACACAACTTATATAGAAATAAGGCATAATATAAATTTCTTATTTGAATTGTTCCAAACTGGAAATCGTAAGTATTTATTTTCTAAGAAGTGCTTCGCATTGAATAGAAACAGACAGTTAAAAATTTATAAGAATTGAGATCGCAGTAGCTTTATTTAAAATATGTGAAAAAAACTTATTAAATGATAAAAATTTTGAATATAACTGAGATAAAATTTTAAACAATTGAATAACGTAGAGAAGGAACTCCGTTCATTCCATCATTTCATCTCTCAGAAGACAAGAGCTATTTTTAGGTTTCACCTGCAGTTACAATAATTGTACTGAAATCCATTAGGAACTTATCCCAAGCACGTACCTGGTCAGAAGTTTCACTCCATCGCCGAAAGGTTTCCAATTTCTTCAAAGGCTACCTTACACTTCACTTACCTGTCCGATTAAGACATTCAGCGTAAGGAATCAATTTACTATTTTTTCCCACCATAATATCGTACTGTAGAAATGGAACAGAAAATGAAAAAAAAAAAAAAAAAATGCTGAACTCAATAAAGAACCCACTGAATTTATGCATTCAACTTTCAAAACAATATACATGCTAAATGATTAGTTTATTAAATATTTCCGTCTGCCTGTTTTATCAAGGGTTGAAAATCTAAAACAGTAAATATTAATCGTAATCAGATGACGAGAGTGACACAGAAACAAGCACCCTACTCGCCACTAATATGAAGATTTTGAGTTACTATATGTTTAAGGCTGCATTTGGATAATGTTAAAGTTTTGGACTCGAGATATTGGAAGACTTTTTCCGATTAACAAAAAAAGCGTTTGAACATTTTTATGTTCTGACTTCGCTATTTTTTGGAGAACATAGTATTTTATAATAGGACTATTTTCTATCTAAATAAATCACCTTTTTTCTGATGTAGAATGTGTTCCATGTGTTCGTCTCCTACACTGTAAAGTTAAATGTCTTTTAAACTTTATGTATTCAAGTAAAAACAAGTAATATAAAAAAATTATCTCAATTCTTACTTAGGTCAACAAAGAATTTTTTTTTTTTATTTTAGTTATTTTTTTATTAAATAATTACAATTAATATAAATATGTAAATACATTTGCCAGAATCACAATATTAAGTGGGAAAAAAAATTTCCAGCGATCTGCAAGCTTCGTCACTCACGGTATTAATTCCTAAATTTATATCCTACTAAATATCTAACATAAGAGAAATTTTTTTCTTCCATATAAAACTAAAATTAATTATTTGAAAATCAAATAAAAAAAAATTTATGCTTCAACGAGATTCGAACCGAAGGCGTGAAGATTCAACTCCGATGCTCTACCAACTTTGCAGTTGAAAAGGCAAATGACACAGTTGAAGCACTGGCTTGTTTCTTAATTCATCCGGTAAATGAAATGGTTGGAATTCATTTTAGCCTAGCCATCCTTGGAGACAGGAATTATTTGGTGGTATTTTGCCAAATGTGACTACCCTGGGCCACTTCGCGAACTTAACGTTCAGCCAAATAAAAATTGTCAAGTTTGGCAATGCCTCACTGCACTTTTGGCAATTTTTGAAATCGCGCCAAGTGGTTGGGCCAAACTGCATTATCACCGATTAAATTTAATTAAATGAATAAATATTTGAAAATACTGTATTAACATCAAGTGTCTTCCACTACAAGTTTAAAAAAATGTATTTGAGCTTGAGTGGATGAATAAAAGTATTTTATTAACGATTGAAAATTTGAACAAGTTACATATAGAAAGAGTGTGAGCTAATAGTAGGAATTCAATAACATGTTTTGGAATGTTTCTTATTTTTAAGAATACTGCATCATAAACAAATACATGTGTTATAGCTTCGCAAATTTATGTTAAAGCTGACACAATTTTCTGCCTGGAAATTCGTTCGAAATTTCGACCAGATTCTTCGACATTAGGCGAAGTTTTCGCCTCACTGCACTTTCTGCTAGAAACAACGAGTCCCGAGGACTGAACCAATCGATTACAAATTTAATATCATTTCAATTAGGCTACCTTAGCTCATTATTCGCGAATATAATTAAACTTATTTAACTGAACTTTTAAATTCAATAACAGTTTTAAAAAAAACCTGTTTTTAAAAAGAAAAGTTTTTTTTTTTAAAAAAAAAAAAAACTTTATCATGAATAGCACTTGAACGATTTTTTCAATTGATAGAAAATAATTTAATTTATGACCATTCGTTTTAGTTTACGTCTACTGCGTTGTTAAGGCAATATAACTGTCCAAATGAAAGACTGCCATGGAATTAAAATGTTGAAGTTCTATACGGTGAAATTTACTGAGAGTGTGAAGCTTTTAATTAAACGATAGAAATAAATTAATAAAAATAAACGGATTTATAAAAGTATATTACTCAATTTTCATTTAATACCTCCACTTTTAGAAATAAGCTAATTTTTGGAAAACTTTTCTTTGAAATGTAAATTTACGTGTGTATTTTTATATATTTAGTGGCTCACTTCTAAAAGTTTATGTGCCCAAGCGTTTCCATTCAAATAATGCATAAAATTTACGGGATCAAAAATGCTACTCGGTACATGTACCTTTACATTAACATTGATAACTATTAATTTTGAATTGTAGACGTAATAATATTTAGCACTAAAAAGCATACATTATTTGATATTATGAAATAGATTGTTTTGATTTATCTAAAACATATATGTTACTTTTTAACGATCGTTTGTCCTTCATCGAAAATTTCATTTATTTTGTAAAATCTTCAACTCCATCATTTTAATTTTTGATTAAATCGATTTTGCTGAAAATCGTAAAATATTACTGAAAAAAAAATTATAATTGAAATTATGTCTATACTTAAATCGTCATCATAAAATAATGCATTAATTAAAAAAAAAAAAAAAGAAGATAGAAAAGAGAAATGTAAAAAAAAAAATGTCTTCAGAGATCTTTGCATTTAAAAACAGATTTAAATAAATGTACGTATAATTCATTTAATTAAAATCATTAGTTCCTTTATATATACACATAATGTAAATTATTCTCATACTAATACTTCTTTACTTTAAAAATAGTTACATAGTTTTAAATCCTCTTATATACTGATAAATTGTAAAGACACATAGGCTTAGTATCTCCTCTCGTGCTTTAATATTTGCCTAAAGTCTGGTTCATTACAAAAAAATTGCATTTTATTTGAAACTTTAAACGCATCACTTACTCTTAATAAATATTTAAAATAAATGAGCAAAATGAGCAATATTTGCTTAGCTTTTTAATTCTGAGAGAAGATTTTGAGTAACTAATAATTATATTTGATTTCCTTCAGTATTTTATGCTTTATTGGAATTTACCAGACTCAGTAGATCCAAGAAAGAATTAAAAAAAAAAAATGTGGAAATAAAACACTTTTAATTATTTAATATTTTTATTTAATATTATTTAATATTTTAATTATTTAATATTTAAATTTTAATATTTACACTGTATTTAATATTTTTAATTCATTACTTAAATTTTCTTTTATTTTAATTTTAAAATTGACTTTATCTTTTGATTTCAAGTGTTAAATTCAAATTCCTAGTAAAAATTAACATATTAAAGATTTTAATACATTGGAAACGACATTTAAACAAAAATTACTTTAAATCGATTAAAACAAGTGCTCACACAATTTATAATTTGTTTCACGTTTTATGCTGAAAAGATTATATATGAAAAATATAACATAGAAATATATGATTTTTTGTCCTTCTGTCCAACTGCTTAAGTAATAAGCATACATAGGTTGGTAGATATGTATGGGGAAAATAATTCTTGCAGAAAGAATGTTACAGTTGATTTAGCATAAATTTTTACAGAAAAGTTGCAAAGGTATTTTAAATATTTACTATCACATTCAAATTACTATTTTTTGAATAATGTTTGACTTTTATAAACTGAAACTTGGCAGTCAATCATTAAGGTTGTGATCTTCGTGGTTTTTCTGACAGATTAATAATTTATTAACGCGTTGCACTTAGAAGCAATTTGATGGCTATTGGCGACGACCTCATTATTTTGAAGTGGCGAAGTCAAATGATGAAGAAGACGCTTGAACTATAGTTCCCCACTCTTCAAACTTCCACTCTACCTTAGTGTGAGGATTTTAAGCAACGTGCGTCAGTCCCACTAAACAGCATATTGTAAGCTGAACCAGGACACGAACTCATGATTTGACGAGAACAGCGCTAGCTGTCAGGTGATGACGTGGTTGGTAATATTTAAGTTGAATTGGGGATTGTATTCTAATACAATTAAAGATCATCGTATGAAATAATTGAATGTATGTTAGAAGAATGTGAAAAGTGTAGTCTTCACGTAGCAGCTCAGTCGTAGCCTTCGTCATTTGACTGGTCGACCTGAATCATCAGATTCGTCGCAAATAGTCTAAGTAGCTTAAGAATGATGCCGATAATTCGATGCAAAAGCTAATTTTTTTGACAAAGTCCTAATATATTATCCAACCATTGCTGAAAATCTCAAAACAAGCAATGAATCAGAATAATGAAAGTTGTATCCCTCCAATGTTGTTATTATTTCAGGACAAAATAATGAACAGCCAGGATGGTTTCAGAACAAATATTATTTGATGCTCGATACGTTCCACAACACAAGACAGGATACAAAACATATATAAACACAAATTCACGAACATACATCATCATTCTGCTAAGAAGTCTCCCACTTTCATCGCGCTTCCGCTTGTCTCCTAACCAAAAAGAGCATGTGGTGTCATCTGGCTACCATTTAATAGTACATGGAAGGTAGCGCTAAATTACTGTGTTACAAAGTAGCTTTACTTTTTTTTAATGTTTAATTTTAACATTAAAAAAAAAGCAAAGCTACTTTTATCATTCTGATACTCGGTTTTTTTTTGTTTTGTTTTTTTTAAGTTTTACTTATTTTATGCTACTCAGTCATAGAACAATGTGGAAACAACTCCGAAATTTCAAAAATAATAATAATAATAATAAAAATAATTTGAGATAAAAAAAACGTTTTTATATAGTGGCAAAATTTATTAAAAAACTATTGAAATATTAGTTAAAACTTGTCGCAAATATCTAAATATTGCATTGTTAGGCGAGTAAAAACGATTCCCAAAGTAAAAATATTTTTAAAAATCGGAAGAAAAATATAATTCCCCAGGCACCTTCATTATTTTATGCTATTCCGGGTACACCATTTTTGCATTCAAATAGATTAAATAATAAAGATCTGAGGGTGGTAGTAGAATTTCCCACAGGATAAACATTGCTTTTGCAAAATCAAAATGGCCGGTAGACGGAAACCTTTAGGGGTTGACAGCTCTTCGCAAAGCCTTCCAAACTGGACTCGAGTAAAATGAGACAAGGATTATCTGAAAAAATTCGATTGGTTCATTCATTTTAATTTTCAGAAAACAGAAAACTAAACACAAATTAAAAATAATCAGCACAAAAAATAGTTAAAAATAAAAACATATTTAATAATGCTCCATACATAAAAAAATAACTAACAGTATATAAGCAGATTAGCAATATTTTTTATAAATAAAAACAATTAAGGAATTTAAAGATAAATAACCTTCATAAAAACTACAACACTACTTAAAAAACCAAAAATAAAATTTTTTTCCTTACTCTTTTTCAGTGCTTTGTAATACTAGAATTCCCCACCTCTAAAATGATGCAGGAGTATGATACAAGTTACTACCAGAATATTCAACAAATTTATTTAATTACTGCTTAACCAATTGTGGTGTTGATATGGAATCGGTGACAGAGGCGACACACACACACACACACACACACACGCACACACACACACACACACACACACATATATATATGATTCTCATAGAGCCATTTTGTGTTTTCATTCAAAAATCCTGTAAGAGCAAAACCGTGTGAATTAAGTAAAGGGCAAAATGAGGGATGGGTATATTCTTATAAGGCATCTAGTCTTCCGTACGCCAGTCTAAGTTTTTTTGAAGAGTACGAGTGATTTGTTACTTTTATTCAATGGGTTTCTAAAACTTGGTTTATTATCTTTTTTATCTTCGAATTTCTTGTCCTTTTCTATTACCAAGGGAAAATATTTGTCTTTCCCATCATAAGATTAATTGGGTGGTAAAAATATTTCAGATTAAATTATTTGTAAGCGTCTCAAAGTGAAATGCGTACAGAATTTCTACATCTGCCGAAATTCAGTTTCTTTTCCGTTAATTGGTATCTATCCTACATGGCTACTCAGGTAGAATACAAATCAAATGATATGAATGCAATGAAAATCGTTTCATTATATATATATAGGAAATAAGTATACAGTTGTATTAAATGAAAAAGCTTAATCTTCACTAAACATCGAACGTCTGCGTTACTTCCTATCAGCTTTTCCTGCCCCGCCTTTTTAAGTTCCGCTTATGATGGATCTATATCTTTCGAGGAATTCGAATGGCAGTTAAATTATGACTTTTCCGCGACAGTTTGGAATCTTTAAAAATCTCTTTGATTTACATAATGCAATGGAACTAAAACCGTAACTGCGGGGGAGTTCGTAAATGGTTTTCCAATTTTACCACTATCTTTATGCGCGAATGAGTTTTGTGAATGATGCGTTTACAGCGTATTGGATCTTTTCATTCTGGTATAGAACTAAGAAGATCTCAATTCGAATGTGGTTATTCAAGTGTTGGTTTTTTTTTTTTTTTATCTAAAAGATATATTGTTATTTTCTTACTTCACCTGGATAAAATTACATCAGCCCTTTCGAGAATGCTGTGCTAAAATATTCGATGATTACGCTGCTGTGCTCTCAAACATTTTTTGTCAAAACAAATTTTAATTAAAAGAGGTACTATGAATTTCTTAAATTATATTTGTGCATCACATAATTAATGCCGACAAAAATCGTTTAGCAATAACACTGGATTTTTTTATTCTTATTTTATTAGAAATTAAGAAACGATATGTAAACATATAACGATCAAAAATCTTTTGACAAATAATTTTTTTTATTGCATATAAATATGACATATTAACTTATAACGTAAATTATTGTTTAAATTATCTATAATGTCTTGCTGAAAACCTTTGCTTTCAAACTGCTTCATATCACTTGGGCATAGTGTCTATTGACGCTTATTTTATGCATTATAATCATAGCTTTCCATTCATAGTTGAATGTGTATTACAAACTATTGAGATTTTTGAGATTAAACTTCTTCGAAGAATATCTGACTCTTTCAGCAAATATTCTATCAGATTTAAGAATGGAGTTTAAGTAGATCATTTTAAAACTTGAATTTTTTCCAGTGATATAATTGTTGGATAGCACTTAATGTGCGTTTTCTGTCATTATCGTGCTGAAAAAACAGAATTTTGGGCTATATTCTATATAATCTATGATACTATGTATTTTTCAAATAATATTTCTACAAAAATCTATCTATGGTGCCATCCATTCAATATAATGTATAACACTTTTGAGAAGAAACACTTTCACGGCGCAGCATCCCCCCCCCCCCCCCGTTTTATAATGGGAACGAAATATCTTAAATTTTGTTTCTTTCTTTTTTCGTTTTGACGAATGTGCCTGATACCTTCTGATGAATTTAACTTCATCACTCAAAAGCATTTAACTTCCGTTTCATCCATTGAAAAATGTTACAGCAAATTCTATCCGGGTCTTTATGTCTTTTGTAAATACTAATGGTATTTTGGAGGAAAAGCACCGAGCATCCCTTTAAACGACATTTTACACGAAAAACCCATTTAAATTGTTAGCTTGATTAATTTCCTAAATAACTAAATTTTCTGTTTTACGAGGATCCATAAATGAAGCCTTTTATTAACTCGTTCTATCAATTCTATTTGAAGTTGTTTAGGTAAACCACATCTCGTTGCTTAAAATTAAGAATTGAAGCATTTACTGTTTGACGAGGTAGATCAAATTTTCGAGCAACATTTGCATTAAGAGACTATTTTTTTCTTCAATTTATTAATAAAACGGTTCCGAATATATTAGTTGAACGTACTTTTATGCTTTCTGATCTTCATTTAAACAATAGATGATAAACATAACTAAAATATTATTAATAAAAAGAATAATCTCACTCTCTCATCTCCTAAATAACCTTGTCAAATCACGTTTGATTCGATCTAACATAAAATATTCGAAATATATAATAAAAGTATACAGTTTTCAGAATTTTAATGCAAGATTTCAGATAAAAATAATTAATGCACATGAGCTGTGTATGGCATTTGCGTGCTCCAATTTTCTTGAAAATTGAAAACTTCTGTGTTGCATATATATATATATATATATATATATATATATATATATATATATAACAAAACATCAATAAAATATATTTTTAAGAAAATTGCTACAAAAACGAAAATAACGCGCGAACTTATCTTTATGAAGCAACCTGAAATGCACACGTGCGATTTTCTTATCTTTTGAAGTCATACATCCAGAGTATTTTCTCAGGCTTTCAAATAATGTTGAATGAACTTACGAAAAATGAGAGGAACAATATATGTGACGGAAAAATGCTTGAGGGAGTAAATAATTCAGAAAACTGGGTGAGTTATATTCAAGAATGAGTAAAGGAGAACACAAGCACTTGCAAAACAAATGAATCCGCGGAGTTAGAAGTCAGTTATTTACTGTTTCTTCAATAATTTGAAGTCATGAGTTTTAATTGAACATCGAAGTCTTTATTAAATTGAGCGTGGTTACGTCACTCGAAATACGATTGTTCTGGTGTTTCTTTTGGTTATAAATATGTGTCCTGCCAAACGAAAGAAACACAGTAAATGTAAAGTCATTCAATTTGCGAAAGAAAACAGAAATTATGTTTCAGCAAGAATGTTTGATGCTCGTGAAATCTCCATGATTGAGTAAAAGAAAAATTAAATCAGAATAATTAATATGCTTGATATAATTTATATTACGTGAAAAAATTAGAAACAGTTCTTATAAAAACAAAAGATTGCGAAATATCTCACTTCCCCGTACTGCTTTCTGGATTTAACATCCGGCACAAATTAAAAACCCATGGTCATTTTTAAAAAGAAAGCCGATGCCAAAATGTAATTTACCAAATGGTGTTTTAATTCATGTACACGAGAAAGGTTGGATGGACGAAAACGATGCAAAATTGTGGATAAAAGAAACAATTGGCAAAAGAGTCTTGGTGTCTGAAAGAATCTAGAAAGTCTTTTAATTAGGAACACGCTCACACCCCATATAACAGATAATATGAAAAAATCGATGAAGGAGAGTTACACAGAAATAACAGACATTCTAGGTGGATTAACACCATTAATTCAGCCTTTAGATGCATGTATCAGTATACCATTCAAAAGAAATTTAAAACGACAGTAGTAGAATACGCGAATGTTGTAAGATGAAAAAACATGAGGTAACTTCTTGTAGAAAAATATTTATTAAAAAAAGGCCAAATGTGTTATGTTAATCTAGAAACAGTGTGCGAGTGGATAGTAAAAACATAAAAATGAAATTAAATCTGACAGGGTTCAGTTGTGATTTTAAAAATGTAGTGTAATCTAACAATCGAGATGGAACGAAGATGATTATTTATTTATGGATCAGAGAGTAACATTTGGTGTAGAAAATGAAGCAGAATTCGATGAAGTGCCTGAAGACATAATGGAAGATGAATCTGGTGAACTTTTCATGTTACTCGATAATGAAAATTCTTAAGATCATAAGGCATGTTATTTCTTTGAAATAAACAGCATGTGGATGCAAGAAGAAATCTAATTTTTTAACTCATTTTTTCTTTGTTTTAAAATTTTTTTTTTATATCCGGCGTATTTTGATCTCATTTTTTATATTAAAAGTGTTGGTTATAAGCCAGTACAACGAACACTATATACATGTATGTATGTGTGTGTGCGTGTGTATGTATAAGATCAGCAGAAGGGAAAGAGATGGAGGTCACTTTCGGTCAAACTGTCAAAGCCTAAGGGTGTGTTTGTTCTGCCTCTGTGCTTTTAATAAATATGAAATTCTAGAATCTCTATATTTATATGCCATCTACATTATTCCAGTACTACCACATACAAATATTATAATGATACTAGCGAAATGACTCTCTTTCTTTCTCTCTGAATAATGTACGTTTTAAGCACCAACGAAACCTGGAAGTGGGGGCATCGTAGCATGAATATATATATATATATATATATATATATATATATATATATATATATATATAAAAATTATTTTATTTATAAGAATATAATTTTAATACAGCAATAAAATTGCAAGGGAATCACTAAGAAGAAGGACCAATCTTGATATAAAAAATAACAATAAGAGACATAGGTTTAATTAGTATACAGATAGTGTCCAGAGCAGGGGCTTCCAAACTTTTTTGATCGTTGACCCCCACAAATTTTAAAATTCTCTTATTGACCCCCTGTATAAAATGACAGCAAAAGAAAAAAAAAACACTTTCCTATTTCTGAAATAAACTAAATCACTTAAGAAAAAGTTCAGTTTTTTTTTTCTCTTTTGATTTTGACAACATCAAATTTTTAAATAAATCGATGAGAAGGATGTGCTTGATGACGCTTGGCTAGATTAGCAATATTTGGTTCAAAAGTTCTTAATTTCAGTCTTACTTCGCCTCGGAGCTCCATATTCCATTTATTTTTCTCTTTTGTTAAAATAGAATTGACGGGACTGAAGCTAGATTTAACCATACATGAGCTTGGAATGCAATTAAAAAGGGAAATGCCATATTACAAGTTCTGGATATTTTTGCATAATATTTATATTCGAATAAAATTTACTCGCAGTTAAATTATTAAAAAGCATCTTTGCTTCAAAGTCAACTAATAATTCATTGATTTCATTTTGCAAATGACTGTAGTTATTTTCAATTTGAGTAGAAAGTGGCGCGATATTCCATTCTGGGATATCTATATTTTTAATATCCGTAATTTAAAATCATAGCTTAATTTTTGGAGATGATTTGTGTGTATTTCTAATTCTTCGTCGTTATATCCAATTGTCGTAAATTTCAAAGGTATTGAAAATCTTCACGTAATAATGAGAATTTAAAACAAGAGAGAGTTTATTTTATATTGAAAGATTAAAATAATTGTTTGTGGTTGAATTGATGTAATATATTTTCCTTGGTTACGTGTTAGAAAATCTTTGAACTTTGCAAATACATAGGCCGAATAAAAAATATTATTTTTGCAATTAGTGACTTAAGGCTAGATTAATTTCAGTAAGAAATTCTGTCACAATTTAAACAATTCAACAAGTTTTTTGTAAGCATGTACCTCTTGACAACTATCGTATTTCGGTGTGTAATAATTATTTGTTTGATTGCTCATCATTTTCCTCACAAAGCTTATCAAACAGTCATGATTTGAGAGTTTATGCTCTAATTTTGGTCATCTTGTAACAAAACGGTACAAGAATCCTTTCTTACAAATCTGAGAATGAGAAACTATTACGAAACACGCATACCTTAAACGGTAAAAAAAGATAATTAATTATTTAAAAAATATGCATTAATGAAAAATTAAATAAGCTGTAATATATAATAAAAACTTTGCTTACTATATTGCAATTACAAATGAGATTCCAAACGAAAATTGTACATACTGCATTGCTGTCCACAAATTTGCAAATGAATAGCATTGGTATTCATTCATCGACTCCATAGAGCGGATAGACCCCGAATTATACTATATAGACCCCTTGGAGTCGATATAAACCATTTTGTCGACCCCTGGTCTAGAGGGATGGAAGCCCGTATGCTGTCATCTACATCCCATAGTTCATCCTCCGATAGTGGCTGAAGCAAAGGATGGCCAATCACATCTCAGATATGCTTAATCGCTGAGAGATAAGGAGATATTGTAGGTCAAGGAAGAAACTGGATATTCGGTATTACTGTACGGTCACACTTTGTCCTGCTGAAAAATACCGTTTTACAGCCTCTGAATGCAAAGTAGCATAACCTGGTGCAACCTCTTATTAACGCGTCTTCGTGTTGTATCTATACTTCTGATGCATAACAAGAATGACCTGCTCTCGTTTTTGATGGTGCACCAAAATATTATGATACATTGATGAGCGGCGTGACGTTCAATTACAGTGATCGGATTGGTTTTATTTTCCCAACGTCTCCATACTTTCACCCCAGGCGACTATCATACAAAAAGTAGAAGGAAACAAGACTTTACTCTAAACTCAGTGAGCCATTCAGTTGTTCAACTGATTCAATCCCGATATAATTGGAATCTTTCACGTAGGTGGGTTGGCGTCAATGACATTCTTCGTAAAGGGTGGCTTATGTGCAAACAGCTTCCAACTGCTTGTCATGAAACTGTTCTCTCAAATAAACAAGCACCCAAACTCCCCTGCATATTCCTCAGAATGTTAAGAGTAGTTGATAGTGGGGTCCCCACCGCATCCCTTTGGATGCACCGATCCATAACTTCTGTAAGACATCTAGGTGGATCTCGTCTTTCTCAAAGATTCACATCTTTTTCTTCAATCCATCTGGGCCAAATTCTATGTACATTGGATAGATTTTGGAACAAGTGTACGTTTCTACGTATATTTCAGCAGGGATATGATGGTGAGATCAACCGACTGTACGTAGACTTACAATTTGACCCTTTGTAAAATCGCCCGATCGTCAAAAATTGCCTTTGATAATGTGATAGCGTATATCCTCGTGAAAACGCTTGTACTAGTCCTGCACAGCAGTCAACAACAGTGAGTACTCTGCGTAAACTGTCTTCATTCACCAATGCATTTCCCGAACTCCAACACGTTCTGCCACAAAAAAAGGAAAAACGCCACATTACTCTACTCTTTAGTCACTAACATTACGCAGATGAAATGACAACGAATTGCTTGCCGGATCATACTCTTGGCTGACTGTCAATTCATAATAATTGTTCTGCGCGAATATGTAATGGAAGTCCAATCATATATATATATATATATATATATATATATATATATATATATATATACATATAATAGAAAATGTAAATTTCAGAAAAATTGAAGGATTTATTTCAGAGTTACATACAAAGTAACGAGCTCAATAAGGTGTTGACCCACCTCTAGCCTTGATGCAAGCTGCCACGCAACATGGCATAGAGTGATTAAGTTCCTTGATGGTCCCCTGCGGTATTTCTTGCCAAATTTGCTCCAATTGTCGGGCTAGGTTATCAACATTCCCTGGTAGAAGCAGTCGACTTCCCATCGTATCCCAGACATTCTCAATTGGAGAGAGAGATCTGGCTGGCCAAGGAAGTGTTTGACAAGCTGTAAGACAGTTCATAGCAAAACGTGCCGTATGTGATGTGGCATTATTATGCTGAAAAAAATAATGCCAGGGTACTGCAAAAGGAATGGTAGCAAAACAGGTCTCCGAATGTCGTCGATGTACCTCTGTGCTGTAAGTGTGACTCTAATGACGACCAAAGGGGGCCGACTATCAAGGAAAATGGCACCCCAGACCACAACTCCTGGTTGAGGGCCTGTGCGGCGTGCAATAGTGAAAGCAGGATCGGCACGATGCTTTGGGCGTCTCCAGACACGTCTTCGATGATCGTCATGACACAGTTAGAAGCGGGATTCGTCGCTAAACACACGTCCCCAGTCAGCTTCATTCCAAACTGATCGAGACAAGCACCACTGTAATCTGGCGCAACAGTGTGTGTGCGTGAGTGGCAGGTGGTGTAGCAGTCGGTACGAGCTTAGGTTTCTCTCTTTCAGCCATCTGTGAATGGTCATGGGGGATACTTGTATGCGAGTTGCACGTCTGATGGTTGATAACGATGATTGAGGCGCTGTGACAGCTCATCTGACAATCACTCTTTTCTCTCGATCTTCTGTGGCCCTAGGACGATCGCTACCCTCATTACGCTGAAATCTGCCACTATCCACCCATTCTTGCCAGCATCTTTTAATAGCTGCATCGCTTCTACCCATATGACGAGGGTTTCTCCGATTTGCACAAGCTGCCTCTTTCAACCCAATGATACGACCTCTTTTAAACTCTGACAGGTGCTCGTAATGAGCTCGAATCCTGCGGCGTACACAGTAATATATAGTAAATATTCACAGTAAGTGTTAACAATCAAAAAAATTTTCAGGGAAGGAATAATTCCTTGTATTTGCTAGAAAGAGATGCGAAAGCTCCCCAGAGGCTTAAAATCTCATATCTAAAACGTTCGTAATATATAAAATTGTGAGTGTATTCAGGTTATTAAATAATTGCGAGAAGAACTGGAATAAATATTTCCGAAGACATTTTAAGAAGTAGGTGCTTAGAAGTACGTGAAGAAAAATTAGACAAAAAACTCGTTGTTTAGGAACAAAAACAGAAAGGAACACGCATTAATGTAAATTATGTCATTAATATAATGTGTATAATTATACAGAGTGTTTACAAAAGAATACTCCAACTTAAACGAACTACTGTTACAAAACGAACCTAGTCAGAACCATCGGACAAATTAAATGAGTCCAACATCAGAAATATGAACGATATCTAATCAGTAATCGAATTGATCCCACACCTTGTTCAGCATGCTCATTGTTATAGCGTGAATGGCAGCAGTTCGTCAATATGTAACGGTTAAAAACATTTTATCTTTTAAGTAGCCTCAATAAAAAAAAATCACAGAAAGTTAAATCAGGGCTTCTTGGGGGCCACTTATTAAGCCGATCAATTCACAACAGTGGCATTTTATCATTTCAGTATCCAAGAACAGATTCGACGGCATAGAAAGTGTTGAGAAAACGACGATTTTCAAACCATACAAGTTATAGCTGATTCACGCTCTCATCCAAAATGTTAAGCCGAGAGTAAATTTGTACACTTTTACCATTTACTCTTAACGAGCCAGACAAAGACGAGTTCCTCATGTGCAAGCTGTCTTTAGTGATAAAGCGATGTTTCACACCAATGGTAAAGTCAACCGACACAATGCTCACAAGTGTGGTACTACAGCCATTGAAATGGAAGGCGATTTGCCGAATATTAATGTATTTTGTGCCATATCATAAGAAAACAATTGCTGCTCATTTTTTTTCACGAGTCTATTTTGTTGCTGGCATTACTTATTTGGATATACTACAAATTTAATTGTTTCCACTGTTACAAGAAACCCAGAGACTTCCTTTTTTCCCTAGAAGGATGAGTTTTGATATAAACAGGATATCGTTCATGTTTTTAAATTAGTCGCTTCAAACATTTATAATTTTATAAACTTTGAAGTGTTATTTTAAATTTCATTTGCTCAAAAGTGTTGTATTTTCTTTAATTTTGTAACAGTAGTTCTTCAAAGTTGAGGTATTCTTTCGCGAATATCCAGCATTACCTTAATTTCTTATATTATTTTCAAGGTTTTTTTTTATCTTAAAATGAACATATGTAAGTTTTATATAACAAAAAAATAACTAGAAATATGAACTAAAATTTCTCATTGAGTTTTAAATTGATTTGTCACTGGAAGAAAAATGTCTTCGTTACATTTTGCTTGATATCTTTACATCTTCCAAATATGCAGGAATAAGCCTATTTTACAATATATATGCGAGTATTAAATGTCTCTCTTGACAGCAAAAGAAGTTGAGATATTCGCAAAAGAATTCCTCAACTTTATAACTACTACAACCTCAACTTCAACTCCTACGTCATAACAAAATGCGGCATCTGTGGACACATATTGATGCTATTTTAGGTGTTACCTCATTTGAAACGTTATAAGAGACAAAAGTAACGTGACTGATAGTGCAAAGAATTCGATATCAAAGATAGAGTTCAGATTTCGTCCTTCTCTATTAGAGATTCATGAATTGTGAAAGTTCGAAAAACGTTTGTGTCGGGGGACTGAGGCACGTTAAATCTGTAGGGGCTCACAATTCTGGCATTGTCTGGGAGTGGATTCCAGGGGAGTAGGGTACACACTTAGGTGTTGCTTCATTCCTTAATTGTGATTCAAAATTGTAAGGTACTCCGCCAATATTCCTCGTGTTATTTCAAGTGCAACAAAAATACACAATTGATGACTGGAAGTCCAGTGTTAATTCCGTCAAACTACAGAAAATTTGAGCATTATTTAAATTGCTTAATGATTGTTTATTAACGTTACGTTAAGGAGCAATACGAGAGCTATTGGCGACCGATCTCGTTATTTTGAATCACAGCCAATCGACGAGAACGATACTTGAGCTGGTATATCATTTCTTCAGTTTCTACATTAAGTCAATAGATGTCTGAGCCCGGACAGATTACGTTTGCATCAGCCCTATCACACAACATATCTTTTAGTAGAATCAGGACTCGAAGTTTCGGTTCGATGAAACAATGTTAGTCGAGAGTTTGGTGATCATGATTCCCTCGGCTTCCGCGGCCGCTTTTATTAAAATAAATTTTTAAAAATACATTTTTAGGTTTTTTTTTTCTATGTGTTGCATCTTTTAAGAGGTTTTCTTTCATACTACTATTGCGGAGAACAGTCAAATTTCATTCAATTGATAATAGACAGCTATTGTATCTCTAATTTTTAGTTTTTTAAAATTCTTTCTAAAACACTGAACTTGGATACATTACTATTTCAGTTTTTGAACTTTCTGAAAATAATACAATATTCTCATATATTCCGAAAATGGATAGCTCCATCCGAAAAATAATTAACATGGTAGTTATATGTTTTTTTAAAATTACTTACATATATATATATATATATATATATATATATATGTATGTATGACTAGTTTCTAGAATTTCAGTATTTTCCTTTGCATATTTCTGAAAGCTACTATAATATATTTCTATTTAATATCCAAAGACGAATATTTAAAATTATTTTCTGAATTTTTTTTAAAGTGCATCATATGTTTTAGTATATAATTTTATGAAAATAATACTAATTTATTTTGAATAAAATTGTTAAAATACTTATTCATGAAATTATGAAGTTCAAAGTATGAAATAATTAATTCAATATTATACATATATATATTCCATGGAATTAGAACACTGAAATTAAATCTATTTTGCCGTCAAATATTTAACTCCACATATAAAAGTAAATCCTTTCATTAACAAAAGAAAATCTAACATGGCATAGAGTTGACTTATCCCTTAAATTAATATGATGACGTATTTAAATAACTATATGAAACGGAAAAGCGTAATTAAAGGAAAATGATGAAAATAATACCATTTCTCACAAGTTATTATAAAAAAGTTTGAAGTATCTTTCCAATTAGAGAGTGCCAAGTTAAGAAAAAGTTGAGACAGAAATGACATCAATTATTTAAAAAAGATTTATGAACTTAGCCCACTTTCTAGTTAAAATATAAATTAAGAACGAATATATCGATGATTGCTTTAAAATATATAGCTTCCTAAGTAAATCTTATTTACAATAAAACAAGTAAAAATTTTCAGAGAAATTTTAATTTGAAACATAAGATGCTTTATGCATCAGCATAAAAAGAATCAGCTTAAGTTACATGGAAGTACATGCATTAGGTTTTGAAATTTTAAAACAAATCGTTCGCTTTTTTAAAAAAATCTATTTACTCTATGTTAAATAACGGCTTTGAAAAAAAAAAAAAAAAAAAAAGCGCCATATAAGTATTAGAGATGAAGAACATTAAAATCACCCTCAGAGTGATAGTGATATTCAACTCTTGTAAGTTTCATCTATAACTAGTTGCTACTAAATGTTGTGTGAAGCTTATTTTGTATATTAATGAGTATCGTTAATAACGCACGTTAATGGTGATAGTTTGAAAAATGACTTTCAAGTAACGGTTTGAAAACGTTGCCTTTTTAACGCGTTTTACACGCTTAATGAATATTTTCTTTTTTCTTAATAATATATGCAGGAATGCGTGTTTTTTTTACTCTTGGTATTAACGGTATACTTAGATAGAGAGTAATATTTATGAAATATATATTTTTCTTTTAATATTCATACAACATTTTGCATTAAAATTTCGATTAAATATCATATAGTTGGTCCGAAAACTAAGCATTTGAATTAAGTTGCTCGATAAATATATAATACTCGTACGTTAAATTTACACTATTATAACGATTCCCCTCCATTCTGTTCTTCTTCCATATCTTAGTTAAATATATAAGACGATTAATATTGACTCCAAATGAAGACATGTAAAAACAAAACAAAATGGTTTATTAATATTCAGTGATGCGCGCGCGCACAAATTATATAACTTATCAATTCTAATTTAGGGTGAATTAGTAAATTTTTAGCTTCCCAATTCACACTTGTATGATTTCATCACTTCAGCTGATTTTCTTTTTTTTTTTTTTTTTCCTTCTTTTTTTTATCTCTTGGTATTTCTACTATAAAATCCGTTTCAAACTAAAAAAAACTAATAGAACAGTTTCAATTCAAATTACGAATCTCTGTCAGCAAGTCGTTATCTTTTATCCACCTTTATTTTCCTTTCAATCTATTTCATTCATATATATATCATTATCTTCAAATCACTTCACTTCATTTCTATCTTTATCGAATTTAAATAATCACGTTTCATTTTGGTTGGGAAAAATTGTAATTTTTTTCAATTCTAATTATTATAAAGTCCCCGAGGTTAGTGAAGAGAAAATCTCCATTAGTTCAAAATCCCACAATAAGAAAATCGAAAATAAATTTAAAAAAAAAAAAGGCTGCCTGATAACATAAAAATTTTATGATATATAAAAATTAAGCAGTGAACCTTAACAGATTTAACAAGCTTCAGTCCCACTACACGACGGGCCTTAATATCATCAGGACTCGAACCCATAACTTGACGTAAACAATAATGACTATGAACTCACTACTATGTTAACTCAGTCATCGGGACTTCAAAAGTGAAAGAAAAAAATTACGAAGCTCAAAAAAAAAAAATATTTTAAAGAAATTTTGTGTTATACTTTATAAGCTTATTTAAATTAAAATTACACGAACATAATATAATTACCCCGATCTAAAGCATAATTGAATTTAAGTTTCAGTATTTTTTGAATTCAATGAATGAACATTCTTACATACAGAATATATATAGCAAAAGAAAATATTTGACATCACATCTACAATATAACACATGGATCAATAAGTTTCGAGACTAACCCAGAGATGGCGCTCGTAGTAAACCAGTAACCAGGTCTTTCTAGAGTACTAATTTTTGCTTGAAACGTGTCAAAATTTTAAGTCGATCGGACCAGAAACAGCTGAGTTATCGAGGTTGGAGTAAAGTCGTTTTGTAGTTTGTTTAAAAAATGGAAAAAACCGAGTTTCGTGTTCTTATAAAACATTGTTTTTTAATGGTTAAAAACACCGTGCAAGCGAAACAATGGATTGAAAAATGTTACCCGGACTCTTGTCCATCCAAAGCAACGATTTGTCGGTGGTTTGCCGAGTTTAAACGTGGTCGTACCGACACAAATGACGCGGAACGCTCGGGTAGACCTGTGGAAGCCGTTACACCGGAAAATGTGAGTGAAGTGACAAAAATTATAATGAAAGATCGTAAAGTGAAGCTCCGTGAGATTGCTGAGATGACACAGATATCATATGGAAGTGTATTTACTGAAAAAGGTTTTTTGAAGTGAAGTGAAAAAGGTTTTTTCCAAGTGGGTGCCGCGATTGCTTTCGAACAAAAACAGCAACGAGTCGATGATTCAGAAAGCTGTTTATTGCTATTTACTCGCAACAAAAAAGATTTCTTACGAAAAAAAAAAAAAAAAGAAAAAAAAGAAAAAAAAAATTTTGGGGTGGGGGGAAAGTTTTGGAAAGGCGTTGGAACGATTGTATCACCCTATAAGGTGATTAACAAAAGGTGTTATGTTGATGAATAAAAAAAAAATTTGCAAAAAAAATGTTGTTTTCAATGTTAGTCTCGGGACGTATTGATCCATGTGTTAGCTGTAAATTTTAATGTGAATAACTTTCAAACTTAATAAAATCTTTTTAATATTTGGTCCGCTATCAATATTTATTCTCCAAAATTATTTTTAATAAGAAATCCTTGCATTTCAATTTTGTGGTAAATATATTCCCAAATATATTTCTGAAATACATGGCTGACTCGTGTAGACAAACAAATAGCCAATTTTATGCAAGTGTGTGGAGAAAATTAAGAGTCTCTCCTTTCAAGGTATTTGCAAGAAGTAAGAAAGAAAAACTAAGGATTTATTTTTAATCAAATGTGTTGGCATGTTATGTGCTTTGGTTTCTTCTTACGTTACAAAGCACTTAAACAAGATTAATAAACTAGCCATGATAATATTTTCTCAAAATGAAAATATAACAAAATGTATGGAAAATAGTGAATTTATAACTTCTTCAAATTGTTCTACCCCTTTAAATGGTTTTATTTCAAAATATTGTTGACATCGAAATTAAACAATCAAAAGAATATAAAGTATATTTTAAGAGGTGATATGAGAACAATATGTTACATAGAAAATTAATATTTTCTGTCACTTTTAAGTCATTTAAGACTTTTTAATGTTCTCTGAATTGCCAATAATACCAAGTAAGTTCTTTGAAGAGTGTTCTGTGGGACGATGTTTCCTACCCCATGACGGGGAAGGATAGTTAACCTTGGGTGTCGGCAGCGTTTGAAACCCTCGATCATTGGTTCCGAAGAAAAATTTCCGGCCGCTTTTGCGCTGCTTTTGTCAACTAAACTAAAAGAGATTCTCCCTCGGGTTAGGAGTTAAAGAATTTTAACTTCTGTCCTCGTTTTTAAAGAGAGCCACCATATAGATCCTATTAAAAGAATAGGGTAACATCTTTTTGTTTGTCTTGAAAGATAAATACATAAGATAAGAAAAATTAAATTTTCTTTCAAACATTTCGAATGTATTATCATTCATATGAACAAAATATATACTAATAAAACTATTAGGCAATTAGAACCATGTTGAAAGTCCATGACCATGCTTTCTTTTTTTATTTATTCGTGTTTGGGCATTCTCTGTAATTCATTGTACTTCAAAATAGCTGAATGAGTTGATTTCAGTTTTTCTCCGGCAGAAAGATATTTTCCGGATAAAAATTTACCTGACTGTAGACTCTAACTATTGTAGAAATTGTTCTGAAATTTCGAGTTGTAACTCGAAAGACTGTGATGAGGACTCCTTAACAACATATTTAAAAAAAGTAGTTTTCTTGTGTTAAGAATTGTTTTTCGATGTGTAAAATTAATTTCAATATTTGTAAATATCATATCTAAATTAACTGCTCGAATTAATAGCAAAAATCGTTTGGCAATTTTGAATCTAATTCGAAAGAAGAAAACTATGAAAAAGTTCGAGTTCCTGTCAAAAATATAAAAAGGTACTTTTATTGAATCAAATATTATTTGTTTCAGAATTAAAATACATTTGATTATCTTTTGAAAATGAGATCTAAATTACCAAATCTCACTAATTGTATAGAAATCATACGTTTAATAATTCCGCAATAACAGCATAATTAGAAATATTAAGAGCGCAACTTTATAACTTCATTTTGACTAGGGTTTTCTCGTGTGTGATACTATTTATACCCATGTCAGTGAGAATATTTCTCTCAGAGATATTTTCCACAGTAATTTTATAAAACTCATATTTATGATACACGAAAAAGTGTCCTGAATTTGCGATTAAATTAAAACATTTCTGATTAAATAAGATGATAATTATTCTAATAATTCTCAATAATCTAGATTCAAAAAAATAATAATAAAGAAGTAAAAAAAATAAAGAATTGTTGTTAAGTAATTAACCTTATTAAAACCTTGAGATAAATTTTGGTAATTTCTGAATGTATAACTGCAATAATTACGTTTAGGGACAAAAAAAAATATATCGAAACTCATTCTTTTCTAAAAAGACTTCCTTCAAAAAATTAGGCTACCAGTTTGCAAAAGAAATGATTACAAATATACAAAAAGAAAAAAAAGGGTTATTTCCCCCTATTTGTTATTACTTTTAACACCTGTAGAACATGAAGCACCATGTCTGCATTTGTCTCTTCTTGATAAGGAAAGATCTATAAATTTTCAACAAAAGGAGAAAATAGTTTCCGAGATAAATATTTAAATATGTGTGATTAAAGCAAGCCCTCATACACACACTGCAGCTTTCTCTGAATTAAATATTTAAAACTGTATACTTGTAAGTAGCTACTGCCATTCGGATAATATAAAATGAATATCCTCTTTATTCTGGCCGAAAGTTTTCGAATGTCTACCTTTTTTATTTTATTTTAAATTGACTCTTAAAAGAATAAAAAAGATCTTTGGTGAAATCTCTTATTTTATTTTAAACTGGATCAAAAAAAAGGATGAAATAATAGGGTTCTTTACATCTCTTTCTCTTTTTGAATTTATTATTTAAAATATCGCCAAAAAGATCATGTACCATTATTCAGAAAGCAGTTTTGAATTGATATAGGAATTTAAAAAAATCGACAATTGTTAACAATTGCACTGGCAAAAACCTCAAAGACTTGAGTAAAGGCAAAAGGTGGGAGTGCCTTGTCGCGGCTGATCTCGTGCCACTGATCCTGGAAAGCGTTGAGCCTTTCGCGCGTTTCCACCTTACGACGAGGCACGACTTCCCACGAGTACACCTCCACCGTATCGGTTTGGATCCTGATGAGATCTGCTCATTTTGTCGGACCTCCAGTATAGACGTCGATCACCTGCACAACACACTGCCCCCCCCCCGAACTTATTAATCTACCTGCGAACATATCTAACCCTAATGGGAGGTTCGGCATTGAATGGCTGAACAGCCGCGGATGGGCGTACAAATTTAAATGAAATGAATTAAAAAAACGTATAATTTGGTTTGATTTATTTTGAATTTACAATTTTCTAAGACATCACAATAGGTAGCTAATGATCAACCTTAATTTGAGAGAGAACTTGTGAGAGAAATGATAATTAAGTTAATGTGCCTTACTTTCATATGGAGAGGGACCAGCTCCCTGCCCTCCAATGTCCAAGAAATCAACTATTACGGCAGCGGAGGCTTGATGGTCTGGACAGACATCATTTTGGATGGCTGCACACACCTCCATGTCTTTGAAAGAGGCACTGCGACATTTGAGAGATATAGGGAAGAGGTCTTGGAGCCCTATATCCGCCTTTTCAGTGGTCCAATTGGTAATGATTTCCTTTTAATGGATGACAACGTGAGGTCAGATAGAGTTCAGCTGGTCGACGAATTTCTGGAAAGTGAGGATATTCACCGGATGGATTGGCCATCCAGATCTCCAGACTTCAATCCTGTAGATCATGCCTGGGACGCTCTGGGGAGGGCAATTGCAATTCGCAAGCCCTTTCAGAGAACCATCCAAGACCTGAAAACAGCGTTGCAAAACGAGTGGGACCAATCGCCACATGAACTCGTAAACTCCCTTATTTACAGCATAAAATCACGTTGCGAAAACCTGTATATCTGTAAGAGGGGACCATACCCCCTATTAAAACATTTTTTTCCTTCCATTTTGCAACTGATTTTTCATACCTTGCGACTCCGATGAGTGTAAAGCACAATCATGCGAGTGTATTATAACTGCTGAATGGTTATTTTTTTGTATTATATCAACCCTATATACACACCAAATTGCATTAAAATCTGTCCAGGAGCTCTAGAGATAATCGACCAAATCGGAAAATTCTCTTAATTTTGAACACCAGTGTAGGTCTTGGAATGTTGATAAAGAAATTTTATTTTTAATAAAAATTTTTTAATTAAAATTAACTTTGTAAGGTATCCCTTCTCTTTGTTTAAATGTATTTAGCGTCATCAGTATGAATAAAAATAGCAAACATCATCGAGAAAACTTTTTAAAAATTAGTACAGTTATATACAAATATATGAAGATATTACCCAGAGATTGATGGTTTGGGTATTAATGCCATACTTAGAAGTAATACGAAGACCTCGTAATTTTGAGTCTTGGTCATGTGACCATGATCTGGTACCTCTCTCTTCTCCAAACTTTCATACTACGCCAACAAGAGGCTGCGAGTGTAACCACTTGGCTACCGCGGCTTGATAATCCAGAGAAAGAATTTAATCTGGTGTCTGTTTGGATCGAGAGTTCATACAGCATTTTTTTTCCCTTCAGTCACAATTGTTATAAAATATGATAATAAAGAAAATTTTAGAATTGAAAACCATCTATTTTCTTTTTCAGACTTTCCTTTCAATGATGTATTTATCACTTAATTACGCTTAAACAAATATATAAAAATATTAAGTGAATGGGAACACAGAACACATACAGGGTGCTTCAAAAAAATGTATACACACTTTAAACTATTGTAGTTTTCCCGCTCTACAAGGCTAATGTTATATTTCTTCGCCAGGTGCCAGCATAATCGTCCCTCTATGTTATATTATCAGTTGGAATTTGTAATATCAACATGGGGGACGTACGTTTGAGTTTTGAAGAACGTAAGCAGGTTATTAAGTGGTACTGGAAGTTTGAGAATGTAAATGAAGTTCAAAGACAGTGGAGAAGGAAGTATGATACAGAACCACCTTCAAGATTAACAATTACACGCATACGAGACAAATTCGAAGTTCATGGAACAGTGTGTGATGTGCATAAAGGTCATTCAGGTCGGCCTCGAACAGCTACAAGTGATGAGTCATCAACGGCAGTCTTAAATTAACTGGATTTCTTCTTGTGGGGCACAGTAAAAGATGAGGTGTACAAACGTAAACCACGTAACCAAGACATTCTTTGGAATGAGATTCAAGCAGTGTGTAGAGAAATCTCATTGGACGTTTTGATACGATGTACAGAATCTGTGGTGACTCGTACTCAGAAATGTATTGATGCTGCAGGTCACCAATTTGAACAGTATTAACATTTGTTATTTATGTTTCAATTACATTGGACTTTCAGCTTTCTATTTTCCTGAAATTTAACTTTGTAGAACGGTAAATAAATTTTCTATGGAAGTTCAAAGTGTGTATACATTTTTTTGAAGCACCCTGTATTTAAATAATGATAATAATAACAATAATAGATACTTAATTTTGGCTCCCCGAAAAGATAAGAAACATCGTTTATTATTTGGGAAGTTTTGAGACTTTTGAAGAGGTATTACCGAAAACCATCGAAGATCTAAAATTTCAATTCAAAACAAAATTTAAACTGATGGGTAAAAAAGAAGAGGTTTGTTGTCAATTTAATTCATTTAAACACATATATATTTTGAAAATTCATCCAAGTAGTATCCAAAATTATTTGAGTAGTATTTTTTCTAAGTAGGCTAGTTAAGAGAGATTATCTAAGTTTAAATCAATTATTCGAACCTTTCTGACTATAATGTGCGTGTCATTACTATGTTACATTTCTAATTAACTAATACAGTAAACTTAATAACTTTAACTTATAATAAACTTTATAAGGAACTGTTCAAATATAGCTTAATATCATAATCTATGTTTAGTGAAAAAAAATGATTGAAAAACCATAGTTTATGAACAATATAATTAAAAATGAAATATAAATAAATAAACAATATAAATGATCTAAATAAATACCTTAATCAGAATTTTTGATTGCATGATTTTAAAAACTTATATGTACATTTTTAATATGATTTTATAACTGTTGATTAAGAAAAAAAGCTACTCTTTATATTCACTTTTAACTTAATGCTTTCCTCAATGAATAAAAAATGCTTTTTAAACGTAGTTAATAATGTTAATTAATTCATTTTTATTATATAAATATGCTCCTTTCATCCAATACGATACTTGTAATGCATGATATTATCAATAATAAAATAATTGATTTTTTGCTTAAGATGTTGAAATCTGTATTTTGTTAAAAATTTTGCTGCTAAAAATTAGAAAGTCCTTCTCTGACTCCAAAGATGTATTATTTAGGAGAGTTGTACTATTTTGATTTTAAAACTATAAATAAATGCGCTACATCGTAGAGAAAAATTATTTGATTTGTGTTTTTCAGCATTGTGGTACACTTTCCTCCCATTTTACACCATCCAAAGTACCGATATTTTTCACATTACAAAATGTGTGTGAGATTATTTTCTACTATACAATGTACATAATTTTTATGCAATAAAGCCTCACAAATACAAACACTTGTGTAAAAACTAAGCGAAATACTTGAATAGTAAAATTCAAATTTTGAATTCATAATTATGTTCACAGTACAAAATGTGTGTGAGATTATTTTCTACTATACAAAGTACATAATTTTTATGCAATAAAGCCTCACAAATATTAGGTATAGCGCAACACTTGTGTAAAAACTAAGCGAAATACTTGAATAGTAAAATTCAAATTTTGAATTCATAATTATGTTCACAGTACAAAATGTTATGTTTATAGGTACGATGACGTAAATACTGATATTCACTATTAATAGGTCATACATAATTATTTATGTATATAAATGTGATTGTATTTTGTTTCTAGTGTGATGTTAATAAAACTTTTACTTATATTAAAAGCAAGTTAATTATATTACAAGCCATTACTTATGATTTTTTAAAAAGTAAAAAATATTTGCATTTGGAATAAAATAAATCAATTGCTTGCTGTCGATGGTGTCTTAGTTATCTTAATAACTCATTTATTTTGCATATTCTTAATTTAGTATAGTATTTAATATTCGCCTTAAATTACACTCGGCCGAAGAAAAATGTAGCTTCGTTTTATTTTAAAAATTTACTTTAAAATATCTTCTAATGGAGGATATTATAATCAGTCAAAATAGAGGTTAGCACTTTAACTTATTATTTAAGATAGATTTATTATAAAATTGCATTAAAACTAAAAATAACTAAATAAAAAGAAATTTTCGAAAAAAAAAATATCCTCCGAAGGATATGAAGCGGAAATCTTTTTAGAGTAGTCAGTAAAATTCTTGGTATATTTTTCAAAACTTATTCTTATAACTGAGATTGAGTTTGACAACCTTTTTGTGATTATATCTAAAATAAAAGTTTTAATAAAAACTATAGAACTTAAAAGAAATGTACTTTATACTTATAAAAGTTAATGATATTTAATTAGATTGGTTCTCGTAAGATCTCTACACTTTTGGGATTGCAATGTGCTTGAAAATAAGGCATTTTCCTTTTGCATAAATATTGAATAAATTTTTAAATGTTTCGCATTTTCTATTAACATTCTGATATTATGGATTATCAACAGTATAATTGGACATTTAAGAACTTCAAAAGCATAATTGAAAATTTGTTCAAAACTTCAAAAATATCTCACAGAGAGAAACTTATTACTTTTTATTGATAAATAAGTTATTATCATTAAAAATAACAAATGCCCTTTTATTTCATAAATAAATGAAACTAATTTCTCATTGCTAATATTTTATTCTAACTAGATTAAATAAAGTTGTAAAAATTTGTTAATTTTCTTTAACAACAGCTATTATTTTCTTTATTATAACTATTAAGCTCGTTATTCCAAATTAGCTCGAAATAAGTTTCTAATTATGTTCCTGATATTAATTCTCAACTTTCTCCTTCCAATTTTAAGCGATATATCTAAAAATATCGATACATTAATATCCCGTCATAAACATTAATTTCTCTTAAACTACAGATAAATTTTTAAGACGAATTATTATAAAAATAAAACTTTAGAAATTATCACGTGACTTTAATCTCATCCCACATAAACCAAAATATGACGTTCGAGGGGACTTATTGTTTTACGCATTTCCAAGACCCCACCCCCTGTAGTTTGATGTCAATCGAATAGTCGCTACCTGATTGGTGCGCTTTCCTCCAAACACGCGCGAGCAAAAAGCGCAGCGCGCGCTAAGCTTTTCGCATTCTAAACTCGGAAACATTTCTCGCTAGACCATCTGATCGAACTCTCCACGATTTTCTCTTCCGTCTTTCTAGTCAACAGGTGGAATGCTGAATACTTCGAACTTTGGGAACGTTCATTCAAGAAGATAGTCAGTGAATTTTGTCGTAGAACACTTATTGAAGTAAGAATTTAGTTTCTTGAGAGATTCTACTATACGTGGTGCTAAAAGCAAGTTAACACTTTGAATGAAATTTGTAAATTTATTGTATGCTGTGGTCGTTCGGATAACTTTTTTTTTAACTGTGTTTAAAATAATTTATCTGATATAGTTTAAAGACATTTGAATTGTACCTAATCTACAAATTTTATTTTAATATTTTATAATAAAAAAGATAGAACTAATTGCTCCATACTTTAAACAAATAAAAAAAATGAAAAGATCCTTAAACATATTTATAAAAAAGTTTACTGTTTGGAGATATTGATATGCAATTAAGAAAAAGATAATTTGCTGAACATAAATTCTATCTGAAATATATACTTTTAAAACTAACCATGTTAATATTTCACATCAAAGAGCTACATTTCAATATCCTTATTAATTACAAACAGAAGAATGATGCATCTGCTTTTCTGTTAATATAAAATAAAAGTCTGTTGAGTATTCGTAATCAACAAACAGCTCTGTTGACATTATATTTGATTTGAGAATTCCAGCATTTCCATTTAAATTTGTCTCAAGTAAACTGGAACTTAAAACAGAAACTATCAAAAACAATGTTGATTATACCTCAGACAAACTCTTTAGAAGTTAATTGATGAAACTTATTTAAAGGAAATCGGAAGTTCAAGACTAATCCAACAACTGGCCTTCTGAAAATTACCAACAATATCGTAATCTCCATCATGGAAAATTCAACCAAACACTGGCCTATCACTATCCTAGTCCGTTTAAAAAAGAACAGTAAGACAGGACTTGGAATCGTCGTCACACCCAGACCACAAAACCGAGGTTTACTCATTGCAGAACTGGCCAAGGACAGTGAAGCAGCCAAGGCAGGATTGCTTAGACCTGGAGATACTATCCTCAAGGTGAACGACAAAGATCTAGTGCACCTGCCTTACGAGCAATGCTTGCAAGTCTTGCAGGACTTACCAGCGGACCAAGAGGTTGAGATTTTGGTTCGAGTACCAGATGGGTACACTACAAGGTTGGTAACAACTTTTAATGAGAATGGGGTGGCACATACATCCAGAATCACCAACCTGGTACCGAATTCACAGTCGCCAACACCCCAAAAGAGAAGGGAATCGGTTTCGGAAGAGATCCGACGCTTGAAGACCAATTTGGTGCAAAATGATATCATCAAGAGTCCTCAAGATTGTAGTCAGAAAAATGACCATGACAAACTCTCTCTTAGTACTCTGGTGCCAACTGCGAGACAGAATGGACACGGCTCGAATCAACCGTCACCAGAAAGACCTGCGACTTTGACAGCTAAGTAAGAATTTTTTTTTCCTTTCTTTAGAGAATTCATTTACTTCTTTTTTTTTTTAAGTATATACATGATTCGATAAATTGATTTACTGAATACATTCATTGTAAATTTCTTTAAACAGAACTTCTCGTTTTGTTAACTCAAAAATGAAATCATTTATTTTATATACTATACTTTTAAATATCTACTAAATAAAAAAAAAAATCTTAAAGGTAATCCCAAATAAAATTATCTTTGTTCCAACTGGAAGTCATACTACTAAAGCACTGGGGAAAATAAATGTTAAATCAAATTATTTTGATCTACGCTTTCTATTTAAAACGTTTAATAGATCTATTCTAGATTTTATTCTGGTGAAAGAATAACGTATTACATTTTTTGAATGGATCTGCGAAAAAGTGCAATCAGTAAGAAAAAAAAAAGACACGATTCTTAAAGATAACTCAGACAAATATTTAAATTGAATGCATTTGAACTGTAAACACTACATTTGTGTTCATATGCATTATGGTGTTTATCTTAGATGTAAGATTTATTTTATAAAGTATATATTTATCGTTCTTTTCCAAAACAAATATTTTAAAGCGACTGAAGTTAAAATATTTGTTCTAACTCAAGCAATAACTGCACGTAAATGGAGGTATAGATTCTCATCGAAATTGTGAAATTATTTTAAAGAATTTAGGGCAATATTTTTAGAGGATGATTTAATGATACGTTTTAGTTTTATTAAACTTTTCGTTTTGAAGCTTACCATACACGTTATGTTTACTTAAAAATGTATATCAGTAAAACATACACGCAAAAAACAAAAGACCAACATTATAAAAATATTAAGATTTTGTCTTTTGACTCAAATGTTTCTTGTGAAATGGTTCAAAATAAATATATATTCTTCCCTATATTAGACGATTTTCTTATTTGATAAGTATTTTATTTCTAACATTCAGTTTAAAAAAGTAAGATAAAAGTAAATATATGATCTGGTGTAAACAAACTATTACTGCAAGACATTTTATTTGGTGTTTATATGTTGATACTCTAGTTATAGTGACTATAAAAGAGTATGAGATCTTGGCTAACAGCCTAGAATAATGGAATCGTCATAAACAGAATTATTGAAATTTTAACGTGATATAAAAAAAATTGTTACTGAAAGACATTTTATTTGGCGTTTATATATTTTTACTCAAATTATAGTGATTGAAAGGATATGAGATCTTGATTTGTAATGCAAAATAATTGTGAATCAACTCTTAGAGAATTAATGAAATTTCAACAAAATGCGTTAAATTTAAAGAAGTCTGAAAATTCTCTCAGAGTGCGAAATTTTTGAAAGTGAGCACAATTTCAGTAATCTTTATCATCCTCTGATAAAAATTAGTGGAAAATCTTAGTTTATATACTATTAAAACAATACATATGCTTGCTCTATAAGAAAACTTAATTACCCTGCACACTGAAAGTAAATTTCGTACTTGTAAAATATTTTTTTTTTGAAATTATTTTCAAATAGCAATAGTAATACTTTCGAATATTTGGTAAATTATGAGATAAGACTTATTATAAAAATTAATTACGATAACTGGAAAATAATAACTTCAGCAAAATTAATGAGTCTTTTCTGGGTATGGAAAAAGAATAAATAGTGAATGAGTTAAATAAAAATTGCATCTAAATGTTACTTCAGTATTTGTAAATATTTATGATTTAAACTCCTTGAAGGTTATTGATGCTGAGCACTCAATCAAAAAATTGGTACAGTATCTTATTCATTAAAAAGATGTAATAAGTTTAAGCTATTATTAAGGAAAAAAATAAACTAGATGATGTTATAGATGAAAAGCTAATTATTATAATACTTTATTGAAAAGTTATTACGTTTCAGCTATCTCTTAAGAAGGCATGAATTTAACGCATCAAAATTATTTTTAGTTTATTAATATTCAGATGAAATAAAAATATATATAACTGCTTCAGAGTATATTTGAATTATCAAATCGAAGGTCCTCGTGAAATTAACGAGCAAAATTAAATAATGCACAGTTAAGTAAATTTTGAAAGCCTAATATCTGAGAATAAATTGTTCTCTTACTCTTAACTTTTAAGTTGTGTTGCTAATTAGTCATAAAAATTTTGAAATATGGATAATTAAAATTCCTCTTGGAAAAATGTGTCTTTAGGCGGTTAATATTAAAATCCTTTATCGACGCTTTACATAGCCTCTTATTGACGTATCGATGTCAATATTTAACATTTTTGACTGGCATCCGCTTTTTAAAATGATTTATTGATGTAACATTTCATGTAAATTCACTTTAACTCTACCTTATCGTTATTTAAATTTCTTCTAATAAGGAGAAGACTCGTGTGAAAGACTTGTCCTTTTACGACTAATGTGTTGATTTCTCAAGTAAAATTCATTTTAAGACGACAGCAAGAACTTTCGAGTGACAGTGGATCAACTTTAATGAATTACATAAGACGGAACGATTTATAATTCTTAAATTATTAGAAATAAAATTTAAGAGATAATTTTTGAATGACAATTAATTAATTTTAAGATTTAGCTGATTGTAATTTCAATTATACGGATATATAAAAAACAAATGTCTACATCTTGCCAATCCCTATTAAATACTGTCAACTGATATATTTTTTATTGTTTGTGTAAATATTAAATAAATTGTCATCATATTGAAAGAAAAATGTATTGGTTAAGTTGTGATGTGTAATTTTCATTTTGCAAATGCCATTGAATATGGAGATTTTCAATCAGCAAATACAGAAAAAAATTAACAAGACGGAAGCAATGTTCTGACACAGCAGCAAAGTTAACAGAAAAAATTAAACTCTCTTATTTGCAAGAAAACCCGTAAATATATGTTTAATTACGAACAATGAAACTTTTGTACCTTACAAAGACCAGAAACTAACAAACAATAGAAGTACTTGTGCTAAAATTTGCACTAAATTTAATAACAAGCAAGGCACCAGTAATTCCTAAATTTTGACCATTTTAATTAATTAAAATACTATGAATAAATTTTTTTTTTGTATGCTATTGAGAATTTTCAATATACACCAAGTCAGAAAATATCTTACATTTTAATTAGCCACTCAAGGGCTATTGGTTTAGTTAGATCACGTTTGGCGTACCAGATCGTTTTTCAATTTTTTTATCGTTTCTTTCAATTTTAATTACATTTAGCTTAAATATATTGAATAAAATAATTTATCGATTGCTTTAGTTTTAATTACATATAGCTGATATAATACTCAATTTAATAATTTATCGTTTGCTTTAATTTTAATTCACATAGAATAAATATGTTTAGTTTAAGAATTTATCGTTTCCTTTAATTTTAATATGGTAAAAATTTTCTATTGTCTACATATCGATAGTTCATCGTTTATTTTAATTCCCATATTTAATTGAGTAATTTATTAATAATTATAAGAAATAGCGCACCTTGGGTGGCTAAATCTGCTCTTAGCAAAGTTTTGCATATAAATTTTTAATTTTTTTTCATATATTTTTTGAAATATCTGGATCACTAGAGAAACATTAACATATATTTACAGTTTGGTAGAGTAAAATATTGCTAGTACTTTTTAATTAATAATTTTTTAAAAAATTAAACTTTAATTGATTTAGGAATGGGAGATAACATTTTAAATCTGAAAACACATAATATGCGTTATAATTAAGAATCAAAGACATTATGTGTTAATTCCAGATACAATTCATTCAGTTGAATCCGGACGAATATCAAAATGATCATAAACAGTACTGAGAAGTATGAAAAGGCCGTTTTTGGATTTATTAATATGATACTAGAAGTTAATAACCTAAATATAAAGTTCAGATTATATTTCCAGTTATATAAGAGAATATATTGCCTTGATACCTTTTTTATTGAGTCATTTTCGAAGAAAAAAAGAGAGAAAAGGAAAATATTAGGCGTAAAAAAAGCTATAACGTTACAACTCACTTATAAAAACGATAAACGTAGATAAAAACATTTATATACATCAATAACATTTTACAAACAAAAAGGTCCTAAAATATCAAAAATTAATCGTCATTTTCTTGGTGTATCCCACACACACTTTTTGAGAGCCACCTGGTGGCTGATGTACTTTAGGTTGACGTTCATTGTGTTTCGTTCATAGGTATCGTTCCTTCAATAATGAAAAACTTATCCTTACGTAATGCATAAAAATAATTAATTCCTTTGTATTTAATATAAATGATAGTAAAAATGGTTCAGGATACGACAAAAATAACCTTTGTGTTTATAGATGAATTGAAAGAATTGTTGCTTGAAAGATAAAAAGATCATGGTTACTCAATCAGCATCTTTTTTTCATTGCATTTTTCCAAACATATAATTTCTCGATCCTGGATTAAGAGTTATATAATCTAAGAATATGAAAAAATTTGCTGATAACTGATCTTAAACGAAATTTACTTTAAGTTGTAATCATTGTCATACATACAAATGTAATCTGATTATTAAATACGAACAAAAACGAGCATTTATTCTACAGCCGCCGTAGCGTATCTAGCGCATAACCGGCATTGATTCAGTCAAGACCTTGGTTCGAGTCTGCTTCCAATAAAGACTCTTGTGTTGTGATCTTGATGCGCATTAAATCTGTCGGGGATCAGAGTTTTCACATCGGCATAAGTGTAGTAGCTAGGGTAATGGAGTGTCAGCTCAGGGATGTCGCCCTCGTCACTTGATCGAGGCTCAAACTTACGGAGTCCATCGTCCATACCCCTGGCAATGCTTCTAAGTGCGGCGTTAATAAGCAGTTATCAAGCATTTTCAATTTAACGCGAGTTTTACGTATTTGGATGGCATTAAAACTTTCTTCAACTCATCAATTGTGTGTGTGTGTGCTTTGCCCTTGAAGCAACACGAAAACAGTAATCAATCAATCAACCAAGTATTCATGTTGAATATCTGGGCATGAATGTTACCTTTAAAAAGAAGAAATAAATTTTGATTTAATATTTATTTCTATAGAAAGCAAAAAGGTTTTTTTTCTGACTTTTTGCAGATATAACGAGACTGATGAATTTCCATCAGTCTCGAGTGAGGAATGGTTTAGTTTTTTTAAGGCTACCGCAGTCCCAAATTTAGTTACATGCGCACATATGGGGTCACTACCCTCGATTCGAGAGACCGTTCATATGATTATTGTGGTAAATGATAAATGATGTATTCATATGATTATTGTACTAAGGATGTAAACACATGAATTTTATGATTCACAAATTTTGAATTCGAGTCTCAATTCCACCGAATATTGTCACATGAAATACAAAAAAAACTTGTACATGCGCATTCCAACAACACCGCAAAATCTTCATTTCGCCTTTTGTAGATATTTTGAATCAAGCAGTTTTTGTTAAACTCGGTTTGCTCTTAACTATTTGATCATAGTTCAAATTTTCGATGTCCCTTTGGCCTTCACCTATTAAAATGGACGATATAAAAGTACAAATAAGTGATGTGATTGTTTTTAACGTTGGACTGAGAAGCAGCACGAGGGATATCGGCGATGGACCTCGGAATTTTGAGCCTCGGTCAAGTGATAAGGACGACAGATGAGTTGACACTTCCCTCTCCAAATTTCCACCCCACACCGACAGGGACTTGAGACTTTGACCAGATTTCGAGTGCATCAGCCCCACATCACGGCGGGTCTTCAGTGGCACCAGGTCTCGAACCCACGACTCGACGAAAACTACACCGGCGGCGAGTCTGCAACCCTTACCATTAGGCTGCCGTGACCATAAAATTACGAGTAAAGTGTGATGATAAAATTGTATTTGATTTTATTATTGTGAAGATTGGATGTCAGATTTTGCCTCCGTCTACGTATTGACACACCCGCGGTTTCCTTATAGGGCCGCGGTAACCTAGTGGTCAAGGTCGTGGACTAGCGGCCGACGGTTTTCGCTCAGTCGCGGGTTCGATCCTTGGCCGCCAAAGACCCGCCGTGTAGCCGGGGCTGATGCACGTTAAATCTGTTCGGGGCCCAAAGTCCTCCCGTTGGTGTGGTGTGGATGTTAGGAGAGGGGGGTGCCAGCTCAAGTGTCGTCCTCGTCACTTGACCGTGGTTCAAAATTCCGAGGTCCGTCGCCAATAGCCCTCGTGTTGCTGCTAGTGCGACGTTAATAAAAACTAAACTAAACTGCGGTTTCCTTATAAACATCTTTTGTTTGACAACAGTTTTCCCGGGTATCCTTCTTGTCTTGTCCCATACACTGTTCATCACATTTTAATAGTGTCCAATGTTTCATCGTTATCGTCAAGATTTTTTCATTCATCCGTTTTAAACTTGTCTGATGATTTGGAGGGGGAAACCTCCCACCTGAATTTATTCGCTTTAAAAAAAAAACGGCTTTTTGAGCCATTTTTGAGATTTTAATCCTGTCATTTTAAGTTTGTTTTTATCAATCATTCTTTATATATTTTCAATTGTTTTCAATGTCACTTTTCAGTAATAAAACTTGTGACGTTCCCAATAAATGTTTTGCCTGATTTGGTTCTTGCGCCATAAACACACAATTTCTCACTCGGTTTTATTATTTATATAGACATTTGTATGACGGGAAAAAAAATTATTGCTATGATATTTATAAATCATGTGAAATACTTGAAGATATATTTCTAAATATATTATCTACAGCACAATGCAATAATAATACATTATGATGAATATTATAAAATATACATTTATTGAGAACAATAATCTGTGTGTAGTATACGAAACAATTTGTTGACACATGAAGCAAAATAATGGAGAAAAAAATGCGGATAACTGTTTTTGAATTATTACTTAACCTTTCCCGAATCAATATCATGTGTTTTTGATTCGGTTATAAATTAAAGATTTGGCAAAGAACATTCCGTTTTTTTTTCAACTTTGGTCTAGTGAGATTGTAACAATCCATTCTTTATTTATGATTAATGAGAATTTCACTATTTTTCAATCACACAACATCCATTAAAAATCTATCACAGACAAAGAAAAAAAATTCATTTCACCTATTGTAAATTTAAAAAATGCAATAAATTAACTCTCTTGTAGAAAAATATTTGCTTTGATAATTCGATTTTAATATTTCTTAAGAATATTCTCTAATCGTACATTAACAATTTTCGTTCTAGGCTAAAATTCTGAAAATATAACTCTTTATTATAGTATTGTAAATAATAAAATAATAACAGTAAGTACATGTATACTATTAGCATAACAGTAATTAAGGGGTTTGCATCGACCTCGGAAAAATATTAATGAAAAGGTTTTAAAACTGATTTGCTTAAGATAATAAAATAGCAAGGGATGATATCTTTTTATTAATAAATATATTTATTTTTATTTTAATCAATATAAAATTATATTTAGTATATATCTCAATATTAATATATTTATATTATACAGCTATTATATTTATCCGTGGTCACTGTAGTTGAGTGGTCATATTCGCGAACTCGTGGCCGTCGAGTCGAATCTCGGGCTTCGGTTATGATTCCAATTAAAACTCATTACGCGGAGGCAATGATCAAGTGATCAAAGTCTCAACGTTGGTGTTGTTTGGAAATTTGCAGAGTTGAGTGTCTGCTTTAAGAGAAGCTCTCGTCATTTGAACATAGTTCAATATTACGAAGATCATCACCAATAGCTCTCATGTTGCTTCCAGCACGATAATTATAATAAATCAAACTACTATATTTACGCATATGTAAAAATAACTAACTAGATTCTCCGAAAATAAATACAATTAATTTCTTTATCTCAACATAATTAAATTTTGTAATAAAGTCATTAGTTTATAAAGTAGAAAATTATAACAAATTATTCTTCAGAATTACGTAATGAATCATAAAAATATTCCGTATTCAAAAGGGAAAAAATTAATTCAACTATTCAGAAAGAATAAAAAAATACTTAAATTAACACTCGGAGAGTAAAAACATATTAAAATAATGTTCCTGTTACTAAACGAAGATGTTCGGAAATTATTCTAATCTCAGACAATTTTGTAAATATTTACTAATACTTTCAGAAAGCTTAAATATTTCTATAGGATTTTGAAGAGATTTACACTCCCATTTTTTTATTTTAAAATACATTCTTACGAAAAGCTGGGAATAATAAAATCCAATTTGTAAGCTTTATTTTATGGTGTTTCTAGTTTTTCTTTTATATCTGCGTAGTTTTTGGAGATTTTATAAAGTAGTTTTTTCCCGATGAAATTGTCAATGAAGCATTTTTTATACGAATTTTTTATTCTAATAATTATACAGACATATCACTAACATTCCAAACTAAAATGTGAAAATGACATCTTTAAACGAGACAAATAAAATCCATGCAAATGCTAAACCGATATTCACTAAAGCGAACTTGGCAATTTTGAAAATTATCTGAAATGAATCTATTTCAAAGCTTTTAACCGTTACCTTTCAAAAGCAAAAGACCCTAATATCTTTCACGTCCTCATAAATATTTTACAAAAAAGTTTATTGTATAACATAATATGTTCGAGATGTTATGCAGTATTTGTGTGTGTGTGTGTTTTGAATAGATTGATATACTTTTTGACGTCGCACGCAGAAGCAACAAAAGAGTGTTGGTGACGGACCTCATAATTTTGAACCTAGGTTAAGAGACGAGCACGACATCTGAGCTGGCACCTCCCTCTCCTAACTTCCCCAAGACACCACGGGAGGATTTGGAATCACGACAAATTACGTCAGCTCCACTACACGACATATTCGGTTTGAAAAAAAAAATTGTTGAGAACATACACTAAATGTAATATAAAATAAGCATGTGTCTTATGATATTGTATATTGCAAGCCAATTACTGATTATATATTTTTAAGTTTTTATCAGTTGAAGTTTAGTATGTAGGAATTGAGAAACATATATTTGTATTCAATTCAGCAAAAAAAAAATGACCTGTTGATATTGACTCAAGAAGTATAAAAATATAGGACTGTCGAGTCGAAACGATTTGAACAAATGAAAGAGTAGAATTTCAAATCTATATCACAGTGCCATAGACAATTCTTGGGATGTATGTATTAAATAATTTAAACATTAGATGTCTGTCTGCAGGGATGTATAAAAACTTCTATTATGCAACACTTTGAGTAACAAATAATATTAAATAATGTAATTTTTTGGTAATCTATGACAAGTGAATCCATTCATTCAAATATCTCATATTAAATTAATTAGAAAATTAACGAAAAAACATTTCATAGGAAAAAGATTGTCAACCACTATTGGTTTGAGTTGAAGTTCATCACTCTATAACTACTCAAACGCCATTGGCAATATAATTTCTAATTTTGAAACACGCTCTTGTAACAAGTACCATACTGAGCTGGTTATTTCTTCTTCTAACTTCTACATTACAATAGAAAGAACTCTTAACGATCAGCTCGATCTAATACTCAGAAATTTCAATTGCGCCAAACAGCTGTATTTTGGGAAGTCGCGTCTTTGGGCTACTCTGCCTTAGAAGTGATAAGAGTGATGAAAGATAACACAAATTTTACATACCTAGAATTTTCAAATTTATTTAAATCTGGTGTGAAAAAAAATAACCAAATGAAAATAAAACTGTTTCCTTCTAGTTGAAATATATTATTTTATGAAATGATGACTTATAAATAATGAAACTTTAATTTTTTTAAATTTCTACTATTAGTTTACACTCTCCCTATATATATATTTATTTATATATCTTGTTCAAGTCTTAAATGGTTAATAAAATACTTTTTATTCACCTACTCAAACACAAATATATTTTTTAAACTTATAGTGGATGACACTTGATGTTAATAAAGTTTTTTCAAATACTAATTCATTAATTAAATTTAATAGGTGAAAATGTAGTTTAGCCCAACCACTTGGCGCGATTTCAAAAATTGCCGAACTTGGCGATCTTTTTTGTCTGAACGTTAAGTCCACGAAGCGGACCAGGGAAGCCACAATTGGCACAATACCGCCAAATAATTCCTGTCGTCAAGGTGGTTGGACTAACTGTATTCCAATCATTTAATTTACTGGATGAATTAATAAACAAGCTAATGCTTCTACTATGTAAATTGTCTTGCTATGGCAAAGTTGGTAGAGCGTCGGAGTTGAATCTTCATGCCTTCGGTTCGAATCTCGTTGAAGCATAAATTATTTTTATTTGATTTTCAAATAATTAATTTTAGTTTTATATGGGAGAAAAAAAATTCTCTTATTTAAGATGTATAGCAGGATATAAATTTAGGGGAAAATACCGTCAGTGACGAAGCGTGTAGATCGCTGGAAAAAAAATTTGTTTTGCTACTTGATATTGTGATTCTGTCATATTTATATACATATAAATTGTAATTATTCAATAAAAAGTAACTAAAATAAAAATTTTCTTTGCTGACTTTAGTAGGAATTGTCTTAATTTTTTTTTTATATTACTTGTTTAATTGTTTCATTACTAATATATGAGATTTAGAATATAACGTCTAGAAAACTAATTTATTTAAACAACTATTTTATTTCACAGTTTTATTCCATTTTTCATCCAGGAAAAATCTGAACAAAAATGAAAGTAGTATTAATGCTCAAAAAGGAAACATAAACAACATCAACGCTCCCGAAAAATATATCTGATTTTTATTTTATGATAAGTCCCCAAATTTCCAAAGTGCACCCTTCAAGCAGAACTTATCACTCATAAAAAGACACTAAACATACAAAAGTGATGGAAATATCCTATGAGCACTTTAGACGAATTTATCCTGATATGAAAAACAAACTTAAAATCTGTAGAGATAACACACCAATAAAAGGACGGCAATAAAACATGTAATGGCAAGTCAAGGATTGTGGTCTGAAATGTTAAACTTTACCCCCTTATCATGTGCCATCTGAATACAATGGCAGTATAGGTGGAAGAATTACAAAAGGAACAAAGAAATGCTTGCGTGGCTCTTTTAGGATCAGAATATTTCTTAAAATACCGCATCACCAGAGTAGAAATGTCACTGTGTCGGGTTGTCATAGATCATTAACTTGAATGTGAAGAGAACGAACTTGTCTTTTATATGGATAAAAGCTAAAATTGTTCTTCGTTAGGTGCTCGGGATGAAAAGTACTCTGCTTATTACATTTGATTCAAGGCGTTTCGATTTTTTTTCGGTTCAAACATCTGATCTAAAGATTTCAATTGGCGGGTTACGATTCTTGAAAGTTAGATTACACTAATATTTTTTAAAGTTCTTATGTCGGATGGAAGTTTAAAAGCATTTTTGAAAAAATGTAAAGGAATTCATTTTTTTTTTAAAAAAAGAAGAGGAATATTTTGACTTTAGTGTCGATTAACAAAAACTTTTAAAATGTTTTTATTCTTGATCTTTATACAAGTAACTATAATATTAACAAATGTATTTGTTAACAGTACAGCATTTTATATGTTATTTCTTTCGGGGAGTCGGAAAAGTGTCAGAGAAATTCTGTGAGTTTCTAAAAGGGCATTTTAAACACATGAACTTTTAATTATAATTAAACGATAAATTTAATTTTAAATAACAAATGGACTTTCGCCATTATTAGAAATATTTTCTCGAGGTTGGATCTTTATATAAAAGAATTCTTTCGGTATTTGATATTGAATTTTAAAATGAAGAAATAACTTTAACTATTATCTTCGTTTTTAAATGAAAACGTAAAGACACTTAAATGAAAACTTAAAGCGAAATCTGCGATATTTGAGACTCAAAAAACTTCAAGATAATAACTTGTTTTATCTCCTCCTCTTCACTTATTTCTAATTTGGCTTAATAACCACTAATTTAAAAGAATTATTCTAAATTGCTTAATTATATACTGACATTATATATCTGGATTTAAAATAATAAAAATTACTTAAGAAATATTTACTTATAGCATCACACTCGCAATAGTTCATTTCGTTCTATAAGTACAAATTTTCTTTACAATTTATGGAACCATTATTACAGCAGACGTTTTTACAAAGCTTACAGTGATAACTGCTTTTAAATTCATTGACTAGCCTTCAAGATAAACTGAAGTTTCAATACATTTTAAAACTACGAGCTTAAATATTTAATTATTGAAACGACATATTAAAAAAAGTTTACTGCTTTTAGTTTAAAACCATTGTCTGACAGAAACTTTGAAACTCACGTGAGTCTTTTTTTTTCATGTTGTATTATTAATTTGTCAAATAATAACTGAAAACTAAGTGCGAGAAAAGTAGGAAACACTACTGATATTAAAGAATTCTATAAAATAACAAAAAAAAGAAGCTGCAACTATATATTATTACCAGATATTTATTATACTGGAATTATTTATTATTACAGGATAATCTGGATTGCAATTTACTAATTAAATCTGGGTTAGAATCCAAACTGTCTTATATACGCCATCGAATTGCTCAAGTTGAGACCATTATTTAAAAATCACGATAAAAAGTTTTAGAATTCTAATTTACGTTTCAAAAACTTCGTTATGTATACATTACTCGAATGTAAGAGTATTTACTTTTTAAAAATAGTTATAAATTAATAAGTAAAAGAAATTTTATAAATATTATTTGTAAATTGAAAATTAATTAAATTTTTGTAAATAATTTTTTCAAGATTCTTCGTTATATTTTAATTACATTATGTGGTCTTGATTCCCCGTTGTCATTTTCGCGAATATCTTGGCCAGCAATGTTTAAGTCGAGCCATGAGTTTGTGTCCCGATTCCACTAGCTACTGCATGATGAAATGAACTTTATCTAAGAACCCTATCCTAACTTGGCGTAATGTAGAAGATACTAAGTACTGATTCAGTCATCTTCACCCCTTGACCATAGTTCTTATTTGCGAGATTAGTTATGAATTGCTCTCGTATTGTTATCGAGTGGCTTTAACAAAACTACAACCACTTTGTTATATTTTTTATTCTAAAAATAATTCCAAAATCACAAACATCTAAGGAATTTCAAGAAATAAGCAACCAGTTGATGAAGGTAGATTTTCTTCTAAGTCATTACTAATTTAAACTAGAAATCTCACTTCATTATTTGATATAAATTAAGATTGGTAAATAAAAAAAAGAAAGTATAATTTATTACAGATTATTTCAGTGGAATTATCTATAGAATGCTGGTCTAGTACGTCTTATGAATGTATTTACTCTGAGGTCTTCAGATTATGGAAATCTTAAATAATTTAAATTAACATCACGTTATTCAGTCTGACACAAATATTCAAAGATAAACTCTTTGCTTCCTTTTCCAAAAGTTATCTGTTAATTGTTTTGTCTCTCATTAAAATGAAAAATTATTATTATTTACTCTAAGTAAAAAAGAAAATATTGACATTCGTTTCGTTCTTTTAAGAAAATTAATCGATATTGAGGATTTTCCAACGAAATTGTACAGTTTGTTAAAAATAACATTAAATAATTGTTTAGTGAGTATTATTTGTATGAATAAAGAGACGTTTTGATAAATCGTTAGCTTTCTAAATCAATGTTTTCGCATGATAATAATGGCAAATTACAAAACAACTGATAACACGAGGATGCCAAAATAAGAATAAAAATGAAATGCTCCTTTCAATATTAATTAAAAAATGGCATGCTTCGATTATTATGCAAAGTAATTAGTAAAAAGAAAAATTACTAATACTTTAATAGCAAGTAACAATAAAAGAGTACTTTGATTTCAAATAAAGTTGAACATTATCATTAAGCTTTTATTTTCTTTTTGCCTTTTATCGTAAGATATTAAGAATTCTTTTTTGCGTTTTTTTAATTGAGGTCCTATGATTTAATATTATCATGTCTGAAACTTAAGTAAAAACACACACACAAAGTGTGAAGAATAATAGGTTAATTTCAGCGCGTTGCTAAATTAACTTATTATTCTTCATAGTATCATAGTGTCTTAATGTGTTCGGATATGAGATATAAATATTTCGATGTATAGAAATTGATCAAGAATTATTAATATTTATATATGTCTTGGACATTTTAATTAATTGGAGGTTTTGCTGTTTCTTACACCCATACAAAACCAAACAATGATCTTTTATACTCTAAATGAAGTTATTTTTCAAAGTTCTATTGGACATTTTAATGTTTGATGGACCTTAAGAGGAAGCTGAAATCGTTCATCGGCTCTTCTCAAAACATCAGAAATATTTTGCATAGTTTATAGCCCAGAAGCTACGAGAGATCGTTCATACAACGAATATTTTCCTCCGAGAATAAAAAAATTCATAGATTCACACCCACACATACAGCTAGTCTTATGGGGCTTTGTATAATTGTCTATAAAGATGAAGAGTGGAGTGGCTGTGCTTTAAAAATGATCTTTATGTGTTCACCATCTCTACAGCTCTGGTCATAGCAAAATCTAAATTAAAGTCGTTTAAAGCGTACTATCAAACACATAAATGAGTATTAAAAATACGACTTCCTTAAAGAGTCCACTACCACCAAAATGGTAGATTTTCTTTATATTAAAGAGCTAGTTTGTCTTTAGATGAAAAATCCTCGATAATCCCTCTTTATATTCTACATTCGAATTATAATGGGAAAAAACGTGACTCCAACCTTATTGTGCGCTAGAATGATTTGTCAGGTTGAACGAAAGACGAGTTCTGTTAAATGTCAGCAACATGGTCACAGAGACCCAATCACCACTCGACGAGCGTAACAACCTTTTCTGCTTTGCATCTGCATATATTATGTTAGAAATTCTTGTTCCAAACATAATAGCAAGATCGCAAGAGAACGATAACATCGTGCAAATATCATCAGATAACAATATTACATAAGTGTCATGGCTCTTGGGCTGCTTTGACAGGGTTTCCTATGATAATACCCTTTATAGAAATTTATGTCATAACTCTTGGTGCTCTATACCAACGGGATATCCCATCTTGAAATTAGCCAGCATAAAGCCTGCTGTTAGCTCTCTATCTTGAAGAAAAATCTGAATGTTTATGAATAATAAAAAAGAATTTATTTTAATTTTGAATACAAGACTGCAAAATTTTGCTATCAATGCATTTTAAGTGTTCCTTATTATACAAATCGCCACGAAACGTTTCGTAAAAAATGGATATTGGATTCGGAGAATAAATCCTCAAATAATACAAAATGGATTGCTAAATATACTTCCTTTTATTACAGGTTTCTGTAACATATTCAGTAAATTTGAATGTTTTATTTTATTTTTTGGAGGAGTTTAGAAATGGGGAAAAAAAAAAACAAATTTCTAATTCAAATTTTTCATGAAATGTCCCGAAAAATTCCCACATATATGTTTCAATTTCCATTTCATATGGAAATTGAAACATATATATATATATATATATATATATATCCTAAAATTTATTCCTGTCTTTCATAATTCATAAATTTTAGCTTTTTGTGACAAAAATTAACTTACATCAATTGCAAGTGTATTGCATACTTTATGTACTTAGGATTCAGTAATATAAACCGTGTATAATGGATTATTTCTATTCAAAGTGCCATTTGCATTTGAGTTTCCTACAACGGTTAGTTCATAGATCTTTCTTTAACATTAGTTTTAATGCTGAAAAAAATTGTTCATAAAACACTCGGGTTGTCAATTTTGAGCAGAAATCATCAATTTATGCAAGAGGTCTAATTAAAAAAAATTCGTTGCATTTATTCCAGGGGGAAATTTCATAAAATATCTTTCAATTTATTTCATGCGTGCATTTTGTGTGTGCCATGAAAAAATTTTTTAGAAGTCTTAACTTTTGAATATATTTATATACTTTGAGAGATATTAATTACTTATTATTAATTTATTTTAATGGAATAGTGCATATGTATAAGTATTCTAATGATTACTATTAAACACGTCAAATAAATTAAATAACATCGATAGAGAAATAAATTCTCTCACGCATTCTATGATTTACTCAAAAATTCAGAGAAATAATTTCTTTCAATACGTTATAAAGAGAAATTTTATTTCTAACAAACCTATTTCTTTCACGTGATTTATGAGGCAGTCTGTTAGTATATATTTGAAAATGACTCACTCTTGTAAAAGAATAAGTGGAATAAAATGGAATTTTACAGAAAAATAAAATTTTCTTTATATCTGTCGATTTAAAAAAATGTTGCAACTATTTGAGTTATGGAAACTTTTTAATATCCAAACTTTGAAATAATTTCCTTGCTGAAAGAAAATTATTTACATCTAATAACAAAAATTATGCACGAGAAGGGAAACAGAATCTCAAATATTATTAGTTTAATTCATGCTGAATATTTAAATTTGTCTTAATAATTATTTCCCCCTCTTTTAAACTGGTACATGTGAATAAATACCTTGTAAATAAATCAGTTGTTCTTACTCCAGTAACGCCTGTGTTTCAAATATTTTACTATGTAAAACCATTTCTCCTCATCTGGAAATTTGACATCTTCTTTCTATTATCTTCTAAGCGAACTTAGTTTCTGTAGATATTGTACCAAAAATATTTCACAGATACAAAATTTTTGATGCCTATGATAACCGGAAGAATTCCATTTATTGGCTTTTTATTTTATTTCAGTTTTTCTATTCTTTTGGAAACCTACCTTAAATAATTCTTTAATGTTTTTTAGCTGATAGAGGTTAGAATTTGTGTATTTTATTTTCTTAAGATTAAGACAAAAATATTTATGTCATCATTTTGTGACAGATTCTCATTATTTATTTTTCTAAAACCGACCAAAACCAATTTCTTACATTGTGCGCCTATTATAGATACAAAATTACTATGCTTTGTCAACTGCGAAGAGTATAAAAAAGGAAAATACATTGTCATTATCTTTATCCTAGACAAGAAAGAATAGAATGGAAAATTTTCTTATCAATAATAAATGAAGGTATTAAAATATTTATCCATGCCTATTTATGTACAGAATAGGAACTTGATTCCTCTATGTACCAAAAACAGTATCTAAAATATTGATTACATAATAATAAATTAATAGTATAATTTTCGTAAATTATACTATTAGTTTATGACGTACAGAAAAAACAACTATATATATATATATATATATATAGTTGTTTTTAACTCGTTAGATTTACAACTGTTGAATTAAAGATTCAAAAAAGCAACAAGAAATTTACCCTGTGTGGTTTACAAAGGGTTTTTCAAATTTCGCTTTTAAAAAGTGTCAACTCTTCGGTAAGTAACTAATAATTGCAAGGTGAATGCGACGGTTACAAAGTATTAAGAACTTAGGAAATATATTGTAATGTTTGGTGAATATTACTTGATCAACCAATCAAAATTTTATTTCTGCTTCTCTACATATATTCAAAAAAACTTTTTTTTCGTGAGATTGATTTTGCTCACAATATTATATATAAAATAATTGCATATTCATTCGTAACAGACACGGTACTACATTTACGTAATATATTTTTCCATTTGTTCGTAATATATTTATACAATTTTCGACGAATCAACTATCAAACATCCTTACGGAGGCTAGATTTATCTACAAACTAGCTTTACCTTAAGTGATACGAATGCTATTGAAATAGTATGCAGAGGTAGACCTATATCTATCAAGGCCGGGTTGGGAATCTCCCCCACCCTCCCTTGTTGGAATGATCACAATGGAAAATGTCAACACAAACATGTATAATTAACATTGGTTTAATTAAAATTAAAGAGTTGAAATGATGTGAAAAAAAATTGTAAAACTATAGAAGAATCACAAATATCTAGGAGACAAAAAAAGTTATTAATATGCCTTTTTTAATGTTTTAAAAAATGCTTTGAGATTCGATAATGCATTCTGTGGGATGTTTTGAGGAATTAAAGGGGTAACTCGGTTATTTTAAGACCAAGAGAGTTGAGACTTGAACCTTTTGGGAGATAAGCTTCTTCACTCTCAATGGCGTCGTCGTGTAATTCAGCAACTTTTCCTTAAAATCAAGGGAAAATTTAATAAACTTGTTTATACTCGTAATTTCTAACAGTATTCTGACACACGCTTACCCATCTAAGTTGATCACATAGAGCCATATCTACCACTTAAGCAGACACCTGAGAAAGGGCGTTTAGATAGAGAGGAAGAAGGTTATTCATATTTTTTAAAATTATAGTATCAATGCTTCTTACATAGTTGTGACACATTTTTACGTATTCACTTACAGCCATTATAAAGCTCCTTTTATATATTTTTACATTTAGATACACATACTTAAAAACTTCAGGCTCTTCCGACCCCTCTTCTGTCCCCCGCAGATCAGAGATTGGGGGAAGGGGTCTACCAACTTCCCTTCGGTTTGCTACAGACCACCTTGGAATCATTTTCGTTCAGTTCGTAAATTAATATTTCGAATTAACGTAACATCAAAATTAAGCGATTGACAAAAGGACAGCTGTTTAGAAAATAGAAAAATATAATTGACAAAATGAAAATAATTTCTAATATTTACATATTCATCCCGATGATACATCTTAAAATATAGTGATTCTAATTCACAAGTCATGTACAGTGCAAATTAGATTTCGCGAATTTAAAAAATATTGTATTTAAAAGTTAATTTAATCTAATTTAAGAAGTTATGACAATATCCCAAGCTCTACAAGGGAAGATACTCTCATATTTACGTTCATACTCGCCCTTAATTCTGCTTTTATGATAAAAAATCAACAAAATGTAACTTACATTACGGAAAACAGAACTTAGAATTAATAATTAACAGAGCTTACTTTTTAATATTATAATGATTTCTATTTTGGTATTAAAGTGTGGGAGAGAGCTGCAAGTAATTTTCTCCGATTACTTTATTAATCTGCACTTTGATAATTTTGGTATTATTTACTTAAAAGCCCTTTTCCTTTTAAGTGGTATTTTAATTCTTGAATTTAAGAGAACTTTACACTTTTTTCTGTTATTAACGTTTATTAGGTTCCGACCACGAGTGAAGATAAAGGCAAACTACTTAATTGTTTGAAAGCTCAAATAGCATCAAATTATTCGGTGGAAATCTTTTCATAAGAGTCATGGTTAAGCTAAAAAGCCTCTCAGAGAGCAGAAAGTATAAATTTTCTCTTTCATTTCCATTTCAGAAAATTTGCTTTTTAAAGAACTTCCAACAAACTTAAGGTGCATTTCAAACACAGAGATCTTAGCAATTAACTTGGATAAAAGTAGTTCTTTTAAGAGTAATACTTTCGCGTAGTTAATTTCAGATTCGAGAGAATTCTCAAAATTAAACAATGGAAGAAAAAACAACTCTCTTAATAACACTTAAGAACTATTTCTCTTCGTCTGGAGTTGACGATAATCTAGTAAACAAGATATACCCTTGCTCAGTTGATTACTTAGCTTTTGAACTTTATTTTAGAATAATGCGCACATTTAGATTTTTTTATTTTAAAAAAAAGAAACATTCGAATGAAAATTAAGATATTCTTAAGTCCTTTAAAATCCTGAAAACAAGAAGAAGAAATAGATAATAGATCGCACTTTAAAGAGCATCAACAACTAAGTGTAATGCAGGCTGAAGTGTATTTTAAAAGGAGGAAAAGGATATGTTTAAAAATTTAAATGTATTTCTTAATTTAAGAGATAAAAAGTTGTTTATGAAAAGTTAGTGGAAGTTTCAAACCACTCAATAAGTTAATAAAATGCTTATTCTTTTTTTAAAAGGTACGTTTTTCTTGAACTATTTTTACAACGTTAAAAAAATGAAACAATTTTTCTTATACAAAAATTCATGTTTTTAACCTTATGCTTCAGAAATCGAATGGACGAATTCGAATTTCATTTAAATATAGTTGTTAGTATAAAAGATTTGTTGTGTTTTTGTAGTAACATGTCAACTTTTTTTCCTTTATGAAATTCCTTTTAAATTAATTGCGGGAGTTTAAACCATATAAATTATGATACTTGATAAGGTTTTACAGTACTGAATGATCTACATTAACCTTCAATACGAGTCTAACATTGTGTTAAAAATTTAAATACTTTGAAAAGAAAATAAGATCTTTGTTCTTTATTCACAATTTTCAGTAATTAAGTTTTTGAAAATAAGTTATTTGCAAATTTGAAAGAAAAAAAGTAACACAACAAAAAGTTTCATGTGATTTAAATTAGTGAAAATAGCACAATCGGATCCTTCTCTCTAATTTCTCGGAAATCCAAATTAAATTGCACAAACAAAATGCTTATCTACACTCTGATACGCAACAAGAAGACCAAGAAACATCCTCTTGGTATAACTTCCTCTCAATTCGTTTGACAGCCATCCATCCTGGGTGAATGAACTGCTCGACACTCCGGCTAAACTTCAATACCTCACAAAGCTCTTCGAAATTATTCTTTTAATGTATCTTGTAATTCTTAACTTTAAATTTTTTAATTTTTTCACTTAAATTCCATGTATTTTCAAACCTACATGCAAATTATTAAATACCACTTTTTAAGTTTCTTTTGGACAAGCGAAGGTACCAAAGTCATATTATCGGAGGTCAGAAACCAACCAATCTAAGGACTTTAGCAAACTTTGTCCCATATGATCGGGACAATAAGTGCTTTACTGTGTAGATAATTAGATGGAAAAATAGTATCTTAGTTATAGAACATAAGTTTTATCACAAAATGACAAAATGTCCTTCGTCATTTTATTTAAAACTGATAAATGAATTCACCCTATTTAAATATTGAAAAATATCTAAATTACGTATGCTAATATTGATAAAAACTAATTAATGACAAAAGTAAAATAGTTACTTTCTTTTAATTTGAGAATTTTTCTTAGTAAGTAAGAAAAAAAAAATAACAATAGCACCTATATATTAATAATGTATACTATTATTGATTGAATAATTGAAATATTTTGTCATTTGAGTAATCCCGATATTTCTAATGTTGGTCCTGTAAAACAAGTTAAAACCCTCAAATCCATCATAATTTAGAAGTTTTTATTCACAATTTATAAATATATTCCATTTTCGAGTATAGTTTTTTTTTTCATTGTTTTTTCATGTCGAGATTATATATATAATACTTGTTTGTATTTTAAAGTTTATCTTCTTGCTATTTTTTCTTGTACTCTTTCGTGTATTTTTCTTTTTCTTGTTTGTTTCGATAGATAATTTTCTTTTTTTTTTTTCTTTTGAAGTTTTTGTAATTAAAATATGCGGATTTTTCTATTTACTTTTTCTATAATGAAACATTGCTCATATTGTATTGCTTATATATATATATAATGGTGATGCAATTATATCTCATTTGATACTGAAGAGCAATGCAATATGCGCCCGAATCGGCCCTATTTTTCGTTTGATTTTATATTAAGATTTCTAATGCCGATTTTCATACATATGATTTGTTATGTTAGGCCTCAATGCCATCCAAATTAAGTTGACGAAAAAAATCACTGAACTTGGTGTCCGGCTGTATACTGCAACTGCTCTTAAAGTTAACATCCTGAAAGACACGGTGTAATTCTTGTATCAAATGTTTTTTTTTTATCCAGGATAATGCAAAAGCAATTACGGAACATGATAGGTAACCATACAAGAATCAAAATTCTCACAGTTTGGGTTTCAATATCATCGTCAAATGACAACTAAAAATAACGCAATTATGAGTTAAAATTAGGCAATTTTATAGATCAGAGTTAATTAAATGACATTATAAGAAAAAAAATATCATTAAATTGAGGGGGTATTAAGTGGAAGTAAAAAATATTAATCGTTGCAGATTTGTTGGTATAAAAAATAAGAAAGATTCTCAAAAATGAGTGATTTGTATGAATAAAATCCAACCTAGTATAAAAGTATATAAATTATCAAAAACGGCTTAGAATAAAATATAAAAGCTACGTAATAACCGGAAATTAAAGTAATTTTAAATATACTTGCTTTAAATGTAATTATTTACAGTCTGTGTGTGTATATAAAAGGAAATTTATTAATGCTTTTATACATATACTTTGTTCGGAATTACATAAGATTTTAGATGTGTAGTTCTCAAACTTTCAAACATTGCGAATCACTTTTTAGAAATCTAATTTATAGCAACTCACATCATCTTTGATGTAATGAATTTTTCACAGCTAAATAGCATACCCTCTTTCTGAAAAAGGTTTCATGCGTAAAAGTGGAACTTTAGTGAAGAAAAAAGTATTTATTATGAAATATAATTAAAAAAAACCTTTCCAATAAACCATTTGTGAAAGATGTACTTGTTTTTAATTGCTATTGATGATGTCAATGATGTTCAGGTCCATTCGAGTTATTTTCAAGCGCTAGGAGTTAAACATTTCAACTCGTTTTGACTCTTAAGTTTTAATTCTTGCCATTGCCGAAAATCCAACTTCACAAAGGCAGAAAAATGTAAAAGGGAGTTATATCTCCAAAGCTTCATTAGAATGTATTGAAAAAGTTTGTTGGATATGTAATCAGAATTGCGTTAATTTACAACGATTAAAATTAAGTTTTTGTAATGTATTTTCAGATTTTTTTTGGAGCTGTTATATTTCATCCAATCTAAATCTTTGGATTTTGTATAAGTGTCGAATTTTGAATTTTTCTTTACGAGTTCCATGAACAATTGGTTCACAAAATAACACATCTTCATGAGATTCGTTGTTCTACATGCAATGTAAGAAAACAAGCAATAGGGACAAATCTTGTATATCAGTAGATTCGTCCATTAGCAGAGAGAAAATTTCACTTTCTGTAACTCTTTGGACCAAATGATTTTCTTTCCACTGGGACATTTCATTAATTCTGCGAACTACTGCGTCTTTTCAAAGAGGTATTGTTTCGAATTTCTTTAAGCTCTTTTCGTTGAATATAACCTATTACATTTCCAGTTTAAGCAATTCGATCATTAATCAGATATGAAGCTTGTATATTGTTTTCATTGAGCTTGGTGAAATGCAAACACGTCTAGCTTTCTTTTGAAAAAGTCGAGGTATTTATTTTTTAAATCGAGATGCTTTGTCCCAATGTGTCAGTGCAATTTACTTGGATGAATTCTTTCATTTGCAAGTATTTGATTGCAATAAACATATTTACATTTGCGATTATCTTCATCTTCATTCCACGAAAAATATCATGCTAAGTAGTCAGAATCATACTTCCTTACTACTTTTCTATGTTTCGGCTCCTTGGGTTTGAGTTTGAAAGTTCGCAATCCTCTGCAGTCGGACACTTTTTTATCAACCACTTATCTATAATACCGTTAAGTCTTGACTATAATACGCACTTGTTTCCCCCATTTTGTTGCGTAAAAACGAGGGTGCGTATTATACTTGCGTAAAAATTTAAGAAAAAAAGTTTTTTAAATATCGAACTAATGAACATGCTGCAGCTGTAAGAGATTGTTGTATCACGCGTGCAGCGCAGGTGTTCTTTTACACAAACGGGAACTTACAATACATGCCGCAAATTACGACGGTACCAATTATTATGACTTGGAACGCAACAACATTAGATCAACTGTGTTCCAGTGAAAGTGATTAAGACTGATAATTTCACAGTATTTTCTGTTCTGTGTTAAAATTTGAGTTTTTTCTATCGAATTTGACGTTTTCGTTTTTTTTTCATAAAAAATTTCATTTATGTTCATAAATACTTGTGAAATTTTTAAATAAAATATATAGTAGTTGTGGGTGCGTATTATATTCGAATTTTAATAATTTCCGATTATTTAGTGCCAAATCAAGCATACGTATTATACATGTGTGCGTATTATAGTTAAGATTTTACAGTAATAATATGATAAATTATACGAGAAAATAACAACAACAACAACAAAAAAGAATACGAGTAACACAAATAATAGAGAACGGCTTCGAAATTAATGCGCACGCAAACTGAATTGAACGTTCCTGTCACTGCTAAGCAATGTGGCGTCAAAATTTTTATTTTCTTATTATGCCTATCCAATTTGGGGATCATGCCTCTAAAACAGGTAGCAAAATTCTCCAAAACCTTTAACATTGTGTGCTCCGTTCTTTAGTTGGCTCGCCTGTTTCTTTTAGATGACATCTCTCCCCCCCCCCCCCCTCGAAAAGAACTGAAAGTCGATTTCACAGAAAAGAATATCTTGAGGTAAGCAATGCTTAATCGCGTCTCATTGTAATCCCTTAATAAATGTCCAGTTATAATATGAGGATCAAGTATATTCTATTTACAATTTTCAATTCGCAATATTAACCTTGACTAACTGAGAAAAAAGTGACAAAAAAATGGAAATTTTTAAAAACTCCAACTAGAAAATAAAAAAAAATATTTTAAAAAGTTTGTCTCTATCTTAGCCCCAAACTTTGAATAGATGCATCTCACAGACTTTCTTTTGTTCTACTCCACCATATCAGAATTTTATCCTCTTTTCCTTTGGACGAAATTTAATGTCTCCAATTTACGATCTGAGAAAGGTGGCCGTCCATCTCCTGTCCCTTCACTTTCAACTTTTCTGTGTGTGGTTCCTCTCACTCTTTTTTGACTTATTTGAATCTTATTCACGTCTCTTTTCCGTTTTCTCTCTTGGGCAGGGTTGTCTTTTTTTTTAATTCTTCGCTTGCAGCAATGAAGGGTTTCTCCTCCTGCTTTTAAGTTTTGTTAATCTATTTTTAACTTTTCCTCGTTGCCGCGTTTCTTCTGATAGGTTCTGTTCCCTCGCTCCCCTCATTTTGACTCAGGTCTCTGATTATGTTATTTTTCGATGTTATTCAACAATTTCCCCTCCTTAATCACGTTTTAAAGTTTAGCTCGCGATTCACTTGGACTGCGGTTTAGTAACCTTGAGCTCTGATTAATGCCTGTTAATGAGATCAGAATATACGTTTAAGATCTTATCGTAACCTCCCAAAAATTGTCTCGTGAACCATAGATTGAAAAACGCTGCTTTAGATGATACTATGCAAAAATATAAAATCCTAAAAGTTTCTTTTAAAGTAAATTTAGTAAATGAAGAGTTATTGAATATTCCATGTCTTACGGATTAAATACGGTTTGCAATTTGTGATCATAAATTCATTTTAAGCTTTACTTTTTTTAGAACAGAAATGCACTGACAATGTCATGAAAAAAAATTACTGTGCTAATTATAAAATAAAAGTATTAATGATACACGTGTATGTCCAAATGAGTAAAATGTATTTTAGTTTAGAATAAATATTGAGCTTGTATGTCAGTTTTAAAAATTGTTTTAAAATGTTTCAATCGTTTAATGAGAAAACATTTATGCGTTTCGCAGAGATTGAATTAGTAGTATTTCATTGATATAAAATGAGATAGAAGATAGATAAATATTATAGTTAAAATTAAATATATCAAACAAAACTCTAATTTATAAAAACGAAACTTAATAAAAATTAGGGAAAAAGTGGGGTTTTTTTTTCCATTTTCTAAAGATAAACGAAGCAAATCAACTATTCTACATACCTTCATCAAAAGATCTATTTAATAATCATGGATTTCTGAAGCAATATTTTTTTTCAATATACAATTGTGCACAAAGCGAGGTAACTTTAGTTATAAAAAATAACCCTTCATTTACTAGGAATTATTTTATTATTACAATACCTTATAAAAATAATTCTAATTGAGATAAAAAAAAATACTGCAATTAATAAAATTACTGAGAGATTTAAACAATGACACGAAGTAGTGGTTCCGAACAGGGTGGGTACTACCCTCCGGTAAGTGTCAAAGAAATGTAAGGGGGTGTTTTTTGTCCAAAACTAATTTAGAAGGCTTTGAAAACCTACTGCACCCCTCTCCCCAGAGAAAAAACTTACAATAAGATGTTGAAAAGCTTGATTAATACATAAACTAATTGTGTTGTGTGTGAACGCAAGTTTTTTTACAAATAGTTTTAAGCGGATTTTAAGCGAAATCAGTCCATATCAAAAGTAGGTATTGATACATTATAGCTTAATACCTTTCTGGCTAATACACGAAGTAGTCGCAATATCCGCAGTGCAACACATGGAGTGCCACAGTGCACGCTTACGTTTAAGAATCTGGACAGGTCATGGTAAGATTAAGACTTC